>OX457087.1:13344952-13835283 GCA_949752835.1 Empis stercorea
ATGTTTTTATATATGAAAAGCTCTTTTTCTCAAAGCTTATTTCTATTGATTTTCATATATTAAAATTGTTTTAAAGTTACAGTCACAACTGGCATTGTGTTTGGCTCTTAAAGAATGCTTGTCGATAATAATATATTTGTTTTTACACAAATATTCGATACTTTTAAATAATTTATTGCGTCCATACTTAAACTAATAAATATATAGATACCAAAATTTCGAAAATTTTCTGGAATATAATTTAATTTATTTCAATCAAGTTTTTTATTGTAACTTAAAAATTAAAGATTTTATATGAAGATTTGAACATGTCATTATACAAATTTACTTAGATTAGAAATTACAAATTACTTAGATTACAAATTTAGATTTTGGTGCATTTTCCATTCTGTCATTCATTATTTATCGACGAGAAATTTTATCAATAACAAAATTATGCAAACAAAATTGAAAAATCTTTTAATTTGCTCAAGTTATATTTAAAAAACCAAGAATTAATTTTTTTTATTTTCCGAAGAATTCTTCATGTATGTTGGATAAAAATATAAAAAGCTTTGTCCGATATTTATGTACTAGTACTATGTACAAAATTAAAGATTGAAATACTTTTTTCAGAATCGGTATGCTTTTTTATTGTATTATAGTACATCCGCTCAGAATGTTGCTAAAAAAACAATAATTTTTTTTTCTATTTTTCCAAGAACTCATGTTGGTTAAAAATAAAGAAATCTTTCCGATGTTTATGTACTGTATAAATATACGAAATTAAAGATTGAAATCTCTATTTTCAGAATCTGAATGGTTTTTTATTCTTGCTTAGAGCATGATGTAGAAGGTTATATTTGTCAAACAATTTTTTGATTGATTATGAAACTTGAAAGTTTATATTTTAATTTGGTATAGCTGTAAATATATTAGTGAAATTTTTTTATAGGTTTTGTGAACGACATAATGAAAAATGCACGAAAATCTTACAGTAAAGTAATTTGAAAATTAATTGTAAAATATTTTTAAAAGGACATTTTTGAAATCCATAGTAAAATTTAAAAATGACATTGAAATTTGACAATAATTTTGTTTTGATTTATTTTCATTTATTTATTTTCAAAATGGAGGAAAAATTAATAGAGTTCATAAAACAAAATGATTTTATTTTCAACAAACAAAATAAAAATTACAAAAATATTTATAAATATAAAAATATTTATAAAAAAAATTTCAATTATGTCAAAAAAAGCTGCACATGTATTTTAAGTGCGTCGCTGCATGCAGCGCTGCGTGCAGAAATTCTGCACATATATTTCAGCTATTACTCTAATCTAAACTAAACGATGCTGTTCTGTTGCCAACACTGCTATTTTAAAACTAACAGTGCGTTCCCATTGAATTTTACATAGTTTTTTCGCATAATTTTTAGAATATATATATAGCGTTCCCATTGAAATTTTTAACAGTGCGTTCCCATTGAATTTTACATAGTTTTTTCGCATAATTTTTAGAATAGCGTTTCTATTGAAATTTTTAATAAAACTAAAAACTCAATTGTAGCCAACTTTATTTTGCAAATTCACTGATACTATTTAGCGTATTTAAAGTTCCAAATTTTAATTTAATTAAATAAAATATACTTTTTATTTTAATTTATTTTGACTTTTATTAATATATTTAAAATAATTTGTCGCAACAATGAAATAAAAATACAGAAATATTTTATGTGAAATTCGCCACCAACTTCAATCCTATTTTCTAATGAAAATTTTATGAAAAAGTTAAATTGATTTTAACTTTTTCTTATGCGAAAAACAACTTGACGGATTTTTTTTTGTCAAGTTTTGTTTTCATACAATCCTGTAAAACTAAAAACTAAAAATTTTAATGGGAACGCTAGGTCAGTCGAACAATTGAACATCATTACTCGCTAAAGGCGATTAAAAAATATAAATTTTATTTTACCATACAATTCAATTTAACAAGTTAATAAGTTTTTTTTAAATGACTATAGGATTATCTCTATACTAGCCCATAAATTAATAATAATAATAATTAGTTATTATGAAAAATGTGTAAAAACCCTTAGGCTCACATTGAGTGTATCAAAATGAATAATGTATTTTGATGGAGACTTTTTGTTTAAAAAGTTATATAAAAATTATTTTACCATTTTGTGTTAATGTGCCAGAATTTTGTCTGGTAAGAAATCATATATAACGAATCCATCAAATAAATAGTATACTAAATCCAGCTAATTTATAATTATATTTTTAAGAAATTTACAATGATATAAAAAACTGTAAAATTTCCTAGAAAAAATATAAAATGACCAATTTTTTGTTTATATAAACTCGAATTCGGTTTTTGGGAAAACAGATTGTACGTGAGAATAATATTTAATATTATAAAAGTTATACAAGACTTTATTAGTAATTAAATTATAATTTTAGATGGTTACACAAGTTATGATCGTAAAACTATTAAATATTCAAAAATTTAAAATATATTTTTTACATTCTTTGCATATTAAAAATATTTGACCGAACGATTGACAAGACAGCCAGAAATTATTATAATTATAATTAACTTTTGTGATTAGAGATATATTTAGAATTTAAATTAATTAATGTATTTTGTTGTTGTTGAATTAGTTGAAAATTAGATAGATTTAACAATAAATTGGATAATTTATTTAATTAAATATTAAATAATTTTTTTGACTATCATGTAAAACTACAATGCTATTAATTAGGAATAAATGATTTTGGTACATACTTATATCCTATTTAATAGCAGTACGACACAGCTCTACATACTATTGATAAGATTGGCTATTTGTTTGAACAAATAATATATAATAATTTGATTGAAATTAATTCAGATCATAATTCGAATTTAAGGAATTACAATTCAATCTTGAAATAATTTAACAATGAAAAAAATTGTATATATATATCAAAAAGCATACCCTCAGGCGTAATTTTTAATAGAAAATAGATTTATTTTCAGAATTTCGGATTTATGATGATGATATTTTCTTCAAATCTCACATGAAATTGTAAAATTTAGTTTAGCCAATGCAAATAAATTTTAACGAGATTTTCACAATTATCTTTATTTTCATATTGCTTAAAAATATATAGAAATAACAATCTGATATTTATGTATATTATTTACCAAATTAAAGGTTAAATCTCTTATAATATTAAATATTCTACTATCTGTGATTGAATGCACTAGTATGGCTCTATCAAAACTCCGTCGTACATAGCACCCTGTACAACAAACAGTCTTACAATCTCTGCTTATTCTGTCTGCAGCTTGCAGCAATTTAAATTATAGTTTCAGTTTAGTTAGCTTCCTATATTATAGCAGTTTATCATTGCTTATACATTTCTCTAAAAAAATTTTTCTACTACAAGTTTACTATCAATATCACACTGACTTATACACACATTGCCATTTTTACCTGACTCTCCATCTCCAACAAAACAAATTCAATCTAACAGGTAAATTTTTCTTTAGTATGGTGATCAGTAAATTTTTTTATTCGTCAGAGTTTCAGTAATGTTGAGTTTGTGTAAACGTGAAGTACACCGGAGAAATACAAAAATTAATAACGTCCGTCGTGGTAAAAATAATATTCTTGTACCTTCATCAAAGTTTACATTAATTCTAAAAAATTTTACATTTTAATATTAAATTTAAAAATCAGAATTCATTTTTAATTGCTAATTTAAAGTGAAAATACAAATAAATTTTTGTAAAATTTGGAAAATAGCTTTTCCTTTACCTTATAATGTACAAAATTTAACCTGAATTTAATTTATAATTTTTATTATACTATACATTGGAATTTTCACCATTATTTTTCCGTAACAAAAAACAAAAAAAAAAGTTGTTGTATGGCTGCTTTTTTTCATGTATTAAAATTGTTTTTGTTTATGTGGATTTTTGTTCTTCTTATTATGTTCGAGCTCCTATGCTGCGCCGCCAATAGTTAGTATATATGTATATATATACGGACAAAATGTTTGTTGTAATGTTGTGAATATAAAAATTTTCGTTGTTGATTTTTTGTTTTTTTTAGTGATATTAAGTGGCAGTAACCTTCGAGGTGAATATTGAATTCCTCTTGATCAGTGATGGAAGAAGTTAGAAAATTTTTTTTATATATAATTTTAAATAAACAACAACAAGAAAATTAAATTAAAGAAATTTGGGGAATAAAAATTTTAATTTACCTTTTTTAGTAAAAAATGTTCTTCGAAAAAATTTAATCGTTTTTATATTTAAATTTTTTGTCAATAAAAACAAAAAAAAATTCTATGAATTTTTTTTTAATCTTTAAAAACATTTTTTATATTTGTTTAAAACGACAAAAAAAAGGAAAGAATTTCAAAGTGTGGTGAATATTAAACAAACACGATCTGTCACATAAGTGAAAAAAAAAATTATTACCTGTATCTTTTTTTTACTTACCTTTTTCTTACAAGAGTATCTCGAAAATGATATTTTGATGATATTTTCTTCATGTAAGCTAAATGAAAATTTTATTCTCAATTTGGTATAATGTTTAATATAAAAATTATTACTTATAATTATTTATTCAGTATTTAAGTCAATGCACAATTTTTAAGGAATTTTATATATTAAAAAAAAAAAAAAAATTGGAAAAATAATTAAAACAGTGTCAATATTTTTAATAGTAAAGAAATTTTTTTTTGTAAATAAAATTTTAAAATTATACAAGCAATTTTCTATAATAAGTGCAGGAAAAAAAGTTAGAAATTGTGGTATATAATTATGAAAATTTATTGAAAATATCATTTATAAATTATAGTAAAATTTCGAGTTTTTTTTTTAATTATTATATTTTAATATATTTGTAATTATGAATTTATGTTGTGTTATTTTTAAAATATAATTTTAAAATAATGGAAAAATATATTGAAATTTTGGTAAGTTAATAAATAAATTTGTATTAATTATTAAATTTTTATTAAATCTTTTTTGTAAAAATTAAATACTTGTAAATGTTTTGCTATAAAAAACTATAAAGATATTTGATAACTTTATCTACTAAATTTAGTAAACAGAAATACACGAATTCTATGATAAAATATAGTATCTCTAACATTTCTAATAAAATCTTTTCTGAAATCGAAAGAGTTTTATATGTATAGCCTTCGTCGGGTTATATAATTCCCACATAGTAAATATAAATAATCTGTTAATTATCTACTTTCAGTTACATCTAACTTATATACATAGACTCAGTGGGCACCAGTCGGTATAGATTAAATGAAATGGATCGAAAAATGATCTAAAGAGTCCTCCCTAATTAAGGAGTTACGAATATGTCTGACTAAAGCACCAGCCTGGCCTGGTATCCCTTCAATTAGTGTCAATTTTAGGGACTTTAAGTATCAAAAAGTTGTCAAAATCACAAAAAGACTTGAGAAAAAATTCTTAGACTTATAAGTTCCGTTCTCGAAAGCTTTTGTAGTGTTTATGCTAAAGATGTACATATGTTATATAGGGTTATTTATTATTTATTTATTTTATACTAACTTCATCCATTTGTAGCAAGAATGCCAAATCAATATTCAACAGGCAAGATTGCCGACTTTGGTGAAGAAATTAGCTTAGGAGTTTTAAATTTAAACAAGCGTATTGCTTTATAATAAAGATAAGACTCGGTTGACTTCTGATTGAAAAGTGAATTTTTATTATAAAAGTGTCTCTTTATATACCCTAATTATTTGTTTACAATTAAAATTCCTTAGAAATATTATTCCCTTTAAAACTATATAATTCTTATTATTTAGATTTGGTCAGCATTTTTGACCAAAATTATTTTACTTTAATTTTACTATAAAAATATATATCTAGATCTACTCATATTAGAATTGTTTTGTGCATTAGATTTAATGCATAATTCTTATCTTTTAATTTTCATATTTTATTAAGGTGGGTATAACCATGTATATACCGATATATTTTATTAAGGTTGAGTATACACTATCTGTGTGCTATATTCATTACACTTTTACTATAGTCAAATGCTTTGCAATTATATATTATGTTTGTAAATGTTGATGGATCCTTAGTCCTATTTCTTTACTAACAAAATTTTTGTTATATTTTGAATAGTAAAGTAAAATCTAAAATGATTAAAAGGTGGTAACAAAAATTTAGAATATGGAAGAATTTTTTTGTATTTCAAGATCATTTAAAGTTTAAAGAGAAATCAGAACAATTACTTGCTAACCGGTTAGTAAAATATCATTAATCGCAAGTAAAAAGGTTAGTAAAATATCATTAATCGCAAGTAATTGTTCTGATTTCTCTTTAAACTTTAAATGATCTTGAAATACAAAAAAATTCTTCCATATTCTAAATTTTTGTTACCACCTTTTAATCATTTTAGATTTTACTTTACTATTCAAAATATAACAAAAATTCTTTAACTGACGATAACAAAATTATCAAAACTAAATCATAAATTTTTCATTTTGCTAACAAAAATAATCATTTTCTACCTTTTTGATTATTTAAAATAATTTTTATAACAACAAAGATCTAATCAAAAAAGTTTTATATTTTTATTTACATCATCATAATATTGCTAACATATAATTATAAAGGTAAAACGAAAAAATTATAATAACATCCACAACAAAATTTTTTCTTATTTAAAAGCCACAACATTAAAATAGTTAATAAAGAATTCAAGTAAAATTTTCTTTATGTAGTCAAAATTAAATATAGAAGAAAAAAATTGGCCAGATAATTGAAGATTTGAAGGTCAGAATTTTTTTGTAGATATAAATTGAAGATCTCTTCCACCTGTGATACATTAATTATATCTATACTATATATATGTATATATTAATAACTACAAGAAAACAAGACACGATAAAATCCCATTAAAATATTTTTTTTTGGGGGTGGAAAAACGGAAGTATATACAAAATAGAATTTAAAAAATTTTCGGTTTTATATGAAAGAAGAAGGTTAGTTTTTTTTTCTTAATTTATAAATGAGTCGGAATCTTTTTTTTGATTATTTATGATATTCTCGCATTTTGTGAAACGGAAATGACGGTAATATTAAAAAAAAAACTATTTAAAAAAAAAAGGATTCTTAATATAATTGTACTTTTGTTTGTTGAATTAAATCAAGCTTAAATGAGATTTCTTTTTTTTTTGTTTTGTTATGTTATGTTGATCACTAAATGAATGTGAACTAAAGAATATATACATATATGTTAAGATGCAAAATTTGCGTATATTAAGGTAAAGAATTCTTTCTTAAATAAATATAAAAAAAAAGGAAGATGATTTTTTCTAGCGCTACTGAAATATTATAATTTAACTTAATGGAATATTAAAATTGATCATACTTTGAAAAAGATTCCGATAAATTAAATATTTATTTAGTATAGTAACAATATTTATTTATGAAATTAACATAACTTAAATAGATTATTGATTCTGTTAAATTTAATAAAAAAATCTTTTGTGGATGATGAGAGAGGATTAATAAAGACCGCTGTTAAATGATAGATAAATATACAACTTTTTTTTGGTATTTAAAAGATTTTTGTTAATTTTTAATTTATATATAATTTAAATATTAGAGATAACATAATTGACTTCAATTATGAGTTTATACAATTTAAATAATTAACTAAATAGAGAAGAATTTATGCATTTGAGATCTTTATTAATTTAGATTATTAGAGCTAGTCAAAAATAGTCAATTATTTTTTTTTATATATATTTCTCCAGATCAATTAATTGCCGCGTTCAGGGTCAAGCTAACCGAACGGTTATTTTTTCGAGCACCCTACCTCTATAGCGCTCAAGTTTTATCTAGCATAAAATTTTCATGCTAGATATAGAGCACCAATTTTTTTTACAGGAATATTGATATTTAGCTTAAAATTCTACTGAACGGCTATTTAATTTTTGCTGCTCTATCTAGTGCGGCTCTTTGCAACGCTAGATGTGCTAGACAGCAAGACCATGGTGAACGTGGCAAATGTCTTAATAATTATGAAAAAACAACTGAGAACATTTAAGTAGTATAATTCGAAAAATTTAGATTAGCTTATCTCCATTCCTCCTTAAGTTACTATAAATTACATAAATTATTGCTTCAAAAGCAATTATAATTAATTGAATTATTTATCAATATTTTGTGTAAATTTTCTAAAGCTTATCACATTGAAATATTATCATAAATAATTTTTGAAATTCATTTCTCAATATTTTCCATTTTATTTTCCTATCTAATTGAAAAAAACAACAACCATAAAATATAAGAATTTATTTTCTAATTTTTTATTACAAAGTTGCAAAAACTCCTTGTTCACATATTTTAATATGAAATAAAAACAAATTATATAAAATAAATTTTTTGTTTGTCTAAAAGATTTTAACTACTGTGCAATTTGTCTTTAAGTTTAAAAAAAATTAAATTCCTTTTTTCTTTTTTGCCCATTTAAATATAATATTTCAAATTTTCAATATCTTCTGCATATTATCTCTAAAAAAAAACCGAGCATAACTAATGTTGAATTACGCTTTTCATTTGTATGTATATATATTTTTTCGTTTTGTGAATATTAAACGATTAATTCAAAATTCGAAACAGCAGAAAACTTTGGATGGTAAACAAAATGTGTAGAATGTGTAGAAGAGAGAAAAGACGAGCATGACTAAAGTAAATCTTAGTCTGCCTACTTAACATTTTCCATATTAACCAGTTCAAAATATAAAAATAGTTTCATTTCATATAACCATGCAAAATAAAAATTTATAATTTTTTTATCAAATATTTTACTTGTGATGATTATTATGTGTGTACTTTCTGGTATACTTACTATATAGTTTAAAATTGAATATTTATTTACTCTTGAAATGTAATTTTTCAAATTATAATATCGTATATACGAATGGGTTTCATAACGATTTTATTGGAATATGAAATATGCAATACTTATATGTAGTATTTATGGAGATTTTTTCGATCCATATCAAAAGATCTCTTTGACCATTGACTGAACTTAATGCAATTTTAATTCGTCAAATTATCTGATCTTTATAAAAAGATAAAAACAGACACAAAATTGTTGTTGAAATGAAATATGAGAAGAATTTCGGTATTGGAGAAATAAAATTCAAAATTAATTTTGATAAATTGGAATTTTTATCATATTTTTTTTTAATTTTATGTTCGTGTATAGACGAATTCGAATTACGGAAATAAAATGCTAATTTAAGAGGATATAAAAATTGGAAATGAGAATATATGTATCTGTAGAGTAGTAGTCAGTCATAAAAGATAGAGCAAAAGGTTTTGAACTAATATCCTTTAGGATTGAGATTTAAATAGCATGAAAAATTGTGCAAACTTTTACAATATTCAAAATATGATTTTGTGATACATAATTGTATGTGGTTTAAAATTCAAAAAAATGTTAATAGGTCTGTGTCTGTTAATGTTCTGTTAATTTTTTTAGGCTTTTCAAATATGAATTGACAGATTATTGAAAATTTTCAATTTTAATTATGTTGATGTATAAATCAATTTGTCATATTCTATTCTATTATCCTCATTCTGGGTCTTAGAGTGTCCTATCCTATATCCTGAACCTAAATGCAGTTTTGGGTATATGATTAATATCAACACCATCAACAAGATTTTAAGTATAATATTACCCACAATTTTGATATTATCAAAAAAATCTTTATTGAGATATTCAAATGTCAATTTTTCAATATATTTAATTTAACATTTTATCTCTAAATTCTATAAATTTCCTATAATCTTCTCATTAAATTTAAAATAAAATATAAATCAACTTTTGTCACAACTAATTTTATTTCTTATTTTTTTACTCTCTAATTAAATTACTATAAAAATTGTACCATAAAAATTCCAAACCACATTAATTACAGATTATTATTCCAAACACTAAGAAGAAAATATTCTTTTGATTATTTACTATATACAAATTCTAGTAGCAAAAAAAATCTGATTTACCCATTTTTTTTATTTTTCTTTTCGTTTATAAAAAAATTATTATAGGAGTATAATTTTTTTTAGATTTTTATTTGCAAAAAAAGGCGGAAAAATTATAACAATTTTGTTGTTGTTGTGTTGTTGTTTGTTATTTCCTTTTACATAAATTTTAGTTAGTTTTCTGCTATGAATTTCATAATTTTTAGAATCTAAATAATTCTATTTCTTATACTCTCGTACTATATAATTTTTGTGCAAATAAAATATATTTTAATTCTAGACTAAAATATACTTTATAGGAAATTTATAATATCTAAACATAATTTTCTATACATTAATATTATGTATTTTAAGATAGTAAATTAGAAATATAAATTATTTTACATTTAAAATGGGTTGTAACATATTTATTTATTATATTGGATATGATTTTTTTTTTGCTATTTCTACATTTAAGTAGTTTAATTTATAAAATAATCTCATAATTTTAAATCTATGGAATTTGTTTATTATTATTTTGCGCGTACACTTTTTTGTATACCAAAAATTCGTAATAGCAATTATTTGAATTTATCGAATCAATTCTTCATGTTAAGACCATTAAAAATCTAATTATACTATAGGCTTTTGGAAAGAAAGCATTTTTACCATTTATATACCAAAAGAAAGAAGCATATACACAGGAAAAAGGAAAACATTAAATCATTTTTTTTTAATAATTTTGCAATTTTTATTTTCTGTGAGCAAAAAAGAGAACGTACAGGGAAAAGTTTATGTAAAATTATGAACAATTTTGAAATTATATAAATTCTAGTTTTAATTCGGATTGAAGTTAAATATTTTAATAAAACAAAAATATGAATTTAAAGTTTGTTGATTTAATCTTGGATTTGAAAATTGAAATAAAATTAATTCGTGGTAATAAAAAGAAAAGATCACAGGATCGATGGCATTCTTAAATTTAGCATAGGTGAATTATGGTTGAATTTAAATTTCAGACCAAATTGAAAAATATTGAATTAGAGACAAAATTAATATGAGCCCTATGGTTAGGTTAGGTTAGGTTTGGTTTTTGGGACGGTCTTAACAACCCTATCACTGCAGCCAATTTGGCTTATTGTCACCTCCCTATTAAATCACACACTCCCTAGGCCCGTGCTGGCAATGAAACCGTGAAGTTGGGTAAAAGATATGTTCCATATGTCAGAGGTAGTTACTCTGTGTGTCGGTGGAAATGGTGCAGCCTTTTCGTCGTAAGAGCCTCCATTCACACAGTAGATGTTCCGCGAGCCGTTTCATCATCGTCTTGGCAGAATCTACACAGTCGGTCTTGAGATATACTTATCGTGTGTAGATGTTTTCTAAGCCCACAGTGTCCATTTCGAAATCCTACCAGCTAGCTCTTAGTATAGTTTTAAAGCCTTCGTCTTTATTAAAGATGCCTTGAATGAAGAGCTTTGATAACCCACTATAGCCACTATATGAGCCACTATATATTTATTACCTAAATTAAATACAAAATTCTCAACTGAAACTTCAATGGTTTAGGAGGCGAATAGTAAAGTTAATATTCCAATGAAGAGAGATAGAGATAATATTAATGTATAGAAAATTATACTTAGGTTTTATCGAACAAATTTTCACTTATAAAATCTTGCAAATGGACTCATAAATTTCAATATTATTTTTATAATCTAAATTTCTATCATATCTTGAGTAAATTTTGTTAATCTAATTTTTGAATCAATCAATCATAAAAAAAACTCTTGATCAATTATAAAACTACAAAAATACGATAAACAAACCCCGGGTTTGTCAAAAGCACATTTCCTCAAAATCGCCACATGTAGAACTATGAGCTATTCTAAAACAATGGGAATTCCTATACGTGTAAATTGTGCAGTTTTAGTAGTATTTTCAATGTACTATAATATTGTGCAGTTTTAGTAGTAAATATTATGCAGTTTTAGTAGTATTTTCAATGTACTATACATAGGAAAGATAAAAAATGATATGGTAAATATAGGTAAAAAATGAGTCCCTGTTCGATTTTATTAATTTTTTTACTTCCAATTTTATTATTCCAACAAAATACATATATATAAACTTATCATTTAAGTTTTCCCTAATTTTACTTTTAATTGAACATATAATGTGATATGAAATAATATCCAATATTTCATTTATATAGCTCCTAAAAATATGCAAAATGTTCTTTTTTTGCAAAATTTTACATGATTAAGAATTTTGATTAATTATAAGTGTGAGGCAAATGATTATAATTTATTAATTATTAATGCACTTTAAAGAAATATGATTTTCGAAACTTTTCTCAATATTTGTTTTTAAAAATATTGTGCAGTTATAATTTTACAAGTAAATTAAAAATGTAATTTTTTGATTTTCGAATGGCCACAACGGAAACGGGAGGCGAGATACGGATACAATTTCTTCAGAGACTCTAGTTATTTTTTAGATATCTCTTTGGTACATAAATTTCAGCCTTCCATAATAAGCAGTTTGGGAAATAAAGGGTGTTAAAAAAACTAAAAAAAGTTGTATGAAGATAACGGTATTTTTATACATCAAAGAATTAAATTTTAAAAAATTTGCTAATTTCACAATTAAGATAAAAGATTTTCCTATCTTATGGCTTTTACAGACCTCAAAAATTTTTATTGGTTTAAGAGTTATTAGATGTTCAATATGGGCAATTTTCGAACTTGGAGGGGGAATAACTCAGAGGGGAAAAGAGATAGAAGAAAATTTTGTTCTACTGGACCTATTATTTTATTACTATCTATCTATGGTCAATTTTAACACTCTATCTTAAAAGATGTAGAAGTTTGTGTAAACGGACGGACAGACGGACAGACAGAGTGAAACTAATATACACATTTCTTCCAATTTGGTTGGAAATGTGCTAAAAAGAAAAAGTCTATTCGATATATTTTTGTATATAAAAAACATTTATCGCCCCAGATGGTTACAAATATTATTCAAAATCCATGACCGTCAATAACAAAAACATAAAATTAACCACAGTTCATTTGAAAATATTATTACTTAGTATTATTATTTTTTTTACCCAGCTATTATCATCATCGTCGTCATCATTTCCATAATCATATTCATAATCGGACAGACTAATACATAAAAAAAAACTTTTCAGTTCAATGCATTTTAATAGTTACAAAATATTCTTTCATTTCTTCTTCAATACAAAACAAAAAACAAAATCATCATCATTTCAATTTCAAGTTTACTCTCTGGGATGCATAATATATACTCGTAGTATGCGATATTCTTTCTTACATAGAATGTGCATAACATTTTTTTTTTTTGGAATTTTGTTATTAACGAAAAAAAAATGGGGGGAATCCGGGACTAACAAACATAGCATAACATAAATATATATATATATATATATATATATATATATATATAAATATTTATATATAAAACTTTATATATAACCGTTAAAAATGCATGCTTTTTTTCATTAAATCTGAACAAAACAGAAGAAATTTTCTTTTTATATTTATAAGAAAATATATAATCAAATTATATTTGTATAATAAGAGTTGGAGATTTTAAATGTAATCCGTACTATAGTAACTATAATGTTAAATTTTAATATCATAATCCTGGGTAATTTTTTTGACCTGATCTGGCGACCATTGTATACTTAGAGAAAGTAACAATTATACTTCCATAGATCAAAATCAGAAAGATTCATTTTACGTCACCTGCCTTTGGCGACTATTTAATTTCTAGTTGATCTTTTCTATTTCTCATATAATTTCGAATATATCATGGCTGGATTTACCATATACTATCCCAATAACTAACCAACTGCTCCATTTTACTATACAGGACTAGGTTAGGTTGAGAAGGGTAAGCAATTATCGCGTGGTCACTGCACAACACTAGATACCACGATAGATCCATTGTGGTCCATTCGTATTCGTAGGGCCAAAAACTAATCAATTATTCGGTTTATGGATACCATTTTATTCGGTTTATGGATACGAAGAGTCTGAATGGAGGATCAATGAAGGTAGTTTTGATAAGACAGAAAGGTTTTCTAGCTACCTGTACCTGTGTCGCGCATAACTATCACATTCACATACCAAATGCTCCAGTGTGGCTTCTTCAACAGGCTATTAAGGACTAATAGAATAATTATTGCAAAACATGAAATTGTGAGCAACTTCTTCCTCTTCATAAAATTCAATTGATATTTAATTAAATTCAAAATAAAATCTAAAACAAAATCAAAATTTCAACATTTTTGGTATCTAAAAATGTATAAAGGAATGTAAGATCGAAAAAAAATATGATGATGCTACATTAGATAATTTTTTTGTAACGAAATAAAGATGAAAAAAAAAAAAATGAAATAGTTATTAATAATTTATTTTTTTTGAAACGGAAAAACTTCACAAAAAATTCTTCAGTTAACAAAAATTTCAATTTTCTTTTTCAATTTTACAAAATAAGAAAAATATATTTCATTCTGGGTGTAAGTAAAGATTTTCAAATACAAAATTTTTCACAAGATAAATTATAAGAATCTGGAGGAAAAAAAAAACCTATTTGGTAATTTACGCTAAAAGTTCTTCAGATTATAAATATGTATAATAAGATTTTTGTGTTTTCCTTTAATCACATATGCGGTCAACCAGTGAAACGGAAGGTTGAAGATAAAAAAAATATATTAAAACCTGATGTAACACATTCATACTCGTAGGTATAAAATTTGTGGATGATTGCAAAATGTTGGAAAATCATTTATAGGAATTATAATCAAAATAAAAATTCCTCTAACCACAAAAAAGGAAATGAATTATTATTTTTTATTATTATTATATTTTGGTAATAGATTTTGGTTTTGAGGGGATATAAAACTGTTTTAAAATTATATTTTTTCAATGGAATTTTTCATATGTGAAAAATTTATAATTTGATGGCATTTAATGAAAATATTTCGATATATTATCAAAGATTTTATTTCAATTATTATAAATTTCCGGTTAAATTGAAAATATTTCTTATTTGTGATTTATAAACCAAAAAAAATTTATAATGATTTAAATTATTTAAGAAAAATTTAGATAAACAGTAAATTTATGTTATTAATTTTTCATTTTCGTTACAATTTTTTATGTTGAAAGAAGAAAACAAATGTTATATTTTCTAATATTTTTTTATAATTTCGAATAACTTTTAATGATAGAAAATTACTAGAATTGAAAATAGAACAAATTTATTTGTATTTAAAGAAAGTAGTTAATGTTAGTTTTTCTTAGTTCTACGAAAGTTTGAATTTTTTTATCCGACAAATAATTGGTAAAATATAAAGGCAGAGTGTTCTACATACTATCACAAAATAGTCAGTGGCCAGTTATATAATACATATTATTAATCTTTTCCCTATTACTTATACCATAAATTTTCCATTATTTCCATGGGATGCTTTTAAAGTACTTCTGTGACAAAATGTCACTTTTAAGATTAAGGAAATTTAATTATTTGTCAGAATTAACAAATTTATCTATTAGCTTCAATACGAACAAAATTTTGCCTCTAATAAGGTTTTTGTCTTAACTATTTAATATTTTGTCGGTATATTTTCTGGAAACAAAGTTTGTGCCTTAACACTTTAGTATTTTAACAATTAACCTAAAATAAAGTTTGTGCCTTAACTATTTAGTATTTTTATTTATTATTCGTAAATTTTCTATTATTGATATATAAAAAGCTTTGTTTTTAGTATTTTTGATCGACAATTCAAGATTTTGTCCGTTCAATTTAAGTATAAAAATTGTCTTAAAACAGAATTCTTCATTGTTCAGTCTATTTTACCAATTAAAGTTTAAGGAGAAAAATTATAATTTAAAAATTTTGATGCAACTTTATTTAATTGACTCCATTTCCGTCCTATTAATACTTTATATATGGGAATTAAAGATCTTATAAGTTTTGTTAAAAGTTTTTGAACTTAATAAGGTTAAAGGTTACTATAATTCCATCATATAATGTATGTACATATATATATTCAATTTACATTTTTCTCTTTCTTCATTTTTATTTTTACTTATAACGAAATAATTTGTTTATACAAATTACGATTTATTTACATTTTCACGCAATAAATAAATGAACGAGAAAAGGTAGGCAAAAAAAAAAATCTAAAGAAAAGAACAAAATAACAAAAAAAAATCAACAATTATTCTGAATATTTGACCCCAATCCTCCAGGTGCTGAATACCAAAGATGATTACTTTGTTGTTTATGCCGTTGATTTTTCCAATATCTATATATATATATATATATATATATATACATATATATATATATATACATTTTTCTTGTTGTTGTTAAGTGTTACTTACTAGTAAATATACCGACAAAATAACCCAAAGGGCACATTACATTTTAATATACAAAAAGAGGAAATGAATTTTTGTACACAAAAATTAATGTAAAGTAACGAAATCAAAAAAACGCAGAAAAAAAAATTATAGTTTTTCCAAAAAGAATCGATCAAGCACGCATGCAAGAATTAATTTTTAAGCACGTAAAAGAAACCTTGAGATTCTCTTGTTGTTGTTGTTCTTAACTTTATTAGTATTATTATTATACTGGTTTTTTTAGCTAAAAATGAAGACGAATTGTTTTACCATAATTTTTTTTGTTTTAGTTCTTCTTGTTGACTATAAGCAACTTTTTGATGAACTAATGGTTTAAATATCGAACTAACAAAACAATTTTACTTGATGGTGGTATTTAAAACAAAAAATCAAAATATTTCTTAAAATCTGTTACAGAATTAAAACAAAAAAGAAATTATTATTTAAAGAGTAAAAAAAATAAAAAATAAAATCGTGCGTCGTGCTTTTATGTTGATGGCTGAGTAAATCATCATTACCATAGAAGAAACAAAAAAAAAAAAAAAAAACAACAAATTTCTGATTAATCTTCTTTTATCTTTAATATACTTTGGTATGCAATATTTTCCTATTATGAGTGATGGCAAGGATTGTTTTTTTTTAATGTATTAAATATCATAAAAAAAAATCTTTACCATTATTGGTTGCACATGATTATACAATCAACTGAACACAGAAACAGATATCGTCAACTATTACTGAAGTTTCATTTATCACAAAATTTAATTATTAACAAAAAATGTTGATTGAAATTTATTGGCATTACATGAAATAAACTGAATTTTAATTTGCCTAAAATAAAGTTTGTGTCTTAACACTTTTGAATTTCAATATTGAAAAATTTATTTTAGCGTAATTTTTAGTGATTATTGAAATTGCTGAGATGCAAAATTTCTTATATTCTCTGCAGTTTTAATGCAATTTTCTATTTACAATTTCATATGTAATAATATGTTTAAGATTTAGAGTATTCATTAAGGAACATCTCAAGCACTTGCGTTTGTGGTATAAATTTAAATAGTTTCTTTGTTCGTTTTCCAGTGTCAAATATAGTAGGACAATTTAAGAAAGGTATAATGGTAAATTCAGACGGTTAAAACCTGAATAAGGTCGCAAACCTGCTTGGGGGAAAGTGTTGCATATGGCTGAGCTTGCCTGATGATGATTAACGTTTTATGTAGCTCTCATTGGTCTTCTTGAATTAAGTAGGGAATATTAGCAAAGTTTAATTTTTGTCTGAAATTGAATCGTAGCAAAATTATTAATTCCTACACAAATTCATTTAAATCTACACAACACAAACTTCAATCATTATTCCACTCTATATACAAAATTTGCGGACTGGACCATAAAAGGTTGTAAATATCTGCAATTTTACAAATTTTTATATTTTTTTTTACAAAAATATATATTATATTTTCATTGAAATTAATAATGGTCAATGCACTGATCTTGATCATACTATATAAATATTTAATATTAGGTATCGATATTTAAGAATAAAATCGATTTACAAGAAAATATATACATACATATATGTATATAAAAATACGAAAGGAAATTGCTTTTTTTCACTCATAATAATTTTTGTTTTTTTTTTTTTTGTATATTTTATTAATCTCATCAACAAAAAATAAAATTATTATTTAGTAGTTTTGTTTGTTTGGTATTTTAATTTAATATATTTTATATACCATATACTTTTTTTTTTGATATATTCTTGTTATTTATTCCAGTTTAGTTGAAACATAAAACTTAATAATAACAAAAAAAAAAGTATAATTCATTTTACACACATGATCATATTTATAGATTGGATTAGATTGCGAAAAAAAAAATTCTTACGTAAAGTAAAGCAAAAAAAGAAAACTTTATTTAATTTCTGGAGTGAAACGATTTTTCATTATTAAAGATGATGAGTAGGTGTGGATTGGTTATAATAATCTTTAATCTTGTATATTTCAAGAATGTTAAGTATATATAATATAACATCCATTTTGGTTTTACATAAAAAAATTTGTTGTAGTTGTTGAATTATTATAAATAATTGGCATTTAAAAAAAATAATGAAATTCTGAGAAATTATATAATTTTTACTTGTTTAAAAAACAAGATTATTTGATATTTTAATAAACTTTTTTTTAGTTGATACTAAAACTGGCAAATGATTAAATTAATAATTGTCTACGTGCTGTACCAAAAAAAATTATTCTTGGAATTCTCTTATTTTATATTTAGTTTAAATTTAATTTCATTAAAAATATTAAAATTCGAAAACCTAGTTTTAGAATAATTTCTAAAACAACAATAATTAGACGCATCAGGTAAAAATATTTGGACCGAGACGTTCTACTATAGCTTGTCGACCCTTTCAACCATACCCTTATGGAGAACAGTTCTCTTCGTAAAGGTAAGCAGAATCTTTGATAGGAGTAGCACTTACTTTGGACCACAATAGATCCACTGAGATTGACCAAAGTTCAACACATACCCCTTATTAACCTAAGCTAACCTCGAATACTTTACTTCAAAAAATCGATCATTATTTAATCAACCGGCAGACGAAAATATATATAATTTTTATCTTGTAAATTGGAATTAATGTAGGAAAATTTAGAATTTATTGTCGATTATATGCAAAAATTGACTAAATTTCTAAATATAGGATTTCATTTTTTAATGTATACATACAAATATAAATATGTAAACTATATGGTTGGTTAAATGACAGGACAAAGTAAAATTGTTGATATTTTCTACAAAAGACAAAACCGACTAAAAGGATATTTAAAAAGGAATTTTACCAATCAACTTTAATATTAAATGTATTTTTATTTATTTTTCTTCCTTTTGTCACATTAAGGTTTTTAATGCATCTTTGTATATGGTACATATATGTAATATAATTTATTTTATATTGGAATGTCTTAAAAACAAAATATTTACATATAAACTTCTATATTTTATGTATCCTTCTTTTAATTCCATTCAAGCGAAAATAATGTAGACTGATGTTTTGGGTACAATGATCAACGAAAGCCGTTTTTTTATGTGTTTATTCTTTATTTATTTTTTTTTGAAATTTGAATACTAAAAAATACTTTACATGGATCTCAAAAAAAGATTTATGTACTGTCAATATTTCTTTTTTGTGGTGGTGATTGTCATAGTTTAAGGCTTCCTTTTCAATGTTATTGACTTGAATTGAAGTTAAACAATTGTAAAAATGATGTTAAAGGAATTTATAGTTATAGCCTCAGTTTTTGGTTTTTCTTAAAAAAATAATTAAACCTTGAACTTTATTTTAATATTTATTAAAGCTTTTTCGAAAGATCATTTAAATTTTATAATTAAACAAAATTATAACTTAAAAATTTTTTTTTGTTATGACTTCTAGAACGTTTATAATTTCTTTTCTGAAATTATACATATTTCTGAAACAATACAATAATTTGCTATATATTTTGAGCATAAATAATGTTCAAATAAAATTTAAAAAAAAAATTAAACCTCTACAAAAAAAATTTACTGTCTTCTTACCATAACAAAAATATTTATTTGATAATTTCAAGAAAAAAATGTATTACAGAGTGTCTTAGTTTTAGTTTAGTTTAATTTGTACATAGAATGTTTATTCACAAACTCGATTAAGACACAAAATTATGAAAAATTTAGAAATTGTTTAAAATAATTGCATTTTTGAATTAATTCTAAATAAAATTTGTGTCTTAACTATTTTATATTTTATTCTATAATAAATACATAGTTATATTTAAATTTTAATTGTAAGAGTGTATGTGACTTGATAAATTATTGTCAGAAGAATCTATATGTTACACTATATGTTTATTCAACATTAATTTGAGCCCAACTTGAGCTTCAATTAATTTGAGTTATATAAAGTTACTTGCCATTAATATCAAAATTTCCTTACTATAAAGAAAATTGTAATTTAGGAAAATTAGTATATTAAATTTAACATATGGATTTTTTCTAATTGATTATTAAAATTTACTAATTTGTTGGAAAATTTTAATATTTTTCCGATTGCTTCTAAATATTTAGAAACATTTAAATAAATTTAACTGAAACATTCTATATTTATATATATATATATTTAGTTTACGAAAAAGTATATTCTTTCCATCCAGGATATTCTTAACCTGTTCATATATAACCAATATACTCACTTATACAATCAAAAAAATCACAAAAAAAAATTAAATTTACATATTTGTGAACAATATTTTTCTTCTTCTTCTTCATTTTTTTTTATTTGTGTCGATCCGCGACGATTTGCATACCAAATGACAATCTTCTGTGCAATTGAATGCACAAATAAATTACCGTTGACTGACTACCTGTTGACGGCCGGTAAATTCACCAAGAATAAAATTTTCAACAACAACAAAAAAAACTTAAAAAAAATTATCCATTAAAAAATGGTTTTTTTTTCTTCTTATATTTCTTGTATAGTCTCTTTTTATTTTTGGTGTTTTTCTTATGGATATTTTTTTTTAAATATATAAATTTAAATGTCACCATCTTTACATAAACAAAAATAACCCACCGACTTTCATCTCATTTATTATTTGAAAATAATGTTTTTGCTGCTGCTGCTGCTAAGGCTATTTTCAATTTTCTTATATTTCTTTTGAAGAAGCTCTTTTAATAATAATAATAATATGATAAAAAATGAACAGAAAAATATTGTCTTTTCGTTGACTGTCTCTCGTATTCAAATAAAATTAACTTATATATTTAGCTTTCCCACAGATAGAAATAAATATCATTTTGTTGTGCAAAATTTCAGAAATTAAAATAAATAAAAAGTTCAAACGAAAAAAAACAATCTTGAAATTTAATTTAACTTTTTTTTTATATATATATTTTTGAAATTCAATTTTTGAATTTTTCAAATTAATTTCCACTGAAATTTTTAACAAAAATAATTTCGAATTACATATTAAAACTTTAAAGCGTCAATCTTTAATTTTAAATTGTGTCTCCATATATTGAATGTTTGTGTTAACTAAAGTAATACTGATATATTTATAATTATAAATTCATCAGTTTAACTACTGAGGCAAGTGAATATATGATGCTAAATGTCATTCATAATATTTGTTCACCTTTCTATTGCACTGTCAAAATAGAGTTTTTATTATTTTAGTTACATGAAATCGTTATTAAATAATATAGCTTTTTGTATTGAAATCAAATAGTGTGTTAAGTATTTTCAAATATTGGATAGACAAAATTTAATGAATCTATCAATTAATAGATTTATAGCATCATTGAAATATATTTTTTAATTTTCAAACTTTGATTTATTTTGTTAATTTTTTTTTTAAAAATGAGATTAAATTATAATTTAATTTTTTTTAAATATAATTTGACATATTTTTCAACATTTCATAACTATAAGCAGGTATGAAAAAGTTAAGGCACAAACTTGATTTAAATATTATCTAATTAAATACGAAAAAGTTAAGGCACTAACTTGGTTTTTTTGTTTTGAATTTTTTTTAGAAAGCATTGACGATATTCAAGTTTTATTGTCGCTACTTCTTAAATTACATATCAATTCGCAGTTCATTAAGCATATAGCGACTTACAAACGAAGTCAAAATTGTGGAATCTGTTAAGCAAATACTATAAAATTGTATTAAGATATATATTTCCAAAATTATTTATTTTACTTAAAACTTTATAAAAAAATGAATTCTGTCTAAATTGTCATAATTTTAAATTTTATATTCTTAAAGAAAACTTGTGTCCATTATTTTGTTAAATTAATTAATTTATTTTTCTTTCAATTTTCAATTTCAGAATTTATCGTAATTGAATTTGGTTACATTTAAATAAAAAAAATAAAATGTCTAAATAAGAAATCATAAATGCGAAATCAAATCTATTCAAATATGTAATATTAAAAAAAAATTATTCATTTGGCTACTTAAATAAAGAGAGAAATTTCCGGGATAAATCAAATATTTATAATGTTCATGATGTCACAGCGGGATTTTTCTGAGGTAAAAATACATTTTTTTAATTTATTTAACACCGTTTGAACAAGTTTATATTAAATTGGTAGATTAAATTGGTCTTTTAATATTTAGAAGTAGTCATTTAAAATTACCAATTTTTATTACAAATTAAACTAATCTTATAATACATTAATTCCAATTTCTTTTCACTTGAATTACCAGAGAGACTATTTTTAATCTTTAAAAGACTAATTTTTTGATTAAGTTTTTAAATTAAATTTACTTGAAATTATTTATTTTATATTCATTATTATATAAATAACATTTTATTTTTTCTGATTTAACTGACATTTTCACTCAACCAATTTTAATGATAATATTAAAAAAAATAAAATAAAGAATTTTACTCCATTTTATATATAAAATGAATGAAGATACCAAAAGGAAAGAAAATTAAATGATACAAAATTTTGATTAAAAATGTTTTAAAAAAAAGTTATAGTATTTCCTTAATTGTCTGTGTTAAACTGTTTATTTGGATATTTTCTTGAAGCAACATTGTTACATCAAAAAATAAATATTTTTGCAATAAGACAATTTTCTTTAATACTAAGATACAAATTTTAATTAACACAAAGTCACTTAAGGCGAAGTTACAGTTTTTCCTTCTTGACTTTTTTCTTGTTGTGTCGAAAGTCATCAATCAATTTGATATTACTTAATATTACTTAGATATGATTACATCAAATTCGTTGTGATTTTTGACAACAGAAATTTATACTTTCATAGGCTGAATTTAATTAAAAGTTTGTGTCTTAAGTATTTTGTATTTCAATAATTTTTTTTTACAATAAAGTCAATTTTTGCAATCAATTTTGTTTTTGGTATTCTAAAATTTCGCAATAATAATAACAAAATTTAATGTTCTAGTGAAATTAAATGCTTTTTGGAGAAAAAATTTTGAGGTTGAATAATTATCAATTGAATAAATTTTGAATAATTATCAATTGAATTTGCTACATTTTCTTGAATATTTAATGTATATTTAAATGGAAATTCAATTTTAAAAATATTATATAATTAGAAGAACAAATCTTGTCAACTTTAAAATTTCACAATGAGAATACGAAATAAACCAATTTCTTAAAACCAACTCTTTAATAATTATTAAAGTTCCTTTTGTTTTTAACATTGAATCATGTCGAATATAGAAAGAACCAAAATGCGAACCCTTTTTAAATTAATTTAATATTTAAATCAGATAAAGTTTATTTATAAAGACTACAATATTTAAATAGCAATGATCATAATTATATCAAAATATAAAGAAAAGAAATACAACAAACAAAACAATGATGATGGTTAAACCAAGTCGGTTTTAAATAGAAAGATTTCATATAATTTATTATTTTTTGTTAAATTTTAATTAATTTTTAAACGAACTATAGTGAAAGAGACACCCTGTCTATTAAAAGTTCTTATTATTATATCCTAGAAGTATTCTTTATATAAAAATAAAACATTGATAAAAATCATTTACATATTAAATAAAATGAAAAAATGATCGTGATTCTGTATATATGTATTTTCGCCGTCATCTTAAATTGATCTACATATATACAAAATTTAATTTTTCTTGTATCAAGTTGAGTTTATTTTTTTTTTGGTTCCGCCAAAAAGGGCATTCAAGGGCGTAAGATTTGCCCGGATATTTTGAAAAAGTTCAAATTAATTCCATATATTTTTTACTTGATTTAGTTTTTTTACCAAAAACATTTTCATTTCTAAAATAAACAAAATAAAAAAAGAGAATTTAAATTTAACATTAGATCCTTATTTAATTTCCAATTCTTTATATAGTATAGAGACAGTACCCCCAGATGGTAATCTTTAAGGTCTGTATTATTGAATAAAGTTCTTCTCTACTCTATCTTGAATCTGCCACATTTCCTTCAATTTTTTTTTTTTTACTCTTTTTTCTTTGATTTAAGTTTTACAAACGAGAAATCATGATTTTCAGGAGGTCTGACTTATATATTTTTATAATGTCCTATCTTCTTTACCCAAAGTCTTATTTCTTCCAATTTATACCACAGAAATATATATATATACTCGTATTTATTTGTTTGTTTGTTAATTACTTCATTTGAACATTTCATAAAAACAGAAACAAAACTAAAAAAATCTTTGAACCGCGATTCAAACATATTTCATTGTCCATTTGCTTATATTTGGTTCATTTTTTTTTCATCTTTTACAGACTGACTTTTTTGAGGAAAAATATATATATAGTAGATCAACTGTTTAAGATTAGAGAGAAGTTAAGAAGAATATTTTTCGTGAAAACGTAGAAGAAAAAAAATGAAATCTTCCAGTTCATTTTTACCACAGCAAAAAAAAAACAAAAAATGGAAGAAACAAATTTGTACATAAAAAAGGAAAAAAAAATATTGTGGATAAAATTTATTTTGTCTGGTCTTTTTTTAACAAAAAAATTTGACTTAGTTTGCTAATTTCGCGAATATTGAATGATTATAGATTTTAAATTATATTATATTTCTTCGAAGAAATTTTACAAATAAATTTTGTGTTGTCTCATTTTATGTTGAAATTTTTAAATTAGTTTTTATATTAACTAATTAAGTATATGAAAATTTTTGTATAGTCTTAATGGGATTATTTAGAAGAGTAGAATTTTTTTAGTAGATTTTAAAATAATTTTTGTATTTAGATTGCATGGTAAAGATGACAGAATGGCGACAATTCAGATTATATCTTTACATTTCTGTCCGAATTAGTTTATTGAAATATCCTTTTTATACCTACCGAACAAGAGATGCATGGGCAAAAAGTGTAATGGTTTGTGATTTAAATGATTTGCAATCTCAAACTATTATTTCTTATAGGTACAATGATCTATTAACTATGTAGGGGAAATTGACATTTGTGTCTTAATCAGCGGAGGACAATTAAGTTATGTCCTGAAATGAAATTCTTCTTCTTCTCTTGGCACAACAGCCCAATGTGGGCCTAGGCCTACCTCATTAGACGTTTTCCTGACATTTTATTGCAATAAAATATCGAATTAAATTTATCTAAAAATCTGAATTCCTTTGAAACATTTTGAAATAGCTTGTGTAAATTGTAAAACCATATTACCGTGGCTCCCAAAGATATATAAGTTATATAAATCTTCGGTGGAAATTGACTTTGTAATAAAAATTCCAACTACTGGTGGTATACATTTATCTAAATTTTCTTGTATAATTAAATAGAATTTTTCTATTTTGTTAAATTAATTCCAAAGTTCTTAAAAATAATCAAAATATTCAAAAATTTACTTTTTTTCAGGAATTTCAAAATTCAATTATATACATTAAGGTATCATAGGCAAAACAAAACAACAAAATTTTTGTGGTACATCATTCATCCTAATGTAAAAGAATTCACGATTTTTGTCTACGAAGTAATTTATATAATTGAGCTTTTATATTCTATGTTGTCTAAAAGATCAGTTAAAAATGCCAAGAATTCATTGGTTTTTTGTATAAAATTTACTCGTTGTATAAAAAATAATAATAGTATGTTGTTTATTACGATTACTACTACTACTATTTTTTTTTTCTTTATAGAATATGTTTTATATTCTATGTTTTTTTATGGTCATCATGCTCATCAACAATTTTTTTTCTTCAATTTAAAGCTATGTACATATAGCTGCTACATGCTTTTTAAAATATATAGTATAGAGAACTATAGTAAAATGAAGTAAAACAGACTATAATCAAGAACAACAACAACAGCAAAAATTGACTAAAAAGATATTTCGATTTTTTTTTTGTAAAAATATAAAAATTCCATGATTTTTTTCTTATATACAAGTATATTGCATTTATGTAGTATCTACAATAAGATATTTTTTATGAATTTTGTGTTTATGTTGTATAGAAAGAAGAAAGAAATTCCAGAAATTTGTTAGGTTTTTTTTGTTATGTTTTTTTAGTTTGCACATAAAAAGATTTTCATTTTTTTTTTATCTTTTTTTTAATGTTGTAAAAGTATGACTTATATGCAAACGGACAGAAAAAAATACGGTATAATTTCCTTAGGGAAATTTTATTCCCACGTGAGATTTTTGATTATTGTATGATGATGAAGTATATATAATATAGTAAAATGGTGACTTAAATATAGATTAGTATAGCAAAGGAATTTTTGTTAATAAGTACTTAAATGTTTATTTAAAAACTATATAAGTAAATTTAATTAACTGATCTGAAATATTTATATTATAGTAATAATTATAATTGAACACAATTTTGCGGTGATGTAATTGGTGTAGAGATCGATTTGTGGATGAACAATCCAATTATATCTTCAATTTAAATGGAAAATATTAGTAATTAAATTTCAATGAAACTCATTCACCGGCAATAGTACTCTTATATATCTCAGATTTCTGATTCTGAGATTTCTGAAATATTTCTTAACAATTTTAATTAGATTGGCACCAATTTGCTGTAGAATATTTTGAGAGTCTTCAATAGGCAAAGGATACTGAAACTAAAATAACAACAAATTTTTTTAGTAGAATTCTAACCGATCAATTGTAGATCGATTCTCCATGTAGATCGATTCTTCATAATACTTTATAGAAAAGAAATTGCTCACAAATTGTCAAATTTATTTTGTCAAAAATTATATTAATAATCATTGAAAAATCAAATAAAATATGATTTGAACAAGATCAAATTCACCTTGGTAATTCAATTAATGATCAGAAAAGTAAATTTTTTACAAAAATTCTAATTCAAACCAAAATATTTTCAGTTATAGACAAACAACATGGACCAGAAATTACATTATTTTTTATAAAAAATATACTTATTTGAAATTTTTATGCTTTTAATAACTTTCTGTAAATTCAATGCAATGCAATTGAATTCCATATTTTTACTATATGAAATTCCTTTACATATATAATTAAACACATCGCTAGCCCTAATATTTCTGGTACATAAAAGCGTACGAGTATTATATTTTAATTATAGATACCAAAAAAAAAAGCATTAAGAATATTTTCATGTTCTTAGCAGTGAGGCACGAGCTCCTCGAAAACAAAAAAAAACTTCATTCATTTTCTGCTTTTCCTCAACATTCAGAAATGTAAAAAAACATTTATTACAACTCAACCATATAAGTGCAAAATAATTACAACAACAACAAAAATGATGGCTAATTACTAAAGAATAACTGGATATTTCCAACATAAAAATTAATATGCTCAATGTTAATATTTTATAGATATATGAAATTCTAAAGTAATATCGTGGAGGATATAATAATAATATATTTTTTTTTATTAGTTTTATAATGTTAAAGCTACCGATTTTGTGTGTCTCTCTAATATTTTAGTTAAACATGAAAAGGTCAAATATAAAAAAAAATATAAATTTCTAAATTTTTGTAGTTTTAACTTGTTTTTTTAAATAATAATTTCTAGATGTTATTTATGTACATAATTATTTTTAATGAAATATTTTCATATAAATTCAAACCGACGAATTTCGCTACCCAAACTGAAATGATAAAATATTTGAATCTGGTTTTTCAACTTGAATATTTAAATTAAATTTAAAGTTCAAACATAAACAGATTATGAGCTCCAAAATATATTTTCATAAGCTTTTACAGGGCAACGAAAATTCGTCCCCAATTCGGCCCAAAGAATTTAATTCCTTTTTAAATCAAAATATTTTTCGATTATTCCGATTTAATTTTCATAATGGTTGGCCGAAATTAAATAGGAAAGTTTGTCCAAGATATTTTGGATATTTAAAAAAGAGAATATGTACCCAATTTCCGAAATATTTTAAAGAGAATATCTTAAAGAAGAGAACCATAGTTCCTTTAGGAAAATATACAAAATTTACCTAGGACCGAAAATGTTCGAATATTTTTTAAACAAGGATTTATAAAATCTTAAAATTTCATTATGTGTAGTGTACTATGCCGCGGTGCATGAGGTCGGTTTGGTAATTCAATTCCCGGCCGAGGCATCGATGTCGTTCTACGAAGTTGACTCAGCTTTAAATGAGTACCGGTAATAAAATATACAGCGATGTAAATTTTAAGACTGGGAAAAATGCTAGCAGATTCGAGTCCAATTGCTGACAACAATTCATTAACTAGAAAGCCATTAGATTTGTTGCAATAAATAGTTTCTGCGCTACCGAGGAATTTATGGTTCGGAATCCATATAAAATAAGTAGGTCCTCAATTGCAATAAAATGTCAAGAAAACCTCTAAGGAGGTAGGCCTACATCCGGCTGTTGTGCCAAGAGAAGAAGAAGAATTTTGGTCCAAAAGGCAATTCAATTGGGATCAAAATACGAGTAATCACCAGTAAAAAGAATATTTAGAATAAATTTCCTTTTCTTAGTAAAAACTTTTCAAATCCTCTTTAAAGTAATAAATTAAATGACCATTCACTTACAGAAAATTGTCAATTTTTCCAAAATTATTTCCATATAATTTTATATTTATCCAATAATTCAATTTTTTGAATTCGTGACAATTTAAAGGTTTTCTTTAATTTTTTGTTGTTTTGTGAAAAGTTATAAATAAATTTATGTTAAAAGTTCTCACGAATTTCATCACACAGTTATATTTTCCTTTCAGGGAAATTCTTTTACTATAATTTTTTTTCTTTTTTCCTAAATAGATGGAAATGAAAAATAAAGTTTTTCTTTTTATGATTATATTTTTCTTTGTAGTTGGTTTTTGTTATTGTAAGATGTAAAAATAAATCTTAGAAGTAAAAAAAACAATGTTATGCTAAATTTAAAATTAAATTTTAAATGGTTACATTAATAGCCACACATAAAATGGCATTAAAATTTATTTCGAAAAGTTTTAAATCTTCAAAAAAGCATTAATATTTTTTTTAAGAAAAATGAAATATATCGAAAGTCATCATCATCATTCTTTAGCTATTTTAGTCTATGATGTACTTTTAACTTCCTCAACTATATATTTCCATATCAATATTCTATTATAACTAGCTAAAATTTTGTCCAATTACGATTAATTCTATGAATCTACAGCGAACGAACAACCGAACCGACGTACTTTCGCTGTCGATCCAGAAAAAATGGTTCAGCTACAAACGAATAAATACTATACCGAATCTCTTGATCGAACGTTCGTTCGCTCGTTGGTATATGTGGATGCGGCTTTAAGTGAAACGTTAATACTTCAAGCTATTATATTTTGCTGCGGCAACATTAAAAACCATTTAACTCTTGTTCCAATTTAATAACTTCTCGTATCTGAAACTTTATGGTTCGTAATCAATCTAAATAATAAATAATTTAACAAGATATTAAATATTGGCAATTAACCACTCTATGATACCATTAAATTGTAAAAGATGAGTAATAATAATGAATAGTTAATAAAAAATGATCATAACAATCATTTTTCTTACGTACAAAAAATCGAAAAAGAAAATTAATTAATTTAAATTATTTTGATCATAAAAAAAATTTAAATTAATAAAAATTTTAATTTCTTAAAAGTCTTCATACAATTTTAAATTAGTAGACATTTAATTATTGTTAATAAAAAAAAACATCTAGAAACATGATTTAATAAAAAATTAATTTACCATTGCAATTTTACCTTTAAAAACTTTTTTTATTACTTTAATTCTTCAATTTCAAGTACAATTTTTTTTATTCCTACTTTCTGGTAAAACAAAAAAAAATTTATTTCTCATCATAAAAAATCATAACAAAACAACGAAAAATATCTATATAAATTTTTATTTATTTTTCCACAAATTAATATCCTTAAAGTAAGAAATTATGTTATGTTATTGGGTTGTGTGTGTATCTTAGGGTGCCATTGTTTAATAAAAAAAATCAAAATTGCATAGTTCCTCTTAAAAAGTTCAAGGCTTATTAAACATTTTGTTAATTTGTTAAAAAATAAAATATATTCCAAACATTAACAGAAATTTAACATTTTTTATTATAGTTTTTTTTTATTAGTCTGGGGTCTGACCTATAGGACGCTTCGTTTGACTTTATATTATATACACAACAACAAATCACCAGAAGAACCTTTTAATATTTTGAACATAAAAATTATAGACAAAAAAAAAATAATGTAATATAAAATTGTAAAAATTACCAATTACAATTTTTTTTCGATAAGTTTTTTTGCAATAATTGCCTTTGAATCATAATAATTAATTAGTTATACTTTTTAGTATAGTAGTATATTAAAAGAGTTTTAAATTCGTTTTACCATTTTGAAAATAAAATCTGCAAAAAGTTTTTTTTTTGTACAAGAAAAATCATTTTTTTTTATATTTTTATAATTACATAAAAAAAAAATTGGAAAAATTCTCGTTGACTCAGCGAATTTTTTAAATGTGAGTAAAAATATACAAAAATTGGTTATAATATTATTTTGTCTTTCTTGCTTGCTGGATAATTATTATGGAATGGACAATAAAAATTGTATAATTGCGTTTTGTTGGGAACAACACACCAGCAAAGAAACCTGTTGATGTTATTATGTACCAATAAAGTGAAAATCAAAATTAAAGGAGACAAAAAAATAAATAAAAAGACCAATTTTGTTGTACAATTTTTTTGTTTTTGCAGTTTGTTGGAGGTCGTTTACACTATAAATACTTTATAATAATTGTTTTTGGAAATTGATTGTATATGTAATGAAATTAATGTCTTTGTTGAAAGGGGAGAATCTTTATTAATAGTTGCGTTTTATTCAATTTAGGTTAGGATCAGGTTTGAAAAAAAAAACGATCTGGGTCATCTATGTAGGTTTAAGAAATTTACACAGAAAGTCCAACAGATGCAAGAAAGATTTTTAGAATTTATATAATTTTTAGAGTATTTAAAAAAAAAAAAAAGAGATGAATAAATTACACCGCCATCTGTTCATAAATTGTCATACTAAATCTAAAATGTTGTTGTTTTTACGTGTTATAAAACAGATCTTGAACCAGACCCAATTGAATAATGCGCGACTAAAATTTAATTTTTAATGAATTTGTACTGAGGTCAGTTCCAGTTTTTAAAGGTTTCTATATTTTGTATAAATTTTCATAAATTATAATTTATTTTAAATTTTGCAGAAAGCACAGAGATTAATAAGTGCTTCCCAATTTCCAAAAAAAATATTGATTAGTTCTGTATCGTGTCAATAGATTTTCGTTATTCTTCAAAATTATTCCAATAGATGGCGTATTTTTTTTGTCAATAATAGAATACACGTTTTATTACTCTATTTTTATGTTTTAATAAAAACATATAGAAACATGATTCAATTAGTTCAATCAATAAAATATTACAGCCTTGGCCAAAAGTATTAGGCACCCTATAAAATTGTATCTTTAAAAAGCAAAATTTTCAATGAAATCAAAGTAAGCAGATATGGTAAATAAATAGTTTTATTAAACATAATTAATATTTGGTTGGGCTGCCTTTGGCTTTTATGACAGCAGCGATTCTCTTAAAGCATAGATCTAACTAGCTTTGGCACTCTTCGGAAGAAATAGCACTCCACTCTTGCTGTAACACATTTTTTTTCGATTACATCGACAGAAACACTTTAAAATGTGTTACAGCAAGAATGGAGTGCTAAAATTCTTTATAGTTATTTTCCGAAATAAACAATTTTATAGGGTGCCTAATACTTTTGGCCAAGCCTGTATATGTCAATGCAGATGGAAAAAAATTCTGTAATTTAGTTATATTTAGTCTATGGTCCTTCGTTTTTAAATATTTCCAATATTAACAAAAATTTATCCTTAAATTTCATTATAATGTAAAATAGATAGTGTAAATATAACTTTAAATATTTTAATTTAATATTTATGTACCTACATAATATTTAAAAAATCACAAAATTCACAGATTGTTGTACACCAATTTCAATCTATACACCAGCAAAAATTAAAATAGCTTTTAATATTGTAAAGTTAAAAGTTAATTTCATTTACCACATTTAGAAAACAAAAACAAAAAACATAAATAAAAATTGCATCAAAAAAGGAATTACGAAAAAAATTTATTAATGGTTTTTTATATTTGAAATTTGTTTATGAATGTGTTTAATTATTTTTTTTAAGTTTCTTGTACTTTTCTTCTTTAAAGTTTCATCGTCGCAATGTTAAATATTTTTTTTGTTGTCGTGTTGCACATTACCAATTTTTTTCGCTTGTATAATAATAAAATTTCAATTTATTTGTACTTGATTTAAAGAAAACGCAAAAAAAATATAATTGTTAAATTTTAAAAGGCATAAAAGAAATGGTAAATATCAGATAATAAATTAATTGCGTAAGAAATTTTTTAAAAGTGAAAGTTTTCATGTATACAATAAGTAAATCTTAGCTACGTTTTCTAATTTAAAGGATTTTGCTATTTATACTATTTTAAAATGAATTGTTATTATTGATTGCCTTATAATGACTTTCCATTGTAGTGGGGTGATTATTATAGTTTGATGAAATCTTATAATAAATTTGAAAAATTATCAATGTATCAAAAATATCCAAGCTATCGTGACCAATATTTATGTTCTATATATGAAATTAAAGATTGAAATCTCTATTTTCAGAATCTATTCGGTTTTTTATTGTATTATAGTACTCAGAAGGTAGCTCGCGCTTTGCAGACTTTTTTTGTTTTTTTTTCGCATAACTTGGGCAAATTAAAATATATTTGGAATTGGTTTGGATATTCGAATTATAATTAAAATTGCCCGTCCATATACACCAAATTTGGTGTGACAATGTTAACTACCTTTGCCATTTTTTTGGCGTAAAATATCGACAGTAAAAAACATCGAATTATGCAAACATAATTGAAAAAAAAACTAAGAATCAATTTCTTTGTCTGATATTTATATTCGAAATTAAATTTAATTTCGCGGAGTGGCGCAGTGTACTACCTCAGGCCGGCCATGATCATTACAAATATGTTACGCTATTCAGTTAAAGTATTTTTGTTTTTTAATATGACAAAATATGTACTCAGCAAGATAATTTAAACATGCAAATTTATGAAAAAATTAAAATAATCGAAAAAATATTTCCAATAATTTCGTATTATTAAAAATTTACTATTTGACTCATCATCATCATGATTTTTTGGACGACAAATTTAAATTTTATAAAATATTTACTATATACTTTGTAGTTTAAAAAATATCATCTTCAATTGTTGCCAGATTCTACTAAATTGTCATGCAGAGTAAAAAAATTTGTTGTCCAACAAAAATTTTCGCTTAGTAACAAACAAAAAATCTAATAATAGTAAAAGAAAATAAATTTTATTGACTCCTTTGAACTTATGGGGCGCCGCAAAAGTTGTGTCTTTGGCATAGCTATTCAATAAAAAAAGAATAATCAGAAACATGACACTGAACAGAAAATTTACGTTTTCTATAATATACCAAAAAAAACACAAATAGTCAATGTCAAATGAAAAATGTGATTTTAATGTTATTCTTCTCTAAATACAAAAAGAATGTATTTTATTTTTTAATAGTAAAAAATTATAAAAATCAACAAATTAATGAAACTATTTTTTTTTGGTTTTTTTTTTAAAAACATTTTTAACATTTTTTGCTATAAACAAAAAAAAAAGTAACAACCTTTTCCTCCTTACAAGAAAGTATATATAATGTATAAAAAAACGCGCGAACAAGCCGCGTAGATTCTTTTCTATATTTTGTAAAAAAAAATCAATCTTATGTTGTGTGTAGGTTTTATAGGTTCTTAAAAACATACAACAATAACAACAATATATATAACATCTACGACAACCCTTTCATCAAATCAAATATGATCAAAATCATACGACATTGACATGAAAATTTATTGAACATGATCTCATGTATCCTATCAAATTATATTATAGTATATATATATATATATAAAAAAAGACAATAAGAGATTATGTTTAATCTAGAACCTAATGAAAAACATAAAATTGAAATATATATGTATATAATATAATAATTTTTAATTCATCTCCCGCAGTGATAACATTTTACCGCCAAAACATAATATTTATGTTATTAACTATATAGAATTTTATACCATAAGCAATCCTATATATTCCATACTTTTATATATATAATTCAGATGTATTTTGGATTAGGGATAGGGACATAAGAATTTTTCTGTATATAGAACATTTATAAATATTTTTTTTATCGATTGGTAAAAGTTTTTGTGTAAATTTTACCATGGGGTTCAGCAAAATCGATATAGTTATTTTTAATGAAATATTGGAAAAAATTATTAGACCATCGAAAAATGTAGGAAAAATTTTAATTTTAAAGACAAAATCCTTTGGTAAGCTTCATGATGTAAGATATAAGATATAAATTCATAAGTTTCTGTTTCGAATATTGGCTTTTAATATTTAATCGTAATGCAATGTTCTGATCTTTAATTTCTTCTCTTAGTTATGCAATGTAATTATAGGGTATTAAAATTATATTATTGTTCCTCAAAAGTTAGTAATATCACCTACGAAAATTATAATGATATTATCAGTAGAAAAATTTTCAATCTTTTTTTTAACACTCGCCTTTGTGGTATAAACAGAATAATTGTACAAAAATTTATCATTAAACATAAATTATCTTACCAAAATTAATTTAGCATAATTAGTATTCGGTTTTCAGATACATATTCCAAAAAAACCACAAAACTTTTGAAATCAATATTGTTAAAAAAGAAAATAATCAGACAAGTAATTTAGTATCAAAGCAATATTTTAAAAAATAATATAAAAATCTCATCTCCACTGCAGCATGTCCCACAAAATCGAACTGAATATTATTTTACTACTTAATTTTATATATACTTGGACTATCATATCCAACATATTTTGTATGATATTATTTCAGTTTATAGTTAATATTTCGCATAAAGAAATTAGTTAATATTTCGCATATAAAGAAATTGTGTAGAATGAAAGATCAATTAAGGTAACCCTTCACTTGGGATAAGACAAAACAAAATCGCATCAAACTTTAAGAATAATCTATAAAAATATTAATAATTTTTTTTGAAATTACCAACTTAAAAAATTATTATTACAGATTTATCGAAAACAAAATATGCTAATAAATTATGCATCACAAAATTTGATTTTGTGGTTTTATTATATCAAAAATTTATATTATATTTTTAAAAAAAAATTTCAAAATTCAAATATTGACAGTTGACATTTGTACAATTTTTTTTTAAAGAAATGATAATATTAATGATATTAAATTTCATTTTATAGATAAATATCTCATTATTAAGTTTCATTTTAATGCTATATTTTTCAACATAAGTCTGGATAAATCTTGTTTGGCGCGATGACATAAAAACGTCAAACAAAAAAAACCTCATTATAAATAACATAATTATTTTTTAAGTATTCATTTACAATATCAAATAAAATATTGTACAAATTCAATAATTTTTTTCTTTACAGAAATTTATTTAATAATTTCTCTTAATTCGATTTATTAAGATTACATATAAATAATTAATTTAATTTTTGAAATTAATTTATTTGAAATGTTAGTTAGTAACAACATTAAAATTTAATTATTATAAACAGTTGGTAAAAGGTATACCAAATTATAATTTAAATAGGCCATCCAAAAATTCCACAAATTTTTCTCATCTCATCTGATACATAAATAATTATAATTTTATTTTTCTACCTGAATATATTGCTTGGGAATAAATGATCTGTAAAAGATAGTTTAAAACCAAAAAATTATATAATAATAAGAAATATCATGATGGAAAAAAAAAATTTTTACCATCTTCGTTTTAATAAAAAATCTCCTCCTTCATTTCTAATCATTTTGAATTTATCAATAAAGGCGTAATATTTTTTTTTTTAAAACCAGCTTATAATTTAAAATATTTCTAAATTATATTTTTATATTACATTTATGTTTTTGAACAACAAGTTTTCAATTTGTTGTCGATTTAAATACTACAACGAGATTTTTTATAAATAATCATTAAATAAATATTTAAAAAAATTGTATATTATGAAATTAATATATTAAATGCTACCAGATTAAATACTTTAAAACAAAAAAACTATTTTGAGATTATTAACAGAAAATATTAAGTTTTTATTATAATTTACTTAATTCCTTATCCCATTTATCTGGAATGCGTTTTAAGATAGACTCTTAAAGATCCACTCCAAACTGCAAGAGTAATTCAGCTCTTAATATTTTTGTTATAGATTCTTAACTGCTTTACCATCAGTTAATTATTAAATTTGAGAATGAAAATTTTATGTTCTATTTCTATAGTATAATAATGTCGTAAATTTATTTATGAAACACACTGATCGGTCTACATATTTGTTAAATTTCACAGGTAAAGAAAAAAACGTTAAATAATTCAGCTAAAGTTGAATATTAGATTTGACATGATGATACTGCAATAACTTTAGTAGGTGTTTTGCCAAAAGTTTGAAAAAATCAAAATACGACATTCTCTTGAAAATCTATCAACAATGTGTCTATAACGACACATCTTATAACGTTCAAAAGAATACAATTGAACATATTCACGATAACTTTTGCTGATTTTAACATTATTCCCAATTCTTACAATCAATTTTCAGTAGTAATAAAAGAACTGTATAATTATAAATAAGATTATCCACTATTTTCGTTGTTGATTGCTCGTCCAATTACAAATTGAAAGAACTAAAATAAAAAAGAGAAACCAAATTGAGAGTATCATAAAAGGTTATCATCCTCTGTAAGAGTAGTTAAGAAGTCCTACTTGTCGTTACGAAACAGTTTTAAATAAAATCAACAACAAAATTATCATAAAAATATAATTACTATTAACTCTTAATATCTTGCAAAAAGATAAATTACACAATCTTTATGGTTATTGTAGGAAAATTATTTTTTTATGATTGCGAAATTTATTTAGTAAATATTTTTATATAAATGTAGATATTTCGTCAGATATTATTTTATTATAGTAATAATAACAATGAAATGTCTCTAACATATAAATTTATTTAATTTTCTTTTCCTTTTTTTTAGAATGAACCGGAAGGTACTGCGGATTTACCAGCTGCGAATAGAGCATTATTCTTAGAAAAAGTCAGACAATCAAATGCAGCTTGTCAGAGTGGTGATTTTGCAACAGCCGTTTCACTATATACAGATGCTTTATCCTTAGATCCTGGAAATTATATTCTTTATAGTAATCGATCAGCAGCCAGACTTAAACAAGGACAATTCTCATTATCGTTACAAGATGCAACTAAAGCTAGAGAACTATGTCCACAATGGCCTAAAGCATATTTCCGACAAGGTGTTGCATTACAATGTCTTGGTCGATATGGTGAAGCATTGGCATCTTTTAGTTCTGGTTTATCACAAGATGTTCATAATAAACAGTTATTAGCCGGTTTAGTAGAAGCATCAATTAAAAGTCCTCTGCGACATGCGTTGGAGCCGACTTTTCAACAATTACGTAATATGAAATTAGATCAATCACCATTTGTAGTAATATCTGTAGTTGGACAAGAATTATTACAAGCTGGACAATATCATTCTGCAGTGACTGTATTAGAAGCTGCACTAAGAATTGGATCATGTTCATTAAAATTGAGAGGTTCAGTATTTAGTGCGTTAAGTTCAGCGCATTGGGCTTTGAATCAATTAGATAAGGCAATTGGTTACATGCAGCAGGATTTAGCTGTTGCTAAAAGTCTTGGGGATACGGCCGGTGAGTGTCGTGCACATGGTAACTTAGGAAGTGCCTATTTCAGCCAAGGATCATATAAAGAAGCATTAACTGCTCATAGATATCAGTTGGTCTTGGCAATGAAATGTAAAGATACACAAGCAGCTGCTGCTGCATTAACATCATTAGGTCATGTATATACAGCTATTGGAGATTATCCAAATGCTTTGGCAAGTCATAAGCAATGTGTTCAATTGGTAAAACAAATGGGGGATCGTTTACAAGAAGCAAGAGAAATTGGTAATGTTGGTGCAGTTTATTTAGCAATGGGTGAATTTGATTCAGCTGTAGATTGTCATACACAGCATTTACGTTTAGCAAGAAAATTAGGTAACCAAGTTGAAGAAGCACGGGCTTATAGTAATCTCGGCTCAAGTCATCATTATAGAAGAAGTTTCACCCAAGCAATAACATTTCACGAGCAGGTTCTTCGAATAGCTCAACAATTAGGCGATAGAAATATTGAAGCTAGAGCATATGCTGGTTTAGGTCATGCTGCTCGTTGTGGAAATGATTCAGTTCAAGCTAAAAAATGGCATGAAAAACAATTAGAAATGGCACTCGCCGCTAGAGATAAAGTTGGTGAAGGTAGAGCTTGCTCTAATTTGGGTATTGTTTATCAACTGTTGGGTGAACACGATGCAGCCTTAAAGCTTCATCAAGCTCATTTAACTATATCTCGACAATTACAAGATCGTGCCGGTATGGGACGGGCATATGGAAATATTGGCAATGCGTATTCAGCAGCTGGACTTTACGAAGCTGCCATCAAATATCATAAGCAAGAACTAACTATTAGCAAAGAAGTTCATGATCGCAGTGCTGAAGCATCAACACATGGTAATTTAGCTGTTGCATATCAAGCTTTGCGAGCGCATGATATGGCTTTAATGCACTATAGAGCCCATTTGAGTATAGCACGAGAGCTTAAAGATACAGCTGGAGAAGCATGTGCTCTCTTAAATTTAGGAAATTGTCTTAGCTCGAGACAGGAATTTGCTCAAGCAGTACCTTATTATGAACAATATTTGATGTTATCTCAGGAATTGGGAGATGTTGCTGCTGAAGGTAAAGCTTGCCATTTTTTGGGTTATGCACATTATTGTATTGGCAATTATCGTGAAGCTGTAAGATATTATGATCAAGATTTAGCTTTGGCTAAAGATTTGCAAGATAAAATGAACATGGGTAGAGCATATTGTAATCTTGGTTTAGCACACTTAGCATTGGGAAATAGTCAATCTGCTTTAGAATGTCAGAAGTATTTCTTGGCCATAGCACACATGACAAATCATTTACCTGGAAAATTTCGAGCACTAGGTAATATAGGGGATATTTTAATTCGTACCGGAGAAATTGAAGAAGCAGCCAAAATGTATCAAAGACAATTGGCTTTGGCCAGACAAGTTCGTGAAAGACCAATGGAAGCAGCGGCTTGTGGAGCTTTAGGGCTTGCTCATAGACTTGTTAAAAAATTTGATAAAGCCCTTGGATATCATACACAAGAGTTAACACTGAGGCAGGAAATGGCCGACTTACAAGGTGAATGCAAGGCACACGGACATTTAGGAGCTGTTCATATGGCATTGGGGAACTATACTCACGCAGTCAAATGCTATCAAGAACAACTTGAAAGAGCACAAGAACTTCAAGATTCGGCTATAGAGGCTCAATCTTATGGTAACTTGGGTATTGCTAAATTAAATATGGGCCATTACGAAGATGCAATTGGGTATCTAGAACAGCAGTTAGGAACATTAGAACAAGTTAGTACTATAACAACACAGCATGACAGAGCTAGAGCATTAGGGCACTTAGGTGATTGTTATGATGCGTTAGGAGATTACGAAGAAGGTATTAAATGTCATGAGCGACATCTGCAATTGGCTACTGCGTTACATAGCTATCGAGATCAAGAAAGAGCATATCGCGGATTGGGACAAAGTCATCGAGCATTAGGAAATTTACAAGAAGCGCTTGTATGTTTAGAAAAAAGATTGGTAGTTGCACATGAATTGGGAAGTCCAGAAGCGAAAGCTGCTTCATATGGAGATTTGGGAAATATTCATAATGCTCTAGGTAATTATGAGCAAGCAGTCAATTGTCTAGAACATCAACGAGAAATGGCACGAGAATTAGGAGATCGTGTTACATTATCCGATTCCTCAAGTGCGTTGGGAAATGTGTATCAACAAATGGGAAATAGTGAGGAGGCATTAAAATTATATAAAATAGATCTAGAATTGTGTGACAGTTTGGGTGTAATTTCACTACAATCGAGAGCTTGTGGAAATCTGGGATCTGTTTATGAATCTTTAGGAAATTATAACGACGCAATCAAATATTTTGAAAAACAACTTTCTTTAGCTTCAGATAGATTATCAAAGGCATTTGCTTGTGGCTCCTTAGGTACATAAATTTAACAAACAATTAAAATAACTGTAATACTATATTTTGATATTTTCACAGGTCGAGTATATCATCGAATTGGTCAAACAGCACAAGCAATTAATTTTCTTAGACAAGGGTTAGCTATTGCACAATCATTAAGTAAATCAGAGGAAGAGGCTAAAATAAGACACCAATTAGGTAAAATATTTGAGCAATTTACAATAAATAAAATTAACTATATATCATAATTTAATTTAGGTCTTGCACTTCGTTCATCTGGTGACAATGAGAATGCACGAATTCAAATGGAAACAGCTGCACAAATTTTAGAATCAGTAAGATTTGATCAACGATCACAAGATGCCAGGACAAAATTATATGATTTACAAACGTCCTGTTATCATATCTTACAACAAATACTAGTTTCTATGTCTCGTAATGAAGAGGCTTTGGTAGCTGCCGAAAGATGTAAGGCGCGTACACCTTATACAGAAATTACGCATAGTATATCGAGAAAAAATATAACTTGCAGTGAAACTATTTTCGATACAGTCAACAAATCAAAAACAAATATACTCTATTTTAGTTTAGCTGGTAATGAATTATATGCATGGTTTCTTCAACCACAAAAGAGGGTGGTTCGTTTTCATTCGGTTAAAATTGATAATACAGTATTGAAAATTTCGTCTGAAAAATTATTAGAAAATGAAGATAATGAAAATATTTTAGAAAAGTATATTAATATGGTAAGGGATAGTTTGGGAGTAAATTCAGATAGTGTACTTCATGAAGGCGATGGAAGTGGATGGCGTTCAAGCTCAGAAAATTTATTGGATGATTTTGCAAATGAACGGACTGGTTTCCTGAGAATGGTCAATCGAAATCATTTGCTTAATTCGAGCAACTATTCTTTAAGTTCACTATTCAGTCTTGGCAGTGTTGGAGGGTCAGTTGCAAGTCTACAGGGATCTACAAGATCAATTGGCAGCTTACATGGATCTTCTAGAATGTTACCTGCATGGCAAGGACCAAGTTGTTTGCATACTCTATACAATTTACTCTTAGAGCCTTTTGATGATTTATTGCCATCAGGAGGAACAGTTTCAAGAGTTGGAAGAAAAGAACTTATACTTGTCTTAGAAAATGAATTATACTTAGTTCCATTTGCAGTATTGCGTAGTGGTCAAGATGATGGAGAATATTTGTCAGAACGATGTTCAATTTTAACAATTCCATCGTTGCAGTCTTTGCGGCAAAAAAGTAAAGTAATTCGGAACAGGGAACAATCTGATCAGCTAAACAGTGCTTTGGTAGTTGGGGGACCCAGAATTCCAACAGCATTATCTGAGACATGGGGATGGTCAGATTCACCAGCATCTATTCAAGAAGCAGCAATGGTGGCGGATATGCTTCAGACTAAGGCTTTAGCGGCATGTAATGCTACCAAAGAAGCAGTTATATCTGAGCTGCCAACTGCTGAATGTGTTCACTTCGCTGCAAATTTAAGCTGGAAATTAGGAGCAGTAGTTCTTAGTCCAGGTGATGTTGTGGACTCACAATCTCAAAAACGACTTTATCCAAATTCGTCAGATAACGCACAAAATGAAGAAATTAATAATGAACTGTCCGGTGGAAATATGGAAATACCACCACTTTCAGATTTTATTCTTAGCTCTGCAGATGTTTTAACAATGAAACTAAACGCAAAACTTGTAGTCCTTAGTTCATATCATTCCATTGAACCCATAAATGGAACAGGTGTTGCTAATTTAGCTGGTAGTTGGTTATGTGCTGGAGCAGGAGCTGTGCTTATATCCTTATGGCCAGTACCAGAAACAGCTGCTAAAATATTACTGAGAGCTTTCTATTCAGCATTACTTCAAGGAGCTCGGGCTGCACGGTATTATTTTAATTTTAATTATTTAAACTTTTTACTGTTTATTTAAACTCTTAATTTTTTAACAGTGCTCTAGCGGAAGCCATGCAAACTGTTCAACATACTAAACATTTTGCTCATCCAGCAAATTGGGCTGGTTTTCTTCTGATTGGAGGTAATATTCGTCTATCTAATAAAGTTGCTCTTATGGGTCATGCTTTATGTGAACTAATGCGATCTCCTGAAAAATGCCGAGACGCTTTAAGAGTTTCTTTGCACTTAGTGGAAAAAAGTTTACAAAGAATCCATCGAGGTCAAAGAAATGCAATGTATACAACACAAAAGAGTATCGAAAATAAAGCTGGTCCTGTAAGTGGTTGGAAAGATCTTTTAATGGCAGTTGGATTTCGATTTGAACCAGCTGCAAATGGTATTCCATCAAGTGTTTTCTTTCCTCAATCAGATCCTGAAGAACGTCTTTCACAATGTTCAGCAAGTTTACAAGCACTATTGGCATTAACACCAACAACATTATATGCTTTATCAAAACTTGTTAATAGTTCAGAAGTTGCTGATGATATAATTGGAGTTATACGTAATGTTCTGTCACAATATCCACCAAAGGGAACTCCAGATGTCGAAACTTGTATCGAAATACCATTAAGTGTTCGGTTATGGAGAATATCTGGTTGCCACGAATTGCTGGCCTCACTTGGTTTTGATTTGATGGAAGTCGGTCAAGATCAAGTAACATTACGTACTGGGAAACAAGCAAATAGAAGAAACTGTCAATTTGTCTTGCAAGCGCTTCTAGCATTATTTGGTAAATATAGTAATTTAGAAAAGAAAAACAAAAATTAATTATTTCATTTTGTAGATACACAAGAAGCGCCTAAAAGTCTTGGCTTAGATTCTAGCAGTAGTTGTGAATCACTAAATGAAGAATCAACATCTGAAATACCTCAAAAAAGTTCAAGTCCATTACCAGGATCGTCACAGCAACAGCAGGCATCACAACGTAGTATATCTCCTCCACAAACAGTAAAATCAATGGTACCATCTATGATTCTTCCTCCACTTCCAATTAATCGTCCACAAATTTTAAGTGGCGGTGGAGCTTTCATTTCATATGTCCGAAGGAGAGGTGAACCAGATGGTGGTCGTAATGACGCTGAAGCTGTTCAAAAGAATCCAATTATGCATGGTCCTGGAAGTCTATATCCAATTCTCGATTCGAGTTTAGCCAATACAACAGATAGTGAACTTTCAGATGGATATACTTCACATACATTATATAAAGCTAAGGCGCCACGCCTTGGTTATTCAAGTTTACGAGGTCTGATCAAAGTATCTCGCCCAGGTGGCGGTGGAGAAAGTGACGCTGCATTTACACCTAGTCCACCTGTAACAACACAAACAGTGGTTGATCCTAATGTCTCAATGGCTTTAGCTCATCAGACTAGAATAAGAAATCTATATTCTGGTAGCATGGGATTCCTAGGTGATAGTGTTATACCGGAAATGAGTGTGCCTGCAAATATGTCACGTCGGCCGGATAGCTCAAGCTCAGCTAGTTCGACTACAGATTGGGAAGGATCTGGTCATGCGACTGTTTTGAGGCGGTCACATCAAGGTCAAGTATTTCGACAAAATTTACCATTAGTGGATAGCTTAAGACCATTAGCCCCATTAGCACCAGTTTATAATAATTTGACAAATCAAACAGGATCTAATGGTCAAACAGTTGGTTTAACTGCTAATGGCCTAGAATCAACTAGTTCAGATTCAGAATTCGAAAGAGGTTTAGATATAGCACCACAAGCAATATTCAATTTCCGTGGAAAATCTAAAATCAAAATGGGTGGTGGAACACATAAAATGTTAAATCCTCGTTTAACACAACAAAGTATTATAGACAGATTAAGTGTTAGAACAGAAATATCAAATGCATTAACTGGTGCTGGTAGTCGTAAACCATTAACATTACCAGAAGATGAAAGTACATTAATCTTTAATTCATCAAATTTATATTTATCACCGCCTGACAATGATATTGAAACAAATAAAAATTCAAACAATTTAAAATTACAATTACCAACAACAACATCAACTGGAACATCAACTAAAGATGCATTAAAATCAAGTACAAAAACTATTCAAGATTCAATAATGCGTCATATGAATAGAGAAATGACACCAACTATATCAGAAGTTTATCATGAACGAAATTTAGGTTTAGGTTTAGCACCACCTTTATCAAAATTATTATTAAGTAAAAATTATGATGATACTGAAACAAAAATGTCTGTAACTAGTTGTGCTATAAAAAATATTGTTGATGCTGTTAGTGAAATGGATATAAATAGTAGTAATCTAACAACACAAACAACATCTAATACTAATTTAAAATCATCTGATTCATTATGTTCAGTATGTAATGAACCAAGTGATGTTATTTGTCGTTGTAAATCAGCAACTGTTCAAAAGAAATCATCACTTAAACCATGGTTAAGTAATGTACCATCTAGTATTGTTAAGGCAAGTGATTTAACAACAGCCGATATTTTAGAAAGACAAAATAAAATTAAAACAACAAATACAAATGAAATTATGGGAGCAATTAATAAACGTACAAATAGTCCATTTAATGATTTGTGTCGTCGTGATGAAGGTGATGGTAGATCTGTTGCTGATTCACAATGCAGTGGTAGCTATAAAACAGATTTAAATAATCCACAAACTGGACAAAATCAAACACGAAATAAATTTACAACAAATACGTAAATAAATAGGATTTTTAATATAAATTAAATTATTTTATTATGTAATATAGGTAATTTAAAATAGAATTAAAATTTAATTAAATATAAATATTCGAATCTAATTATGTAAATAAATTAATTTTAATATTGCAATTATTTTTCTGGATAAATTTAATAAATAAAATAAATATTTTATTTTTTAATAATAAAATAAATAAATACTCTATTATTATTTTAATATATTATTATTGTATTTCGATATTAATGATTACATATAAATAAATTAAGGATAAAAATTTAAAATTATATAATATTTTTCATGAGGTTTCCATTTTGTCTTCAAAGTCAATCCACTAAAAGAAACTGCATATATGAAGTGATACACATTTTCTTATTTTTTTATCAGCGATCCGGTACAAATTGCTCTAAAATCTTAATACAAGAAATGTACATATACCTTGTAACTTGTATGTAAAATTTGTATATGTATTAAATTACTGTCGATTGATATCAATTCATCTGCATGCATATAAGATATATTTCCTATTATTTGTTAAAATTTTCGAAAATCGCTTTGCCGGATTTTTAAATTATAAATCTAATGTCTTCAATATTCTTAAGTAAAATTAAATTTGTTACCAAACGACAAGGAATTTTAATTATATCAAAAATATCAAAAGGAAATTCAATCTTAATCCAATATAATCTAACAGAAGGTTTTCTCAATTGGTTTTCTCCATATCATAGTTTTCATATTGCTCAATTACTAAATCATAATGAAAGATTTTGCTCAATTACTAAATTATTGAATTATTTAAAAATGAAATTAAAATTTTCATTAACTCCTATAAGGTGGACCACAATCATCCTCAATTGACCACAGTAAAAGAAAATGTAAAGATATTTAATTATGTATAATATTTATATAAATAAAACAAATTAGTTTTTTCAAGAGTCCCCTAATTATATATTAATTATTTTTTTATTTATTCAATAATTGAAAATTAAACTTAACTTTTTCTGTAACAATTTACTTTGTTTAATCATATTTCTATATTTTATATATATATTGATTATAAGTTTTAATTTATAAATAAATATATTTTAAAGCAAAATTAACAATTTTTATTTTTACATAAATTCAATTTAATTATGTTACATAGATTATTATAAATTTTTAATCAAATAAAATGAAATTTGGAAATTTGGCATTACATTTTTTTTTAAACAAAAAAAAAATTTTGTTTGAGATACATATTTTTATGTTAAATAGATATTTCGGTAATTAGTTTATTTAATAGAAAATATATATGTAAATTAATTGCTGGTTAGTTATGACTGTAATATAGTTTTTTTAATTCATATTATCATTGAATGAGTTACGTTTACCCCATGCAGCATGTAATTTACTCCAATCACCAGAACGTTTACCCCACATTCCTTTTAAACTATTCCAGCCATTTTCTCGTTTACCCCATGATCCTGTATAATAATATAATATAGAAAATTTATTAAATTTAGTAAAAAATATATATAAGTAATATTACCTCTAAATTTATTCCAATCATTATTTGATCGCCTTTTACCCCATGCAGCATTCATATTTTTCCATCCACGTTTAACTTGATTCATGGGTTCCAGTTCCAACATATTATTATTATTATTATTTATATTATTTGGTGACCAACGATAAATTTCTGAATATTTTAATAAATCTTGATAATCTTGATTTCCAACATCATCAATAAAATCATCTTCTTTACTTTCAGATAATATATTATTAGCTGAATTAAAATTTTCCATATTTGTATTATAATCAGTATCATAATTATTTTTATTATAATTATTACGTTTACCCCATGAGCCATGTAATTTTTCCCAAGAACGTTTAACTAAATCATGTGGTTTATTTATATTAAATTCATTATTTGTATCATTAAATGTAGCTGCAACTAATGCAGCTGATGCATAATTTGGATATGTACCAGCTGGTAACATTTTTGAATTTTCTAAATTAAAATTTTCCGTATGTGATGTCATTATTGGTGGAAATGGTGGTGCTGGTGAACCATTTACTGATGTTTTATCCATTAATATAAATATTATTATTATTAAATTAATGGATAATGTCCAATGAAATGACATTTTTGTAAAATTATTTGATAATTCTGATTTCGTTCTAAACATTTCTATCAATATTTTATGGAATATTGAAATGAGTTTTTTTTTGTAAGATCTGGAAAAGAAATGGACAATAAAAGTTTTATTATTTATTTAATTAAATTAATTAAACTAAAATATAAATTTAATTACTATAATATTAAAGACAATTTATTAGTTACATATTTGCTAAAGCAATAATATTTTACCCATCAGAAATATTGCATAATTATGTTTATGTAAATATAATTCAATTACGTAAGTAATATTCCTCCGTTTATATTTTTCTTAATTATTATTTTATATTTATCTTACCACTGATGGACTTGTTTTTTTTCTTATTAGTATATTCTTTTATAAGAAAAATAATGTCCTGCAGAATTCCAGGAGAATTTATGGTCATTTAGAGAAATGATATATTTTTTAAAAAAATGTAGGAAGAATAACACGAAAAATGGTTTAAATAGAAATTTACATTCCATCAAAGGATTAAATTCGAAATTAATATAATAATTTTTGTTCTTTGGGGTTGTGAAATATTGAATGACGTAGGGAAATATAATTTATTTTCCCAATTTGCGGTTTATGTATTATTAAATTTTTTTTTTACAAAATATTTTCTATTTTAAAAATTTGAATTTAAAATTAAATTAAGATAATTATTAGTGCATAATGAAAGATTAGTTTATTTGATCCAAAGATTAAATTTATTGTTAAAATTCCATGATATATTAAAAGAGATCCTTGTATGTAATATCGAATTTTCAATAAAATAATAGCTAATAGTTTTATACTATAATTTTCAAAATTCAGTAATGGAAATCTAAGAGCTTATTGAATTTTAATTTTAGTAGACCAAATTGAATTTTTCGTCAAATCCTTTAATATTAAAAAAAATTTCTAGATAATGTTAATATTAACTGATGCATAATAAAAATGATATCCAAACATCATTATTCACATTATGGTAAACATTGTGTAAGGACAAAATACAATAATTTAAATTTCACATTGATATACTTAATTTATTTTTTCTAAAATATTCGAAAATATTTTAGGAATACATTAATACATATTTCGAAACGTATCATTTATATTGTTTTTTACATGAAAAATTGAAAATATTTTAAATTAGATTTTGTAATTAATGACATTTTTTTAAGTTAAGTATAACATCAATATACCATAGGTGATTCTTTCTTCATGTATCCTTTTGTTAAGATATATTTTTTTTTCAATTTGAATTTAAAGCCATAAGCATAAGTGAACCTATGTCACAAAATTAACAATGATTTATTTGCACCCTTTCGGTTGTTTACACAATAAAAGACAAAAATTTTCTTCAAAAATATTTTTTTTTGGAAAAGTTTTCTTTTAATATCAAATTAATTTTTGAAGAAATTTATTCAACTTAAAAAAGTTATAATATTACACAATAAAAGACAAAAATTTTCTTCAAAAATATTTTTTTTTGGAAAAGTTTTCTTTTAATATCAAATTAATTTTTGAAGAAATTTATTCAACTTAAAAAAGTTATAATATTTTCTTGGCTATTATTTTTAAAGTTGTCTGATAATGAATTTGTTAATAATTATTATGTTTTCCCTTCAGGATCCCTTCAGTATTACTTTATATAATGTATGATAAATAAACGTAAGGAATAACTCAAATTTTAATTGAAAATTCAATTCCAAACAAAATAAATTAGTTTCTATTTAAGTAAAAATCATATTTTTCTTAATTGGGAATAATTTTCAATAATAAGATTCTAATTATCCTTTTGTAAATCCTTCAAAAAAAAATTCTTTTAAAAAAATGTATTTCTAAAAATTAAAATCTAATATTAAATTTTCCATTAATAATTTTTTTTTCTTTCGATATTTTAATATTGTAAATTGACTAAGTGGAAAATTGGAAACGTGTAAAACGTATTGAAGGTGCTAAAAAGGAATTCAGTATAAAATAAAATTACAATTATGTATAAAATCGCAGCCATCCTACGTAACGTAAATATATGAATTTTATATTACAAATATAATAATTTTTTTGAAAAATGACAATGCATGAAATATTTAATGGTTATTGAATCAGAAATTACATTATTTATATATTTATATCGATTCTAAACAAGAAAATACTAAAAAAAACATATTGTAATATACATAATAAAATCGATCCATATATTTTCTTTAATATATCTGACAAAAATTAATCGACCTTCCTATGCAATTTATAATATATTTCTCATCTAAATATAGTCTACAAAATAATTTAGACTTTCCTTGCCCTTTTTCAATTTTCATATTTAATGGCATAATTTTGATTACCAATAATTTTCCGTAAAATCAAAAAGAAAATATAATTTTTCCTTTATATGAAATTGTAAATATAATGCGTTCACCCTATGCTACCGCACCCTCCACCTACCCCGTAAATTGGGTGCAGTTAATATTTGTAAGTATATAGGCATAAAGAAAAAAATAGTATATATTGCAAACCGTTGGCTTTTTCGCAATGGGTGGTAAATTGACTTTGTTCGATTTACATGTATTTATTATATTATTTTATGATTATTATTATTATTATTATTACCATCGTTTACAATTTTATCCATCGTATAATTTTATAAGAACATTTAATTAGCGCATTTTTTTGCCCCAAAAAAATATAATTTCCAGAGTGATGTCTGGGTCACAATTTATATTAAATACATAAAACATATTATTGATCAAATTATTTGATAAAGTTTCTTCTTATATTGGTAATGTGAACAGGACCTTAGTTTTCTCACCATTTTTTTTTATTTTTTTATTATTATTATAAGTTTAAATTTTTAAAAACATGAAAAATCTCTGGGGTATAATTTAATATTATGATTTTCAATTTCTTTTTTTTTTAATTTTTTGCTTATCCTATGATTTCACCCCAAGTATTTAAGTCCTCATTAATGGTGTAATGTTTATGAAATATATACATACATAAATTTATCGCATAAGCAAGGGTAATTTTATTATTACTTAAAAACACATTTTTTTTTTAAATTTAATTTAGAATTTTTAAATATGAAAATTTAGTATTTGATGGAAATATAAATTGGAGCCAAGATTAGGTATGGTAAGTATTTTTGTATTTAAAATTTAATGGGGCAATCTGATAGGATATAGATAAGAACAAATTCCCTAAAAAAATAATCTATATAAATCCAATATAAAAAGAAAAATCCTTCCTGTTTATTAATTTCACCAATCCTTAATTTTAAACGCATAATATTTTGATTGTAAAAAAAAATATTAAGTCTATAAAAATTAATAATAATATATTTAAAATTACCTATAAATATTCAAATCAATTTAGAAAATATGAAAAATATTGTTAAATTTAAATTTGTAAATTTATAATTAAAATAAACATTTCATAAATATCGACAATTTTCTTAAAATCGTTAAATTCAGTCTCAAATATTTCATAAATTTTATATTTCTTAATAAATTTCAATTTTCAAATATATACAGTGTAGTATATATCCTTCTTTAAGTTTAATCGCAAATAATATTATAGTTTAAATAGAATTATTTATGATATTTAATCATGACTGTTTATCTCACCCTTGAAAACAATTTATTCAATTTCATTCTTACTTCTTCAATTTTATTATACATATTTTTTGTTGCTTTCTTAGTACAATATAAAAACAACAAAAATATCCTTACCCTGGAGTTACAATGTTCGCTCTCAATTCGCGCTCAATACGCAGCCAGTGTCAAAATAAAGTTGAAATGTATGAAATTGTATGAAGGTGTTTACAATGAACGCACCCTTTTCGCTCGCATTTCGCAACTATGAAAAAAGTTGGTTATAACTTTTAACTTTTTCGCTGCAACTACGCGTTGATGTGTCAAAATAATAGAATTGTGTGCCAATTTTTTTTTAATTTTGTGGGCCATCATTAATTATTTGTTTATAATTATTAGTTATAAAAAAATTACAATGTTTATTGAAAAAACAATAAACATAAACAATGTACTGATATTTACCCTGGAGTTACAATGTTCGTTAAGAACAAAAAAAAATTCTCATTGTGACTACTATGTTTGTAGACTGCATAAGACAGCGAATAGAGGGCGAAATGAAAGCTAAATTAGAGCGACATTGTAACTCCAGGGTTAAGAATCATCACTATATCAAAATGTATGTATATGTATATATAATAGAGAGATGTTATTTATTTATGTATATAGTCTTGACACCTGTTGAAATTCCTCTATATAGAAAAAAATTTCGTATATTTAAGGTATTTTTAAGATGCGCTGCTGTAAAATCGAAAATTGAAATATATATCTTCCTTTTTGTATCTTTTTTGGTATATTTTGTTCTTTTGTATCCTTGTTTTTCTCTTTTAGAACTTTAAGGAAAAATTATTTTTTTTATTTTATTTAAAATTAAAATGTTTGAAGTGGATAGTAATTTGAAACTTTGAATTTTAAATGTTGTAAAATTGGTTTTGTTATATCTTTAAAATTTTTGAGATAGAAGATAATTCAGGAATTTTAATTTAGGAAATAAAATATCGAACATTTCTTAATTAGTTGTTAAACTTAATTCAATTTGAAAAAAATTGCTAACACATTAAATTCGTAATTAAAATATTTGAATTTACGCACCGGAAATTTCATATAAATTATTCAGTGAAATAAATAATATGGTATACTTCCCTTATTCAAAAATTCTAAAAAGAATGTCCTGAAAAAAGTATTATTTATTTAGTAAATTTTAAATATATTTCCGATCCTGAACATTTTTATAAATTGCAATACTTAATTTTATATATATAGTTAAAGTCAAAAATTAAGAAAGCTAAGAATTGGTATGGGATTGTTGCACAATGAACAATAGAGAGTGAAAAAAAATAGAGATCATAATTAAATTATATATTACAGTCGACTATTCTATTACCACAATGTTATCAACTTAACCCACTGAATATTTGACTTTTATTTTGATAAAAAATTTTCCTATATTGTAAATTGTAATTTGGAAAAGACATCATTTATATAATCTAATAGTACACAAATATATTGAATTCTTTGAAATTTTAATATTTAGCTAACCATTTTAATTTCTGATTCTGTTTGCAACATTTGAAATGATTATAAAAATGAACCATTATAGACGGACAATGTGATAATTTTAATAACTTTATTTACGATTCTTCTAAAAACAGTCCTTAAAAACAAATCAAAGAACAGGAAATTAATCAAATATATATCACCAGTAAGTATTTAGATCTTCTTCTTCTTCTATATTTTTTTGAAAAGGGTTCGAAATTATCTCAATTTCTTTTCGGAATCAATGTAAATTACATAAATTGTTTTTTTTTTAAATTGATTATACACATTTATAAAAATATATCCCAAAGGAGAATTTCATGTAAACACGGTATAATCGTTATTCAAACTTAAATATAAGAAGCAATTTTTTGGTGCAAAACAAATATTTTATTTATGAATTAAATTTATTACAAAAATTACGAAGAAGAAGACAAAAATTATATAAATAAGTGAATAACCATAAAAAAAGCTGTAAATTTACTAATTATGTGTTAAATACAAAATCAAAATTATATTTATTAATAAACATAATAAATTTATATAGTTCTCTAAAAAAACACAGGGTAATTTATGTAAATAGCCAAAAAAACAGAGAATATAGAAATTGGCTGTTACTAACTGAAAATATTTATTGAATCAATTAAATTTATCTACTTATAGAGTTGGCAGAAGTTGATCAATATTTTTTCGATAGAAATTTCTACCTAGATTCATTAGTATATTCCACAATTTGATATTTAATTTAATTTACCAGTCACATATGATATATTTTGTATCATATTCGTCACCTACAACATATATATATTAAATATGCTAATTAATATGTATGTTTTAGGTTTAGGTGTCTTTTAAAATTGAAATAAAAATATTGATGCCCGGTTTCACGAAAGTTTTAAAAGCGCTTCTAGTGATTTAGATGTGCTTTTAACGCAAATGGTGTTTCACGAGATGTTAGATCTCTTTTAGTGGCTCTTTTAATTTAGATGCCCGATTTCGGCCATCTAATCACTAAAAGCGCTTGTAGATTTTGTATTTTGACACTTGAACAAAAAAAAATTAAATATAAATTATTATGCTGCCCATACACAACAAACGTGGTTGTACAACTTGGTTTGTAACCATCAAAATGGTTCTAAAAATTTGAAAATTGTATCGTGTTCTACAGTAGAAAATAAAAACAAATTCGATGGTTGTAGAAAAAGTTTTAACGTGTGTGGGGTGGTGTGCCGAGTTTGATGACTAGTTGTACAAGTACAACCAAATTGTATTGTGTATGGGAAGCATTATAATATAGAATTATAAACATTAAAATTATTTATAATATTTTTAAAACATATGTTTTCAATTGACACTCAACAATATGTTTTTATATTTTTGAGTAATTTTTGTCAAATCGTAATATTTCTCTGAGTAATTTCTGTCAAAATGCAGTTATTAGAATTTTAGTTAGATAAAAGCGACAAAAATCTCGTGAAACTGCAACATATCTAGAATCAAGATGACTTTTATTTAGTACTAAAATCGTTTTTATCTAGATGCGCTTTTAAGCTATTTTCGTGAAACCGGGCATGAGAGAAATAATACAAAATATTTTAACTTTATAAGATTTGAAATAACCCTGTAAAAATATATTGAATATTTTTGAAATAATTATGTAATTGAAAAATTATTGAAAATATATATATTTTTAATTGAAGGAATAATTTCCGTCGGACAAAAAAATCTTAAAAACCCACAAGATCATCAAAAATAATGCAAAAAACATTAACTTATTACATAAACGTCCTTATTGTCGCCATATTTAACTAATCTTAAATTATTAACGTTATTTATTATGTCAAGACGATAAACAAAAGTTTATAACAAACTAAATATCATGTCATGACCATTTCCCAAAATTTTCATTAAAATAAATCTTTTGCCACCATTAAGAAAAGATCAAAGTGAAAATTTGGATTATAAAATTTTCCAAAAATGAAAATTTCATAAATATATATACATAGTTTAAATTTAGTAGATTAAAGGAATTTTTATGAAGCTGTGGTAAACTTATCAAGATATTAAAATATTTTAAATGACTTAGCTAAAGAAAACCGCACAGACTTTAACTATGTAAATTAAAGTAAACTAAAATAAAAGTGTCTTAAAATCAAAAATTTAATTTCAACATTTTTTGATTCAATGATTAATTTTAAATTGTAATATTTTAAATATTATATTAGAAATTAATTAATTAACATTTAATGTTTCTTCTTCTTCTATGGTCCACTAAGCATAACTCGTTTTCATAGCTCGTTTTTGATGCAAATTAATTCTATAATATTACAAATAAAATAGTCTAAGCATAACTATGTATATTTAATTTCGATTTTATATTTTATCAAGTGCTTTTTTACCCACTTCTCTAGTAGATTATTCTTTATATTTCTATGCTAAAACATTAAAATGGTTAAAAAGAAAATCTACTTTAACCTTTTATGTTTCTCTTCTTCTTCTTTTTGGGAACAAATAAACAAAAATAAAAAAAATTTGTATTTTACATTCAATACCAGATTTTTATGTTATATTAACTATAAGTATTATGGAATTACATATTAATAATATTGAAATTTTGTAAAATTATTTAGTTGATTTCTGTTTTATACCATATGGAAATATTATAGTTTTGTTGTGTTATATATCTAAGTTCTTTTATTATTATATTTTCAATAGCTTTCGGATACGATTTACTATTTATGCATTCTAAGTCATGTCTCCCTTATATATTATACACAATATTATTTACATCATGTGATTTAATGTATACACAACACCAAATACTATATATATATTATATAGTATTTTCGGGATTTTTAATACCTTCTCTACATTATTTATGCCCACAAAATTTTATTTAAGGAAGAAATTTTTTGGTATAGCTGTTTTTAGGTTAAATCATTTCCAAAACCTCAATAGATATAAACCGCGTATCAAAAAAATATATAAACATAAAATTTTTTTGTACATATGGGTAAAAGGATAACAAATAAAATATAGCATGTAAGCAATGTCTACAATTTCTATTATTTTACTTGAGAGATATTTTGTCAAAAAATTGAAGCATGTGCCTGGATTTATAAATATAGACATAAAATATCGAAATGACTTGATTTAGGAGGAAGACTTTTTTTTACATTTGAATGAATTATGTACTTTGTTTTATTTTTGTGGTAATAATAATGATGATGATGATTACACACATCACAGAAAAATCAATTTTAAAGTGAAAAGTTTGAATTTTTTATATTAAATTGTAGAAAATCAAAAGAATATTTTTATTTCATCCCAGGAATAATTTATACATTTACGAAATTATTTATTGGTTTTTTGACACGTTTATTCGACATCAATTGGTAAGATTTGGATAAATAGATAATATAATTTCTTTAAAATAGTTTTAATTGCTATATTCGATTATCGATTAAAGATGACCGAATTTTTGATATTTTATGGAATTCTCAAAGATTATTCATAATATAAGTAAGTCTTCATCCATTCTGTAATTTTTTATCTATATAATTTTTTATGTTTGATCAGTTTAGCTTTTTGATAGAAAACAAATCTTATTAATAATTTAACTTTTGTTCTAAAAACTGCTTAAGTACAATATTTGTCCTTCTCTAAAATAGAAATATAATTTACATATAGAATTTTATTTATTCGAATATCTCATAGATTATAAATCAAACAAGAGATGAGATTTCGTCACCATTCAAATTATTATTGATTATAGTATTTAATTTCCACAAATGATTAAGTGTTTTTTTTTTTTTGAAAATCCTTTTCAGTTTGTAAAGAATGGTGAGTATAGGAGAATTTCAATGATTAAAATGTCTATTCGATAAATTATTAGTTTTGAATTTTAATTTCAATTACAAATTTTCGTTCGCATCGACACATTAATAATTGCAATATTTGCAGATATGTAATTTACGCCTATACTAAAAATTACTATAATAATTAAAGAAAAATTTGAGGGTAGACAAAGTAAAGAATGTGTAAAATTTCCATGAAATTCTTTTTCATTAAACATAGTTATACATGTATATTATATATTCAAAATTAAAGAAGATATTTTAAATAAATTCCAAAAAAATCAAATAAATCATAATTATTATAATATTACCATTGATTATGGTGATTAATCGTTCTATATCAAAAGAAATTTCCTCTAAAAAATTACAGTGACAATAATAATATTATAAAACCAGTAATTTCAGAAATTTGACTTTGATTACTAAGTTATATAGTAGGAAAAATTATTTGGATTTTCTTTTCATCATCTATATAAATATTTTTATGAAAAGATGTTAATGCGAAGTCATCCACCCATTTAGTTCGTTATGATGTTCTCTTTTTACTTTGTATACATGCGTTGATGATTAGGTATTATAACACTCCTATTACCAAATTTCAATTAGGCTTGTTATTATACTATTAGAATTTAGAATACAGATAGTAATTTTTAGCAAAATGCACCATAATGACTATTATGTGTAGGACATGTTCATTTCGCATATAATGTAATGTACGTATAATATGTACACTTAATAATGCCGCAGAGAATGAAAAGAAAATTTTGTTAATTTGACATGATGATGCAGTCAACCATGGATGGATGACATGTTGGTAGAAGAGAATTTCGCAATTAATGTGTTTTTTATAAAATAATTCTTCATGGTATGTATAAGAAATTTACAAATTTTAAATTTACATGTAAAAAAATCAAATTAGAAAATATTTACAGAATCTAATATAGAAATTAGATTTTAGAACAATTTAATTGCAATTTCCTCTATATTTTTCTTCTTCTCTTAGTTTAAAGGACCAATGACAATGAGTGACATGGTCTAGCACATATGAGTTTATGAGGTAGACCATGCCACCCATTCTGTTGCAATTAAAAAAGGATCTATTAATTTTATATTTTTGTAATTTTTATTAGGATCTCATAATCACAAGAACAATCCGCCATAGCTTTCTCTTTCAATTAAATATTTCCATTACAACAAATTAAATTACTTATATTATTGGAATGAATGTAATTAAATATTTATATTAAATTTCATCAATTTCATTTCCAATAATCATTTTATTTTTTTGGAAATTTGTAATTGTATTTTCTTAATAATCATTATTAAGGATATTTTTTCACTTTGAAATAAAAAATTGAGTAGATCGTATTTATGTAATATAATTAATCTTAAATTACAATTTGTAATTTCATGTCCTTATAATTAAAATGGATATAAAAATATATTTTTATTTAAATTAAAATTGAAATTGATTAAAATTATTGTAATGTATATAATTCGATTAATCTTCAAATGTAAGAATTAAATTATTTATACTGATAAAATTCTAGAATTAATAATTGAAATATGAAATTTTAAATTTATTTTAAATGTTTTCTTAATGGATTTCCAATTAGAATTGTATCAGTATAAATAATTTTATTCTTACATTTGAAGATTAATCAAATTATATACATTACATTGTTTGTTACAAAAAAATGTTACAAAAAAATGGTTAGAATATTAGGAAGTAATATCAGAATCTTAATAATTCATTTAAATTAGTTGCATTTACAAATATAATTTTATAGATAGAAATTAACTTGGATATTATGTATATAAATATTTTCAGAATTTATAATTTAAGAAGCATTTCTTTCAAACAGGGAATAAAATTCTAGTAAAAAACTTCATCAATTCTCTAAAAAAAATGTAACATTTTAGAATATGCATATAAAAATCAAATTAAGAAAACATGATAACATATAATCTGAAATTTTTTAATATTTATATCGTCTAATGAGTAATTTTTTGTAATATTAACCAGAAATGATTTTCCGTTCGTCATTTCAAGATAAACATTCTTTCTAAAGTTTTCTACATTCTACAATGATTTTTACTTTTATTGAAATTTGATGTAATTACAGCAATTTTGAAATATCATAGATAATTAATTAAGATCCAATTAATATATAAATATTTTTAGAATTCTTCTAAAATTAATTATTTTCAAAAATAGTAAATTTTCGTGAATTAACTAAATTTACAAAACTTACTTCTCGAATTTTCTCGAATTCAGAATGTAAAATTAATCTCAAAAATATGAAACACAAATATTTATAATTATAAAAATCCTTTAAATCACTCTGAAATATTGAAAAACCCACCTTAAAAACTATAAAATCTTATTTTATTTTAACTTTTTACACCTTTTAAATTAATTTATTTCACAATTTTTAATTTTTTTTCTTTAAATTTTCTTCTGAAATTTATTAACACAATTTTTATTATATGAATGCAACAAGTTTTTCAAAAAGATTTTCCTCTTGTTGAATATGGAAATATTCAATAGCAAAAATTGTCTTCAAACACATAAAAAAAATCGGAAGATTTTTTTTTTTTTTAAATTACCAGTGAATTTTTTTAGATAAACTGCCGCAATTCGTATTGGTAACAGATCCTTTTATATTTTATGGTTTAATAGAGAATTTTCTTCCATTTTATCGTTGGTGTGTTGGCGCGCATTCATAAAAGTTGCGCCTGATTAAATATACATATATATATATATATATATATATATATATATATAAATTATTAAAATTATAGAATGTTGATATATATATATATATATTGTTGAACAATCAAAAGAAGAAAAGTGGAAATTAATAATAAGTAAGAAAAATGTTAACATATTATGTCTAATAGTGTTACTTTTTTTTGGCACCTAAAAAGGATAGGAGATTTTTGTATAATTTTGTAATATGTATAGTACTTATGCCGAAATTTTCATAATTGAAATAATGTCCAAAAATATATTTATTAAGTTTTATTTTCTGTCTGTCTGTTAAATATTAAATTTAAAATGATAATTTAAAATACTGTAATTTGTTAGATATTTCATGTTTCTTTGATATATTACTCGATTAAAATACCAATTCAGTTAGTTAGTTATTAAAATCTACTCTATTTTGATTATAAGAATGATTTATGTAAAAAATTCGTATAAAATAGTTTACAACAATTAAACTCAAATTGAAATTTTACATACTTTAGCTACAGCACAACCACAAGTAAAAATTATGAATCTAAAAATATATAAATTTCAAATAATATTTAATTAATTATTATTAAAGTTCAAAACCCACTGGTCATTTAAAAATACAATTTATTATTATTCTAATTTATTCATATTAGCTAAAAATATTCGAGAAATTTCAAATTAACATTTTTTTTTTACCAAATTAAATGTAATTGTTTACTTCAATTTAAGATAATTTTATCTGTGGCAAGTTAATTTGAAGTACACTTAATGATATTTTGTGCCAAAAGTAAAAGAGGGTTTTTAATTTTTTCAGAGTTTTACAAGGAAAAAAAATTAGTTGTTATTCATTTAGAATTTATTTTACAATCTTAATCTACACACAATTTAGAAACTTGAATAATTAATTTTACTACAACATAAAAATTTATTAAATTTATCATTATCATAATTTTTTTGTGAAAACATGTTAATTGCAACAATATTAACATTTAACAATATTTTATTTTCTATAAAAAATTAAGATAAAAATTAATGTTTTATTATTTAAATTATGTATATAATTTTAAATTAAAATTTTGTCATAATTTAATTTTAAATAAAATTCGAAAAAAAAAATTCATGTATCATATTTTATTTAACTTCAAATACAAATTCTATATACATTTTCCTAACCAACTAAATAATAGTAATTTCTTTCGACTCTCATGGTATCCTTTTACACTTTATTTATATACTTTATTTATATAGTGACGATATTTAAGGTTAAATATATATGAAAAGATTAAACCCTGATAAAATATTTAATAATTAATTAATGATTTATTCATGACTATTAAAAATTATTTAAATTAACCAATAATAAAACACTTGGAATACTTAAATGAAAATATATAAATTATTAAAATTATAGAATGTAGAAATATGTAGAAAATGTAAAATGTGTTCCAGTTATCTGTAAATCGTCATAAGTTACACAAAGAAAACTTAATTTTAACTGCACTTCTATCAACATTCAACACTCGACACATTTTCGAGTGTCATCACGTTTTTGAGTGTTGGATAGAATAGAAAAGTATAAATCAAACGAAATTGCTATATAAATTAAATGTAGAAATGTAATAAAACCATATTTTATTAAATAAATACATAAAAATAAGTTAGCGAATAATATTGCAAGTTGTAAAATTCACATGATTTCAAATTCTTCAATATTATAAATAAATGTGTTATTACTTACATTGTTATTTTAATTTAATATTTTATATATTATTTTTTATAAGAGTGTTGTTAGAAAAAATATTGAAAAAATATGTTTAAAAATTTGATTTTAAGACTTAGATTTTAATTACATATTAATATTATGTATATGTTTAACTTTTTTTTTGGGAATTATTTTCCTATCCAACTGAAACATATTTTATTATTTGTATTATATCTATTTTAGAATGATTAGAAATTTCCGTTTAAATAGAAAAAAAAGGAAGAATGAATAACCTTCAATTTTCAAATATATAACTATAAATATACCTTTCTCAATGTAAAAAAGGATGAATCCTTTTAAGTATTTTTTTATCAAAAATATAGCAAAACTAGTAGGAAAAAATAGTGTTATTCTATCACTTCAACTTTTAAGTTTAAATAATCAACAGTCCTATTCTTATCAGTCCATTTATCTGAATTTTCGATATTATTGGTTACATATTTAACACATAATTTTTATGTGCAGTATATAAAAGTATATACTGCACATAAACTATAATTTATAATTATATTTAAATCCAACATTTATAATGCTTAAACGATTTAGGATCTTGGATTAGTGCGGTCATTTGGAGGGGAAAATATAATATAGAAATAGATTATAGAAAACAAATCAACTTTTTCTAGTTAGTCATTTTATAAAAAAAAAATATTTTCGAAGACTGAAAAATTGACTGCTTTTCTCCAATTCGAAAAGAACTAAATTGAAATTCCACATCTCTTTTTTTATTTATGGACATAGAACGTCGTCCTAATTATAAATGATTCAACGACTTTACGATTTCGAATCCCATGTATATGAAACTAATTTTGTATATGTATAATTTCAGATTATTTCATATTTTGATTTGAATTTTTTGGAAAGTTCTTTCACATTGGAATTAAAGCTATTTTTGGTTATTCAAGTAAGATATGATTACAAAACTGAAAGTAAATAACAGTTTTAAAGCAGTGTTTTTTTCAAATTCTTGAAGTTAAAATTATATTTTTGTAGCTATTTATAGCCATCATATATCTTTTCAATTCGCCTCTACATTAAGTAAATATTTAATAAATTTTCAAATTAACTAATAAAATATGCGTAGATTGAAATAGTTTATTATTCACAATATTGCAATAAATGATTTTTTTTGTAGCTTACAATGATGATAAATAGAAAAATATTATCCCATATATCCTTTTGGTTAAACCTTCAATTTTGTATTTAAAGTAAATACAAAAGATTTGAACATCATATATACTCGTATGTATAGTACTTATATAAAAAAAAATCTAAGGGTTAGCAAATATCCAGAAAAATACTCTTAGGTACATAAAAAAAAAGAAAAATTATATTATTGGGCGGTGGTTTTTTTTCGTATTTAAATATTGTATACATTTCCATATCAAAGTTTTAATGATATATCGTCCTTCCTTCATGTGTCTCAATTTCAAAATCAAAATACAAATAATTTTCAATATGATTTGTTTACTTACATATAGATCCAAAATCACACTCTTATCAGGCATCTAAACCCTATGGCATGTTAATGTGTATAGATTTAATATTATAGAAGAGAGTATTAGGCAAATCAACAATGCAAAATTGAATTCGAAATAGGAATTATCTATTATAACAACAACAAAATAAATAAACGTACACTTAAGTGTCCGCAAAGTAAGTACAAGGTGATTTTAAGTATAATTTGTCAGTTAAGGATTTAAATTTTATTAAAATTATAACGAATTGGGAAATTTATTAATACTTTCTTATTGGTTCAGTTATTCATTACTAACTTTATCATGACTATAGCATAGCAGGATAACAAAAAAAATAACTCTTCTGTTATCCTGAAATGACTTTATGTATAAAATGAATTTGCGAACGAAAAGGTTAGTAAAGTAATTTATATTAATTTCTTTAAAAACATCCTGTTAATGATTATATTTGAAAAAAAATAAGGAGCTTGTTTAGAGATACATTAATATTTTATTTTCCTTTAATGCATGTTCTATCCAGCTTTTCCAATTTTGGATCCATTATGGTATTTTAATGTAGCTATTGAAATTGAGTATCTGGAAAAAGCAGGACATTAAGTCAGAAAATTTTAATGTCAATTGGATATTTGAAATTACATTAATGGAACTTTAATTAGATGTGGTAGATGAAAACTGTTGCAGCACCTTTAACCATAAACAAATTATCCCAAACTCCTATAAGTAGCTATTGATCTGAATATTAAAAATTATATTAGAAATGCATTTTCATTTTTTAAAGAAGTGGACAAAACATTTTCATGACCATATAAGATTCCATTAAATAATGATGACCTATATACCATTCAACACTTCTAGGAAAATGTGTTCTTCGTTTTCAACAATTATCATAAACATTTTCTATAATTTAATTCATAATAAGCTAAAAAAAAAATAAAAAAATTTTCTATTATTTACTAATGTATACACAAATTTGTATAGTTCTACATTTTTAAATATTATGCGGATTGAAAATTAATTTGAAATGTGGGACGAATATATAAGAAAACCGCCCTAAAAATAAATAAATATTCTTATATAAATATATCAGGCGATAAACAAATTTTTTTCTTCCAAATATTGAAAAGTCCTTTTTTTCCAAAGAAAAAGAGGAACACTAACAAAAATTCCTTGCCACAGCCTACATTTTAAAATATTAAATTAATATGATTATCATCATATTCATATCAATATCATTATTGATTTAAAAAGGATTTTGAAAATTATGGAATTTTTTTTAAATATTTGAGCATGGAAACAAATAAACAAAAATTTTGAAATCGTTTTATGAATATAAAATTAACTATTTTTTCTTTTATATTTTCTAGGAAAAATTTACGGGAAAAATCTATTGAAGCAGGTCGGTGTTTCCGTTCCGTATGAGAAAGTGATTTTATTTATATGTAGTTACGAAATTATCTTTCATATAGAAAATTGTTAATATTATTAAATTAAATTATTATTTGCAGTGACACGTAATTATTTTTACATTTACTAATTGAAATTGTAGATTTAAAAATCCATAATTTATTTCTACGCATGCAGAGGGATTTGGAAAAACTATTTTACAAAATTAAATATAGAATAAAATCGTTTTCTTCATGTACTTATTAATTTCATGGTAGATTTTATATACTATTTTTGGCTCCGGGAAAACCAGTCAAAAACATTTCAGTACAAAAAAAAGGAATTTCAGTCAAAAATAAGAAGGCATCTGTGTCAAAATAATTTTTGACTGAATTGCCTTTTAAGAAGGATATTCAATCAAAAAACTGAAAAGAAATTCCAGTCAAAACCTCAAAACCGTTTGGAAAAGGGAAAATATCTTCATTTGTTTATAATTTTGTTATAAAAAAATTGGTTAATAAAGAAAAGGCAACTCAGTACTCAGTCAAACTTTTTTTGACCGGAATGCATTTTTTTTTTACTGAAGTTCCATCTTGAAAAGGCATTTCAGTCATAAAATTTGTATTAAATTATTTTTGACTGAAATGCCTTTTTGTTTTTGACTGAAATGTTTTTGACTGGTTTTCCCAGCGCCACTATTTTTAGTGGGATTACAATAATAATTTCTACACCATGAAGGATTTTATGGTTTGAATATGGGGTTTATACTAAGAAGGATATTGATATGAATTGAAATTTACGAAGTTATTGCTTACTTTTGCGGAACTTAACATGAAAAAAGGAAACAATGAGGGAAACGAGCATTCATGCCTCCATAGCTTCCGAGGAAGGCTTCCACCATGCATGGGGGACACCTTCAATTTCCCGTTGGGCATGTATAACTTTCAAACAATCAATTTCTTCAAAAAAAATCATATATACAATTAATGAAGATTAATCAACATCAATTATAACAATTTAATTTATTTGTACCTACATAGTAGTTGTGTTCCATTTTCATTCAGGGTAGTTAAATTAACAAAAAAAAAAAAAAATTCAAAAATAGTGCCTAAAAATATGCAATATTGTAAATTTATCTAATATTCATTTCTTTATCTAATATTCTATATACATATTGTGTACGTGTAACACGGGGGTTTTGATTATCCGCAATGTTGTCCATAAATGGAAATGGACACCATTATGGATAATGGAGACCACTCGGCCATCAGCCATCCCATAAATGGCAAACTTTATGGATAAGTTTATGGACGCATATGTCAAACAGAAAATGGGAGAAAGTGGTTTAATTTGTAAATTTTGTTTCATATTGCGGTTAATTTATACACAACATACTATATTACCAATACAAAACAATTTTACACGTTGAAAATCAAAATATAATACAAATTTTAATGATATTTCGAATAATATTTCAATCCATGAAATGCCCAGTTGTTTGGAAATGGAAATGGAAATGATCATGGCTAGTGGAGACGGCCTGTAAGAAATGTACAGTATCATTAATATCCATAGCAACGTTAAGATTCTGTTTTATTTTTATCCACTAATTTTCGTAATTCCGAAAACACAATTTTTTTTAGTAAACAAATTTTAACAATTAAATGTTTATTGGGTGAACAACAGAGTATTAAAATTAATAATGCTTTCATTTACAATTTGTAAACAAATGCCGGGATTTTATTATTTTTTTGTTTGTTTTGTGTACACAAACACAAAGTAGGAAAGGAGTAATTTCTCTTTTGTCTTTTTATTTTTATGTGCGCAGAGCAGACTTCTGAAAACAAAAGGCAAAGTGTTTCAAAATAAATTCATTCGATTTAAATAAATATTTAATTTTCACAAATTAACTTGTTGAATTAATTTAATTACTTATAGTGAAATATTATTTATAATATAAATATTATATTTATATAAAAACGAATATTAACAAAAGTTAAATTATGCCTGGAACAATATTAGAAAATTTAAGTGGTCGCAAGTTAACATTTCTTGTAGCTTGTTTACTTGTCTTTCAAATCATATGTTTTCTTATTGGTGGACTTATAGGTAAAATTTAATTTTAATAATTTATATTTGTAGGATTAAAATATTAAATATTATATTAATTTGTTTTTTTTTTATAGCTCCAGTACCAGCTAGTCATCAAAATATTCTTGGTTTAGTTTGTCGTGATAAACCAGGTTCATATAATGATACTTCAATATGGTTTTATACTCGTGGTACAGGTGCATGTAATTCTGTTAGTCAAGAGGAAATTGAAAATCATGATGTGAATATGAAAAATGAAATTGTATTTGTATTTCAAGTAAGTTTTTTTTTTTTTTATTTAGAAATGTGCAACCCTAAATAATGCATTTTTATTTTATTATTATTATTATTTAGATGCCGGTACCACGTGAAGGGCAAGTCCTTGATTATTCAAGATGGCAACAGAATTTAATTGGTGTACTTCAAGTTGATATTGCATTTGATGCAAATGTTTTATTTAGTAAGTATAATTGAACAATTGGCTTTATTATGAGCATAAAATTAATTTCATATACAATATTATTTTATTTAATTTATTTAGTCTTAAATTACAAACTTTAAATTCGTTCTTTTAATATATATATATGTATTTACTAATTAAAATTACAGATCCGCATACAATATTAACATTAGATACTAGATTAGCATATCGGAATAAAGGTGATAAAGAAAATGATTGGAAATTATATGCCAGATCAATAGAACATAAACATTTGGATTGTAAATCAGAACATGTAAATAATTTATATATATAAAATTTTTATCAATTGATGCTAAATCAATTTTATTATTATTTTATTTTTTCAGTCTAGCGATGAAAGTATTTATTCATGTGATATGATACCATTATTTGAATTAGGATCATTACATCATGATTATTATTTATTAAATATTCGAGTACCAACTGATTCTGGTTTAGATTGGAATACAAAAATTGGTCATATGCATGATTTACAATTAACAGCAATATATCAAAATGGTGGTTTTACAAAAGTTTGGGTATCATTAAAGACAATATTCTTTCCATTAATTATTGGTATTATGTTATGGTTTTGGCGTCGTGTACATATTTTACAAAGATCACCAGCATTATTAGAATATATGCTTTTATATTTAGGTTCGGCATTAACATTTTTAAATTGTAAGTATAAAATAATTTTATATTCACATTTACGTTTTTAAGGTATAATTATTAAATAAATATATTTTTAGTACCATTGGAATATCTTACATTAATTATTGAAATGCCATTTATGCTTTTATTAAGTGATATACGTCAAGGTGTCTTTTATGCAATGCTTTTATCATTTTGGTTAGTTTTTGCTGGTGAACATATGTTGGTAGGTTTTTATTTTTTAAGAAAATTTATAAATAGGATTTAAAAATTTTTCATATTTATTTTATTTATTTTAGATTCAAGAATCTGGTGAAAAGAATACTTTAAAAATATATTGGAAACATTTAATTGCTGTTGTTGTTGGTTGCATATCATTATTTATGTTTGATATGTGTGAACGTGGTATACAATTAAGAAATCCATTTTATTCAATTTGGACATCAAGAATTGGAACAAATTTTGCGGTAAAGTTTACAAATAAAAATAAAATCGTAAAATTAAATTATTACATTTTTCTAATTTTGCAGTTATGCTTCATAATTTTGGCCGGAATTTCAGCTGCAATTTATTTCATATTCTTATGTTATATGGTATGGAAAGTATTTTGTAATATTAGTTTAAAAAGAACAGCATTACCATCAATGTCAAATGCAAGACGTCTTCATTATGAAGGAATTATATATCGTTTTGAATTTTTAATGTTAGCAACATTATTATGTGCTGCATTAACTGTTGTTGGTTTTATAATGGGACAATTTGCTGAAGGACATTTAAAATGGAATGAAGAAATTGAAGTACATTTAGCATCAGCATTTTTAACTGGTGTTTATGGAATGTGGAATATTTATATATTTGCATTAATTATATTATATGCACCAAGTCATAAACAATGGCCAACTGATTCAAATTTAAATGGTAATAATTTATTTCGAATATTTTTTTGAAATTGAAAAGATTATTTTGTTATATATTTTACCTGGCACTTAGCGAATATTATAATTATTTATAAATAGGATTTCTTGTATATACAATTTTAGAATAGTAAAAATTATTTAAAATTTCGCAAATTGTCAAATTTTGACAACCGGAAATTGACTAACAATTAATATAACCATAATTACCATTACCACCTATCGGTGAAAAGCAAAATATCGCAAAAAAAAAAAGCTTTTATATTTTAGCGTACTAAATTTTGCCCGTTTTGTACGTCAAAGTTCCTTCCTTTTAATACGTCAAATATTTGCAGTAATGCAGTTTTTTTTGTGGTGTTTTATTTTTGCCGAGTTTTTTTCCCATTTCAAGTTTTTTTTTATTAATAAAAAAAAATTAATTATAATTTATAAAAAAAATATTATTTTAAAACAATTTTCTGATATTAAGAAAACGTTAAAAGTAAATTTAAATTAAAAAATGTAATTTTCAAATTAAAAAATTATTGTAATATAATTTCTTGTGAGTGAAAAAAAAAACAAAAAAAGTGCAATGTCCGCTAAGCTGCAATCATGGTTGCAACTTGCAATTAACTGAAAAAAAAAATTATAATATAATTTTTTTTTCCTAATTAAATTTTTTTTAACTGTTTTTTTTTTTGTGATCAAAATTAAATAATTTAAATATTTTTATGTGAAAAAGAAAATTATTAAAAAAAATTTTCTTGAATTATTTGAAGAAAGTCTGTAGAAGAAAAATTTTTTTTTGCAAATTTATTTTTTTTTTTATGAAAATTCAATAACCTTTGTGAAAAAGTTCGACCTAGACCAACAAAGAAATGTTTGGCTACAATTATATATGTACCTACTATTGTATACACAGTCTTTTTATATATAGTATAATATTTATATTTATTTAAAAAAAATATTTATTGTAGGTTCATTTAAATTTTGTAGTGTTTATTTGAAAATTTCAAAAAAAAAAAAAGAAAGAAAATTTAATTTTATTATAATTTCCTGGGGGAAAAATGTAAGTTTTGTAAATTTATTTTTTGGTTTGGTTTTTGGTACAAAAGCATAGAGAGAGATATTGAAAAGGTAGTTAGGAATTTGTTTTTTTTATATATAATTCTTTAGCGAAATTTTTTTAGTGTCTGCTCGGTTATAGAGTTTATTGCTCCACTCCTTTTGTGCTCCTCTTTCTACCTTGGGAAGTGTTCGTCTTTTTTTTTATACATACAAGTATATATAATATTTTTTTGTACTCTGTTCAATTTTAAAGTTTTTCTTCCTTTTTTTCTTATAACAAAAACAGCAAAGTAAAAAAAAGTTGATCTCATCGAGATTTTCTTACATTGAATTATTTATTTTAATTTGAATTTCTAGTTTACATCTTTTCTATAAATTGTAATATTGAAATTAAAATTTGTTAGTAAAATATATTTCTGGTTTTTTTATGGGCTCCAAATTTTCACCAAATAGAAAGCATTAAATAAATTTACATTTTTTTTGTATATGTGCAACGATTTTGAAAATCGATCGACATTTTTATTTTTGGGGGGCAGCAGTAATATAGTAACAACAACAACAAAACTACTATACTGTATATAATAGTAGAAAAGTTGTACAGTTGATATAAAATTACTTAATATTCTTGTTATAGTTTGTCTTTAAAAGTCATTTTTCAAAACTATGCATATATAAAAAAAATATTTAAAGGGCGTAATTTTTATAATAGAATTTTTCTAAATTTTCAATATAATTTTACGAAAAATTATAAAATATTTATTTTTAGAAAATTTATAATTGTAAAGATATTAAATTTTATGTTCATTCCGTTTCACCCCCAACCCCCACACTTTTGTTATAAAACAAAATTTAATTAAAATTAATTATGCCACTTACAATAGAATATTGTAAAGATTTAGATAGCTTGTACAATTGCATTAAAATTAATTTGAAAATTCACATTACATATTTAAAAATAATATTATTGTATATAGAATTTTGTAGTTGAATAATTAATTATGGTATACTTAGTTGAAATTTTTAACTTATTATAATGTTATTAGAATTTTTAAAGTAACTTAAATTTTGTTATTATTTTTGTTGGGATAACCCGATTTTTTACAGTTTTCAAATTTCCTGAATAAATAATGAAACGGAACTAATTTAAACCTTTTGGAATTGAAACATTAAAATTTTAATTTCAAAAAGCAATAAATTAAATTAAAATTGAAAATTTAATTTAATTTAAGTTTTTGATAATTTACATTCACGATTTTTCTTATTAAATCAAAATGATTTAATTTTGAATTTCTTCAAAAATTGGAAAATTTGTAAAATAAAATACTGTATATATGGCCATATTAGACACAGGCGCATTATAAGTGTATTTTATTATAGAAGTAGTTTCTAAGAAATCTTCTTTAATAGTTTTTTAAGTATATAATCTCATAAAAAGAAAACTCAATTCTGTGAATTTTAATGGAAACTTTACAACAAAATTAGAGAAAAATGTTTCCCTAATTCATATAATACTTCCTTTCAAAGAAAACAATAATAATTTGTAGTAATTAATTTGTAGTAATATTAGTAATTTTTCGATTATTAAATTTTATCATACCTATTAATAATTATTATTTAATCGTTATTCCTATATTAAAATATGTAAAAAGTATAATAATTTCTTTTCAATTTTTTACAATTTTTATAATTAATTATATTTATATGTATTAAAATAATTTATTAATTTTTTTATTTATTTATTTCAGAAAATATCGTAAGCGAAGAAATTGAATTTAGTAATTTGCCATCTGATTCAAATCCCAGTGAAATATCATCTCTTACATCATTTTCTCGTAAAGTTGCTTTCGATTAAGAGACATGTAAAAAATTTAAAACATACTTTTTTAAAAAATATTATATACACATAAACATAAATACAAAAACAAAACGAAAAAAAAGATTTAAGGGCAAAATACTTAAAACATAAAATTAAAATATAAATAAGTATGTAATTGGGATCGTAATAATAATCTTAAATTGACCAAAAATCATGTTGGAAAATAAATTGTTGAAGAAATTTTTTTGAATTCTTCAATCTGCTATAAGAAAAATAGAGTTTTTCCGCCCACACAGCGAATTAAAAACGACATTTTGTTTTGGAAATATTCAAGATTTCCAAATTTTATATAATGATTTTGGACATTCAAGATATCACTCGAACCCATAAATAAAAATTAATAAGTAGATTCTCTCTATCGCACAGTATTACAATAATATTTTTTAATTAAATAAATAATATACCTTCAATCAATCCTAGCTCTTTCCATATATTAAATAAATATATAAAAATAATTTTCCAGCTTTTACATATTAAAATTATAATTTATTTTATAAGTTAAATAATTTATTTTTTATATTTTACCATTTTTTTTTATACATACAAAAAAAAAGTAGTAATCTCTAAAATTGAAAATATTTAAATTAACAAATTAAAAAAAAAAAAATTTAAATTTTATTATATATATATTTTTTTTTAGAAATATATTGGCAAATTTCATTGTACTTAATAGAAAATATTGGAAATTTTTGTTAATTATACAAAATTATTATATTAAGTCAAAATTTATATTATTATTATTTTTTCTATAAATTTATTTCATAAAATTTTTGTAGTATAAATACAAAACAAATATAATATCGTAGTATTTTTCAAAAAAAATTCATTAAAATAAACATTTGTAGATTTTTAGCTTGATACTGAAAAAAAAATATTTAACTTTTTTTTTTAAATTTGGAAATAAATCTAAATTCATTAATAATAAAAGAAAAAAAATTGTGTGAAAAAAAATAAACAAAATCAAAATTTATTTATTTTATTTACTTTTCCTTTTTATATTTTTTTTTGTTTATTTTGGCTTTAAAATTTTTAATTAATTCGATAATATATTTTTTTATTAGTGGGTGGGCAAACACTCTTTAAGTGTTTAATGCCTGAAATATGAACTATTGACTTTGTGTCCTGTTTGGCGTGGCGATTTATTAGCGTACTTCATAGAAAGAAATTAATCCTTCAAAATTTCAGAAATCTGCTTTGTTATGGTAACTACGATTTTCATTGAACGTTTGAGAAATAGGAAACGATTTTTCAAAAGAATTTCTTTCCATTTCAATACTATTGGCAAAATATTAGCATTTTTAATTTCACAGATTTCAAATAATAATTATAATAATTTATATTAAATGTATTTTTGGTATGTGGAGAAAATAAGAGGTAAGTTAATTATTAATTGAAAATATTCTTAAATATAGGAAAAACGTATTTTTCGAAGACATTTATTTATCGATGATTTAATTAGTCCTAAAGTATATTGGATATATTAGACTGAGGCAGCAAAAGAAAAATATTCCCGTTTATTTTTATTAAACTGTTTTCTACTTCATAAGAGAATTTTACCAAATTAAGATGTATATTCTCTTCTCTATGTACGATTAACAAACAATTAAATGGAAACTAAAATTATATTTTTAAATGTATAATAAATCAAAAAAAAAAGTTGGTAACCACAATGGTAATAATATTCAATAATAGATGACATTTTAATTTTCTAACTTTTTTTTTTATAACAAATATTTTATAATTTTCTTGCAATTTGAGGTAGTAGGTTGTATAGTAATTATTATCATTAAACTATACAATCTGTTATCTTTTTTTGAAAGGAAGATATTCGACATTTTATTGTTAATATAAAATAAAATTATAATTCATTTCTGGCAATTTGAGGTAGTAGGTTGTATAGTAAAAATTAATCTTAAAGCTGTACAATCTGTTACCTTTTTTTGAAAGAAAACCATTCATCAATAAACATAAAAAATCACTGAAATATAAAATTTTCCTTAAACAAAATTTAATTAATACAATATAATTTTTTTACAGATTAATTTATTTTACCTTCATAATAAAAACGAATAAAATTTTATAAAAAATTATATTTAAAAAAAAATTTGAAATAAATAAAATATATTTTCTGATATTACATATTTCTTTTATTTAAAAAAAATTAAAATATTCAGAATAAAATTTGTTAAAATATTTTTAGTTCTGCACTATTTCTGTTTTTGTTAAATTAAATTTCAAATTAATTTTTATTTAACTTTCACTAAAGATTTTTTATATAATTTTAATTATCATTTGTAATAAAAATAAATATAGAGTGTATTTATAATTTAATTATTATTTACATTTTTTTTATCAGATTTTAAAAATAATAATAATTACATGTATTGTTTTAGTATAGTTTCTAAATAAATAATTACATTTTTAATATTTCAAAATAATTACATTTTATTTAAAAAAAAATTAAGATTTCATATTTAAAATCATACTTTTTTAATTTTAAAAGAATTTTGTTTCTTAATTAAAATTATACGTAAGCAGTGAAAAAAGCTTTTTTTAAATTTGGAATATAAAAGTTGACTTAAAGGAAAAAACTTAAAAAATTAAAAATCTTAATAAAAAAAATTCTTTTTTTTTTAATATTTGGTTTACAGTTTTTTTAAGCAGTTCACAATCTTAATTAATTTTCGAAAATAATACGGGGATTCGGTGCGGATTCTCTAACATTCGAAATGTTCGAATTATGAGTGATTGTACGAAATTTCGACAAATATGTTAATTCTGGTAAGGATTACGGATACTGTTAACTCAGAATTTACAGAGTATTTTTACTCGAACCTAAAATGGTTACAGATAGGTTGTCGAAATTTCGGACAATCACTCGTTCGAACATTTCGGATGTTAGAGAATCTCTAAATAATAGATTTAATTTTAAAATAAATTTTTATAGCGTAATTTTGAACATATAATCGTTAATTTATATATAATTGCTTTAATATTTAAAAAATTATGTTGATTATTTCAAATTTGTTTGAATTTAGTTAAACTATTAACTATATTTTTTTTTTTAAATAAATTTCAAATTAAAAAGCTTAAATATTTAAAATCTTTTTATTTTTTCTAAATTCTTATTTACGATATATATAATTTTGATAATAATTTGGCAGAAATTCCTGTAAATTAAATATCTTATGTTTAAAATAATAAATTCGAATATATAAAAATAATAATATTTTTTTTTAAATTAAATTTAATCAGACCATAAAGATATGTTTATCAAATATTTCTTTTTCTTTACTAAAAGGAATTGATTTGCCTTGTATACACTATTATAATTTTTATATATAATTTTTGGATTATAGAAGAATTAACGCGAAAAAGTTATATGGCCTTTGAAAAAAAATATATAATTTATAAGCATTTAATATAAAAATAAAAATAATACTTTTTTTACAAATTAGTTTATTCCTTTATACATTATATTTCAAAATTTCGCTTTTATGACCAATGTTTTAACATTAAAAGATTACAGTCAAATTTTTGAAATTACCGAAAATAATTTAAAATTATACTATTCTAAATTAATATTACTTTAAATTTTCATATGTATTACAATTTTACAATGAAATAGAATGGAATAAACTCATTATATTCTTATTTGTTAGCAAAAAATTAGTAGTTAATTGCATTTTTAGAAATTAATAATTATGAATTGTAGAAATATTTAAAATAATTTTGGTTTTTTTTTTTTTTTTTGATAAAATTTAATATTTAAGAATAAATTACAATCACACGCATTCTCTCTCTCCCCCTCAAATTTCAAATCATTTTTACTAATTTGTTGATAAAATTGTGTTTGCTCCTATTTTATATAATTTACCGCATATTTTTGATAGTTTAAAATAAAAATAGATTTTTATTTCAATTTGTCAAGATTTAAAACCATCACACACCACTCTGTTATTCTTGCTACGGTACAAAAAAAATTATAATTACATTCATAATTCACTGAATTATAGCAGTATCATGAATTCGATGTTGTTTTCGTATATCTTCAAAATTAATTTCATCATTTTTTTTAATCGTTTGTATAATATTAATATTATCACCATCACCGCCACCAGCTTGTCTTCTTTTCATAGCTTCAACATTATTTGTTAATATTTCAATATTTTTAGCTTTAGATCTAGCATAAACTTCTTCTGATGATAATTTCATTATATTTGACATTTTATCATGTACTTCATTCATTAATTTTGGTATATCATCTTTTGTTAGACCATCAGTGGAAATTTTTGGTAATGTTGTTATAATAACATCACCCGAATTTAAAATACGATTTTTATCATCAAGAAATGTAATATATGAACTAAATACAACTGGTAAAATTGGTATTTGAGCATCAACTGCCATATGAAAAGCACCTTTTTTAAATGAATGAATATCACCGGTATTACGTCTTGTACCTTCCGGAAATACCCATAATTTAATTTTTTTCTCTTTAACTTGATGATTAGCTTCATTTAATGTATTTCTAGCTTTATCACCACGTATACGATCAATAAATATTAAACCACATAACCAAGCAGCTAAACCAAATGGCCATGCATAGAAAAGTTCACGTTTTGCAACTACAGTACATTTATTCATAACTGGCCAAATCTCAAACATACCTAAAATAAATATTTCAATAATCTCTTAATATAAATATATGCTAATTAATAATTTTGTATTGTTACCTAAAACGTCTAAAGAACTTTGATGATTTGCAACAATTATACATGCTTGATCTTCTGATAAATGTTCTTTTCCACGTATTTCCCATTTAAATCCAAGAATAGTTGAGACATGACGACATATGGCACTTGCTATTCTGTAAATTAAATTAATTTTTATGAATTTTATTATTATTTATTACAAAAATATGTAATTAAAAGGAGTTAAAGATATCGATTAATAATCATGAAATTAATTTCAATTAAGCATTTACTTATTTAAAATTCGATCATCATTTGAAGTCAAATTTATTATATTTATTTTGTAGTATTAAACTATAAGACAAAACCCATAAAATATCAGAATATTTTGATCTTCTTACTTTATTGCATTAAGGAATTCTATTTTCTTACAATATATAAAAATTTCTTTGAATTTATGTAATATAATCAATTATATATATTTTTATTATAATCCAATTTTAAAGAGTAAATCAATATATACTCGTATAATTCAGAAAACTAAAAATAGAAATATGATAAAAAAAACAAGTGTTTATGAAGAAAAAAATAAATATAAATCAGTGATTGATTTTTATCTATTCCAAAAATAATAGATGTAAATAAAAAAAATGCTATTAGAAAGTTTATTATTAAAAAAAAAACTCGTCATTAAAATATTTTGCATAATAAAAATTTATCTATTTTTGTAGAATATTTAAATAAATTTATTAATTTTCTTATATGTAACTTTTCCTAGTCGAAAAAAAAATTGAACGTGATTTGTATCACTAAATATTTTTACAAAATTTATTGTGCTCTGGGTAATTAATGGTATATTTACTACTTGAAAAACTTACAATATAAAATTCAAAAATATAAATGAATTCATAAAATAATATCAATATTATTTATGGATAATAAATTCCAGTAAATTACGATAATTAAATTAAATATTATAATTATAATTGTTTGTAGTATCACAGATACTACAATATATTCTATAGTATTTGGTTTGGTATATACTAAATTAGTTATTATTATTACTTGTATTTCAATTTACAAAAAATATATTTAAAAAAGGGTTAATTTTGAATTAAACAAATGTTTATTAATTTTCTGATCAACATTATATAAATTGATTGTGTAAGGCAGAAAATGAATAAAATATTTAAATTAAAAAAAAAAAAACAGAATATAATTGAAGAATTTTTCGAAGCAAAACAATTCAATAAATTTTTAATCAATTACATAAACATTAAGTATATAAATTAATAATAAATATGCTAATAATATTATTAATGTAATTTGTTTTAACAATTTGGGTCAATTACATTTAAATGAATTTCAGAAAACATGATAAGAAAAAATCAATTTTTTATTATTTATTGGAATAAAATCTATTTTATTATTAAATAATTTAATATAAATAAAATCTTTGTTCTGAAGTATGTAATTCAATTTATATAAATTTAATAATTAAAATATATTTTTATAATTTAGTTTACTGAAATAATTTGAAAATATTTAACAGATGTATTAAAAACGTGTAAGTTTTAACAGCTCAGAATTTTGTCATAATTTAATATCTACTCACATTTTAATTATTAAAATTGATTCAAACAATTTTTTTACTATATATATACTTTCTATTTAAAAAAAAAAAGAATTGGTACTATAAAAGTAATAAAAAAATGAGTAAACATTATGAATTATTAATGAAATTGACTGATAAATTATCAAAGAAGAAACACGCGTATATATTTATTATTAACGATGTTTATTTACAGAATATTTCCAATCAATAATAAATAAATTAAAGTTAAAAAAGATAATTAAATTTATTTCCTATTAATCATATTATAATAATTTAAGCTTATTTTGGTTAATTTTTAATTTCTATCATTTTAAATTTTTATTACAGGACCGTTTTTTCAATTATCGCATAACTTTCATTCTATTAATTATTTTATTTAAAATCTTACATGAAAAAATATCGAATTTCTGACAAATTAAAATGGAGAACAAAAAAAACACAAAAAAAAAATAACGCTTTTATCAGAAAATTATATTAGTACATAAAATTAGCAGTTAAAATCAATTTTAATTGGAAATTTGGAATTGTGTTTACTGATTAGTATATATATTAAACTTACAGTTACTATATTTATTTAAAAGTATAAAATTTGAACTATTGTTTGCCAAACATGATTTTCAAAATATATAGGTATAAGGTAGAATTACAATTTTATATTTACATATATAGTATAAAGATTTTATAGTATAAATTTAAATTTTCCATTTCACTAAATAATATTTTAAAAATTTTTATATATACATAAATAAATTTTATTTAAGAAGAAATTCTTCAATCTAATTTTATATATCATTTTAAAATTTTTGTATATAATTAGAATATTTTTAAATATACAAAGTTAGGTACTTTATTTTAAACTATAAGTAGCTTAAAAATATATTATTCCGTCTTTGCAAGAAAGTATAAAATAATTGGGCCAAATTAATTTTTTTTTTTGTGAAAGTATTAATTGAATTTAAATATATTTTTATTTTTTTTATTAATTACGTATTTTATCTTTCTTTAAAAAAAACATTCAATGTCGTGGAAAAACGTTAAGTAAATTTATAAAGACAAATATTTACAAGCCAAAATTTTAAACGAAAAATAATACCAGAAATATGAAAAAACTTTACATATTTCCCATTGTATTTAAATTCAACAATGGGTAAATTTTTTTAGTTGTATAAATATTTAAAAACTATTAAAACAAAATAATTATGAATTTCCAGAATTTACATAACCATGAATTATTCAAGGATTAGTTAAGAAATAATAATTAGGAGAAAACAAAATATTAACAAATTTGATTAGTCAAAAAGTTATTTTACCTATATATGTTTTTCTTGAATGTCGTAAACTTTTGGTTTATTTTTTTAAATAGTTATATATATTTTAAGTAAATTTAAAAAAAAAAACAGCTTTCACAGCTGCACAAATTAACTTCATGACTAAATAAATATTAAGTTATATTTTTTTTTTGATAATTATTAACAAACAATTTGGAATTTATAGGAAAAATAATAAAATTCTTTACCATTATTTTTTCAGTTTATATTATGATAAGATATAATTTTGTAAAGAATTATGATACCAAATTCAAGAACATATTTCTTCAGATATTTTGAATCTTATATAATTGTTAAAAATCTATTTTTAAGTCAAGGACAATTGAATAACACTAATAACTGAAAATTTTAAATTAATAAACATTTTAAATATATAAAAACTACGAAATTTTAAATTTAAGACAGAAAAATTATATTATTTTAAACTGAAAATGACTCAATTTAAATATATAAAACTACTTTTTTTCCACCAAAAATTAGGAAATATGGAGAAAAACTTTTAAGTTTACCCTTAATTATTATTTTATAAAAAAAATACATATAATTACTAATAAAAATTGAACATTTTTAATTAAAACGATAAAGCTTACTTAGTAGGCTAATTAGAAATTAATATGCTTTTATTTAAATATATTATATTGTAGTTAACGCGGGAAGTTAAAATTCACGTGTATATAAAACAGATAAAATTGGATATAAAAACTCAATTTAATTTCTATGAATTTTTATTAAAGAAAATTACCGGGCGGATATTTATATTCACCACACATTAAATTTGGTTTTTTAAATTGATTAAATCAAAATTAAAAAAAAATAGTTTATTAAAATTGAAAAGAGCACAAATAATATAAACATTAAATTTAGAAGCATCTCTGTATAATATAAACTATATACATAAAAGTTATCTATAGAACTATAGATATAAAGTACATATAGATATGTAGATAAAATATATATCATTGGTCTCTGACAGGAAATTATGTCTATCCTATCCTTTTTTTTAGATGATTTTCATAAATTGTTTCTGACACAAAAAGAAAGACTAAAAATAAATTATCGATTTGGCCGTGAATTCTTATAATGTTAAGTATTACATTCATCATTTGTAATATTTAATAAATTTTTAATAAGAAATATTTAAAAAAAAAATCATAAAAAATAATAATTTATATATACTTATATCACTTACAGTAAGTTTTTCACATCTTTTGGCCGCAGCATAAATATTGGTATTAAAAATATGGCATAAAATGAAACAACACCATAATAAATGCAAAATTTTAAATAATATCGGAAAACATAACTTTTCTCATATATAAATGGCAACATTAAAATAATAAATATAAAAAATAATTCAAATAACGAAGGCATTCTCTGTTAACACACAAATAAGAATCCGATTTTTTATTTTTTAAATATTATTATTATTATTATTTTAAATCTACTAGTTTAGATGTACTTATTTAATATAATTGAATTAAGTTACTTAAGTAGCGTATATATGGTTATTGTTTTGTTTAAACAAAAACTACATATAAAAAATTTTGTTGTTTGACAATTCATTTATTGAGAGCATTGCCAGATCAAAGAAGAACAGTGTTGCGCAAATTTAACCCTATAGGCTGTTGTCACTAATGGACAAAAAAAGTATATAAATTCGGAATTCTGTTGAATGGAGATTGTAGAAGTAGAATATGGATTCTGTATGTAGTATACTAGCGTTCCATTTAACTAAAAAATTTACTCATGCCTACTCCTGAACATTTTTATCTACTCCTCTATATCATGACGCTGCCTACTAGTCATTCATAAAGAGTAAAAAATACAAATATGAAGGAAGAGTAGATAGTGAAAAATTTTCCGCAAATAATATAAGGAAAATTGATTTGGTTAGACAAATTTACAATAGATGTCATCACCATTAGGACAATTAACAATAGCGTCACCTGTGTGGTAATTATATAAGCAAAATTGAGTTGGTTAGTTAAATTTACAATAGATGTCACCACCATTAGGATAATTTATAAGTAGCGTCACCTGTGGGGTGATTATATATTCACAATAGATTTGGTTAGAAAAATTTCTTATAGATGTCACCACCATCACGACAATTTCAAAAAAAGCGTCACCTGTGTGGTGATTATGTAAGCAAAATTTATTCGGTTAGATAAATTTATTTTTATAATAGATGTAATCAAGTAACCACCACCTTAGTACGCTGGAAAGTTGTTCCCTAGTTCCATTGAAACTCTACTATTTGTTACTCAAGTGATGCACTTTGCAATTTATGAAATGCAGTATCCTTTTAAAAATACCAACTATAGATAATTTTCTAAGATATTAATTAATGATAACAACGAATCCCTCTATAAGTTTCTTAATATAAATAGTATATTTTATTTTTACTTAACTTTATTTTGCCCAGTAGTTTTAACAATTATTTTTATTTACATAAATGAAAGTGCAATAAAACCTCCTACTAAATGTTGTTTGCATTCTTAGTTATTCAATGTTTTTTTATAAATTATTTAATATTTTTTTTTCTATTTATGTTTTTTCTCTGCAACTTCAAAGACATAGTGTTTTTTTCCATCGTGAGCATATTGTTTTGGTAGAACTGGTCGGAACATTCTCACATTTTCTAAGAGATAAAATAAAACGATACAGAATCCCATTACACCAAAGAAAGTTGCAAAATGAACGGCATCAGAATATCGTGGTTTTTCCGGTTGACTGTATCGATCCTCACCGTACAAATCAATATCAGCATGAAACTATATGAAATCAAAGAGTATTTATATATTTTTTATACCTTACTATAATTATACATTATTACTTACAGTTTCATTAAAATTTCTTCTATGCTCAGGAAAATCATAGGGATAATATGGATCTTTTGCCTCAATACCTAATCCAGATTCTAGCTTTGGATAATCACCACTTCCTAATCCATCATCGGCATATGGACGATATTCTTGTGGTAATAAATAATATTTTTTAGCAGCTGCATCACGTTCTTCTTTTGTAGTTGGATATTGAGCTGGTTTAAAGTCTTTATTCCAATCTAAAGAAATGTATATCAAATTATAAACCGCACCAAATAGGAAGTTACGTAAACAGTCAACAGACAAAAATCGAATAAATACAAATAATATTCGGTATACTTACGACCAGCAAATCGGGCTACAGTATAAGCTAAAGCTGGTGAATTATTTGTTATCTGACTAGCGAATTTTAATCCTTTTATTAACGCAGCCATCGCAAATATAGAATACAAAATTAATATTTTCTCAGATTGAAATGTCAGTATTTTGACGATTGACTTGACAGCCATTAGAAAAAAACCGCTGTAATAAGAGAAAATTAATAATGAGCAACAAATATGTTGCACAACATGAATAAGGCTCCAATTCTGCATTAATGTTTAGTGTTGCCAATTACAACAAGTTGCGTTATGATAGCCGTAGCGTTCTGTTGATTTGGAAAAGTCCAATTATTACAAAACTGCCTTTTTATAAATAATTATCCAATATTATTATTCATAGTATAATAAATTGCTATTCGACAATAAATTTTTGAATTGAATGAAAGATGATTTTCATCTAGCATTTTAATATCAGATGAATTGGCATAACTGTTTTTATATATTTTTATTTGGCATTTTAAAAATCCAAAAAGCCAAAGCGTCAAAAATTTGATAGTTTTTATTTAAAAAAGTGAATTTGATTGGAAAATTAGTGAAAAAAAACCTCTTAATTATTGGGCAAATGTACTTTTTCTATAATATTTAATATAAATATTTTAAAATCTTATTTCATGTAACTATTTAAAATAAATTTAAACAAAATCGAAAAGTGAGGTTAGCTATTATTGCTATTAATTTGTGTGCATCAAAATGAATATGGTGCCATTGGGCCCCAACGCTGGGCATCATCCAGTACATCAGCAACTACCTACAGGACAAAATTCAATACCATCTCAACCCCAATCTAATAAATCTTCAACTACTTTGGTTTGTTATTATTTTGCGCGTTTTTCTGCCTGTGGTAATTTTTCCCTTATTTGTTTCAGAAACCGAATTACACACTAAAATTTACATTAGCCGGCCACACAAAAGCTGTATCTGCTGTTAAATTTAGTCCAAATGGGGAATGGTTAGCCAGTTCTTGTAAGTTTGCCTAAATAATATATTCATACAATTTTTAAAATGTTTCGTTTTTGTTATTATTTTTATTTATTTTTAACCGTCAAATGTGTTTCATATGCTTTGATTACATATAATTAAAATTGATTTATTGTCTATTTATGGATTTGATTTACTGAATTATTTTCAATCGTATAGCTATAAATAATATCATTCATTTATTTCAATTTTTAGCGGCCGATAAACTAATAAAAATTTGGGGTGCCTATGATGGAAAATTTGAGAAAACAATTGCTGGTCATAAATTGGGAATAAGTGATGTAGCGTGGTCATCAGATAGTCGTTTATTAGTTAGTGCTAGTGACGACAAAACATTAAAAATATGGGAATTAAGTTCTGGAAAATGTTTAAAAACACTTAAAGGACACAGCAATTATGTATTTTGTTGTAATTTTAATCCACAAAGTAATTTAATTGTATCTGGTAGTTTTGATGAAAGTGTTCGTATTTGGGATGTACGTACTGGTAAATGTTTAAAAACATTACCAGCACATTCTGATCCAGTATCCGCAGTACATTTTAATCGTGATGGTTCATTAATTGTTTCATCTAGTTATGATGGGTTATGTCGAATTTGGGATACAGCAAGTGGTCAATGTTTAAAAACATTAATAGATGATGATAATCCACCAGTAAGTTTTGTAAAATTTTCACCAAATGGTAAATACATATTAGCTGCTACATTGGACAATACATTAAAATTATGGGATTATTCTAAAGGAAAATGTTTAAAAACATATACTGGTCATAAAAATGAAAAATATTGTATATTTGCTAACTTTTCTGTAACTGGAGGAAAGGTAAAAAGAAAAATATTATATATTTTTTAATTTTGAAATATTCACAAATTTATTATTTTAAATATTTACATAGTGGATTGTATCGGGTAGTGAAGATAATATGGTTTATATTTGGAATTTACAAAGTAAAGAAGTCGTACAAAGATTACAAGGTCATACAGATACAGTACTATGTACAGCTTGTCATCCCACAGAAAATATTATTGCTTCAGCGGCTCTAGAGAATGACAAAACGATAAAACTTTGGAAAAGTGATACGTAAATTCGTGTCATCATATTATCATGACAATCATATAATAATTTTTTTTTTGTAAAATTTTTAAAGATCCTAGACCACCCCGCTTCCCCCTCTCATTTGAATTTATGAGAAATTTAAAAACAAAATTGAATTTAAGATTTTATTTTTAACAAAAAATTTTTTTCAATTTTTAGTTTGTATTTAATTTTAAATTATAATATTAATAGCAAAGACCATAAAAATATAGTCTTTCATAATAGTGTCAAATATGTATAAACAAAAGTTTTATTTTTGCACTAATAAATAATATCTTTAAAATTAAATAGAATATTTTTCCAGACTGAAGTTTTATTCATATTTTTTTAAGAACCTGTTATTATTCAATATATTCAATTAAAGAAAACATTTATATATAACTGATGTGGCTGACGATCAACTTACGATCAACAATCAACTTAAAATTATGAAAAACACTAGTTTTTTTCTGTTTTTTTTATTATTATTTCTGTCAAACAATTTTGTTAGAAAACAAATAGTGAAAAATAATTAATAATTATTAAAAAAAATGACAACTTTTTAAAGAAAATTAATGAAAAAAAAATATGAAAACGATAAAAAATATGTGTTATTAAAATATAAAATTAATTAATGTCCTCTTTTCTTTTTTGTTCCTATTTTATGACTTTCATTTTCTCCTTAACATTTTTATGTTGTACACTCTTTTTTTTTCTATACATTACAAAATTTATGGTTTTGTCCTTTGTTTAGCATAATCTAATGCATTAATTAAAATTTTCTTTTCCAAAATACGATATTGTAAAAGCATTGCTTTAATATGACCCAATTTTGATTGTCCTTTTTGATGATTTATTAATGTATTTTCATCATCTTCCAATGTTGTTGGAAATACTCTTAATAATATACAAAGTCTAGTTTGTAAAAACATCCAGGTTTTTGATTCCAAACTTGTTTCTAATGCACAATCAATATGTAATAAATCTGGTGCTCTTTCTGAATTTATCCAATGATTTAATTGATCTTGATTCATATTAAAAATTCGTACAAATGCTAATAAATGTGGTGATATATATTCAGGTGATTGTAATACTTTTAATTCACAATTATTAGCAATATGTAATTGATCAAGTAATTTACTTTTATCTGAATATAATTCATCATGGTTACCAAGTCCAAGACGTATTGAGACACTATCTCTAGTATTATCTGGATAAATAAATCTGTAATAGAAAAAAAATTATAAATTGTGTTAAATTAATTTATAACAATATTTTGTAATAATATAAATTAAATATTTAATTTATTTTACCCATTATGAACAAGTAAATCCGCATTTGATCTATGACCATAATACATAAAAATTTGTTCTCCTTTTGAATAATCAGATAATGATAAACTTTCTAAACGATTTAATTCCATATTATAAGATGATGTTACTTCACCATCTTTATGATTAGCTAAATCCCATAATGGTATTAAAGCTGGCATTGAATCATTTACTTTACTTGTACTTGAATTTTCATCATCATTATTTTCATTCATTTTTGCATATGATGAAGATGGTATGAAATTCTGACGTGTCATAACTGTTGAAACAGACCATCTAAAATGATCAAATAAAATAAAATTTGAAAATAAAGTTTTGAAATAATTTTCTTTTTTCAATACATATTTTCTTTTATCAAATTTCATATATAAAAATAGATTATAAATCAATTTTTGTTTAAACTTAATTTTTCTTTTATATTAGTAAACCAGGGGGAATTAAAGTTTTTCATAAAATTTATTTTACAAAATGACGACAGGGAAATATCAGCAATAATATTAAGTACAATAGGAAAAAAAATATAATATAATAAAAATAAAATCAATGTGGCATAATATGGAAAACCACTTCGGGATTGTTACACCAAGTGTTAAAAAGGATATTCAACTTTTAAGTATAGAATAGAACTTCAATACATAAAAATTTTCAAAAATGCATTTTCAACTTGACGTTTTTGTTAATTCAAATATTTTTTGGCATTGTCTTTTTACATAGTCACTTAAGAAGAATATCGTAAATGGGAAAATGGTATTTCGTGTAATAAACATAAACCGTAGATTTTTTTTTAAAATGTACTTACATTTTTATTAGTCCATACAGAGAACATATTTTTTTACCAAAAGTAAAATCCAGGAGAAAGATTTTTGTATAATATATATATATATGTTTGGTAAAAGTTTTTTAAAACTTTAAATTTTTAATCTCTGGAAATTTCATTTTATTTGAAATGTTCGAAAAGGTTGGCTGCACAACAAATTTTTTTTTTCTTTAAGTTTTTCTAACGAAAATATCTTTATCTTAAAATTACTGAGATTACAGATATACATAAATTACAACCAAATTAAATTGTTACAGAGTGATTCTAATATTAATCGTGGACTACTATACTTAAATATGGAGAGACACTTTTTCGGGGTTTAAATATCTGTTATATCTACAGACTCATTACATTAGTAAATTTACAGCCTCATTGCATTAGTAAATGCTAACAGACAGAGAATACGTCTCGAGATATTTGGAATTTGGAATCAAATGAAATGTAAAAATACCGAATTTAATATTAGGAAAAGGACTAATTTTCAACTACAGGAAAAGAATACAGTGTCCCGAGATTTTTTGAATCTAATGAAATGTAAAAATAACGAATTCAATGTTATTAAAAGGACTAATTTCAACTACAGACAAAGAGTAAAGTGTCCCGAGATATTTGGAATCTAATGAAATAATGTAAAAATATCGAATTTAATATTAGGAAAAGGACTTATTTGAATGATCAAAGAACCATAATTTGAATTTTAAAGAGATCTATTTAATCTGTAAAATGTTATAAAACCAAAATTAATTATTGCATAATTCATTTTTAAATTTGAAAATAATAATAGCATTACTATTTTTTTTAAATTAAAAAAAATTGTGAAAATATTTGAATATACACTTGACTATATTTCCTTTACATAATTAAATATGTTATTTTACTTTCATATGTATAAAAAGTATGTTACTTTCATTTTACTTCAATTAAACATGCAAAATTGTAATAAATATAAAATCATGAAAATATGCAATAATTAAAATTATACTTTTGATTTATAACTAACAGAAGAATACGAGTATTTATATAAAAAAATCTATACAGATCAATTTTTAAATTATATTTCACCAGAGAGCATCATAAATGTTCATGAACAACACACACACACAACATACAAAATACTTTACTTATCATCGGAAAATTAAAAGATTAACCATAAGAAAAACGAGTTTTATATAATTTACAATATCATTAAGTGAAAAATCTAATTTAAAAACGCAAGATTTTACTTATGTGAAAATTTGTACCATTATTTCTAATTACAAAATAAAAAAACAGAGAAAAAGTAAAATGTACAAACTTTCTCTCTTTTAGATTTTTTCCATTAACAATTTTTTTTTGCGGTTGTAAAAAAGTGAACATATTAAATTTTTTTAGTGCTTTGAGGAAAATTTTAAATAGAAAATAATATTTATTATGTATTTAAAACGATATTTTACTAAATAAAATTCGTGTATATAAATATTTCCCAATTAGGTTTTGATCCATTAAATAAAAATATAAACTTGATGGACAAGATCAATGTCATACATTTAAAATTTTTGTCATTAACATTTTATTTAGGATTCATAAAGTTATAGTAAAAACTAGTCTCGGTATAATAAATTATACATAAATAGTAAAACTTGTTTAATTAAGAAGATAATTTAATGAAAATTTGTATTTAGACGAGAAATATTCAAGTTAACATTTTAAACAAGGAAACTTTACAATGTATGCATGTGTGTCAAAGAATTTAACAGGCCTTGGGAAGGATAGCTGTGGACGATAACTGGAGCTGTAATTAGTTTTTTATTTTATCTTAAAAATTGAGTAAATTAGAACACGTAGAAAGTGGCTACCTATTTGCATACTGCTTTTCAAGTTTTTTTGCTATATAACTTGAGCAAATTAAAAGATATTTGGAATTGGTTTGGATATTTTTATTATAATTTATAATTAAAATTCTCCGTCCATTGACACCAAACCAAATTCACCTATATTGGAGAATGTCGATATTTTACGCCACAAAAAATTTTTCGGAAAAAAATACTCCAATATAGACAAATTTGGTATCTATCGACGTTGAATTCCAATTATACCAAAACTGTCAAAAGCGAATTGAAAAATGTTTTAATTTGCCCAAGTTATAGCAAAAAACCAAGAATAAATTTTTATTTTATTTTCCCAAGATTTAAATCTCTATTTTCAGAATCTGCATGATTTTTTTATTGTAGAATCATATATATCGAATTTATTTATATTGAAAACAATTAGTTAACCATCAGTGACATTTTTTCTTTGAAAAATTAAATTTCCTGTTAAATATATTCATTTATTAAGATCCTACGAATAATGTCGTTACAATCTATCAAGATCTTATTTTAATTGTTTGATTTTTTGTTTTCTAATATTTCTTATATTCATCATTAAATTTTTTTGGAGACTTTTCAATAGAACAGATGAATATAATATAGTGCCCAGAGATGGAGCACTAAACATTGCTCATTTTCACATTTCCATCGATCCAAAATTTGACACGTTGTCTTTTAAATTTTAATATTTAAATCCTATAATAATTAGAAATTCCCAAAAAAAATTTATTAAAGTAAAAAAATTTGTTCATTTTCTTTGCACTCTTGATTAGTGATGTACAATTTCTAAAGTAATTAATATTAAACTTATTTTCATATTGGAATAAGATTTATTTAATTTCATGTGGTCTGTAATTTTAAGAAGACACTTTTAAATAAAGTTTTTAAATTTTTTACATATACCCCAAGCCCCCAAGCAAGGTTAACCAACTTTTGGTTAAACTACGCTGGAAAATATTTCTTAAAAGAATAAAGAAAAAATATAGAAAAACTATTTTAGAAAATCATAAGTAAAAGTTTTTACCCAAAATACGAAAATTCATATACACAAACATATAATATGTATGTTATCCTTGCACACCATTTATTCCGAATACATTTTTTTGTTCCTTTTTTGGGGTGCATTTAAAATGTGTTTGGAAGGCAGAAACTTTGAAACTTTTTGGATATTATTATTTCTTTTTTTTCTACTTGCACCATAATTCCGGAAAAAGTCTGCTCTTCTTGTCGTCGTCATATTTAAATGAAAGGAATGTATACATAGATTTAAATATAGTATACCATAAATGTGCTTACTATAATAATACAATATATAGAGAGTAACAATTTTCTTATTTTCTGTGTGTGGATGTGGAATAATCCTTAAATTTTTCATTGTGTTAATTTAATTTTTTTGGGGGATTTTTTTTTGTTACTATAAGGAAAATCTAAGTTTCACTTGACATAACAAAAAAACAGTGTAAATGTTCAAAAGTCAATGTATTGTTATTGGACGGACTATATATGTATATAATATAAATTTGATCCTTTTCTGTTACTTATTATTGTTGGTGTGTGCATTGTTCCACCATTCATTGAACATTAAAAGGAAAACTATAGAAGCATAAATGTAGAACGACATAGTTTTTTTTTCCTTTCTTGTGAAATAAAAGTTTCAGTTTTTGGAATATTACTTATTGTTGTTCTAGACCAGCTAACTCTAATTTAATTCTTTTAATATTTTCGTTTTTCAGTTTTTTTTTCTTTTTTAAACAATTGTTTTTTTTTCATGTTTTATATAAATTTTTTTTTTGGGGTTTAGCATAAATTTGGATAGAACATAAAAGTTATAGTATATAGTTTTTTTTAGTATAGGAGGATGTCAAAATTGTCAAAAATATAACTGAAAAAAAAAGTAAAATAATTTTTGATAATCTCAGATTTTTGTTCATTTCGAAAAAAGGATTGGTTTCTATTAAGAATTTATGAATAGAATGTTCATTATTATGATTATATTTTCATTACTATATAATTTTGGGATACCCTAAAAAGTTTGTCCTTCGCTTATATAATTAAAAAATTACAAGAATCATATTAAGGATTTGTAGTTTACTAGAAGATTCTATGAATTTCAGTAGAAATATTTATAATTGAATTTATTATCCTTTAAACATTAAAAAAAGACATCCTGTAATCATTATAATAATAATAATAATTCGTGAATTTTATACATAACAAAGTGAAAATTTAGTTTCTACCATAACTTTAAGTGGGATATAAAAAATATTTTCATTTACAACAACAACAAAAAAATGAAAAAAAAACAATGTAAATTTATGAGGTGAATAATAATATTTTTATATAAATTTTTGGCCACAAAAAGAAACTTTCTCTATGAAGGATTATGTTGTCATTTCTAAGGGAGATTTTTTTTTCCTTTTTTACTATTTTAGTTTTTAGTATTAAACATTTATAAGGATATAACACGGTCATTCTTATGAGGTTAAACAAGGATATGGCCATTGTAATTTTGGTATATTGTAATAATTTTTAAGAATTTTTAAGAGGTTATAGTAAAAATTCTAGAAAAAAAAGTAAATACTAAATCCTTTTGTTTTTTGGTATGAAAATATTAATACTAATTTAATTATGATGAATTTTTTGTTTAGATCCTTTGAATCATCATTAAAATATAATTATACTCTTAATTTTTGATTGGCTAAAGGCTAAATGTGGGACTAAGTAGGTGTAGGTCTGATAGATTCTGTCGCCCATAGTATATATATTAAATTTATATGGATTCCATTTGAAGCTGAGTCAATTTAGAGCAAAATATATCAGTCGAATACAGCACTTCCTGTACAGCACATAATAGAAAACTACCCACTTAAATTTCTGATCGATAATGACAAAAACGAGCAGATAAGTATATATTAACTTTTTATAAAAATCTATACTGCGGTTTGTGCACCCTAAAAAATTGATAATTTAACAACCAAGAAAAATTTATCTATAAAAAAAGGATATATTATCCTTAAAACAAATTATCATTTACATTTTTAATGATTAATTATAGTACCAAACCACAATTATAATATTTTTATATGATAATCCATTTACATTTTTTGTTCTGTCAGAGTCAATTTAATTAATCGCAGCACATAATAAAAGAGTTTCTTTAATATCCATTTTTATGCTAAGATGCACACACAAATTGTATAATTATTATTATTATTATTTGTTCATGTTTAAATCCTTTCTTTTAATATACATAAATTATAATAATTTTAATTCTCTTATTTCTGTAATTAATTCAATCTTTTTAAATAAACGAAAATTAAAGAATTTGTTCATTTTTGTTGTCGTTGTTATTGTCGTTAATCCAAATTATGAAATTTTATTATAAACACTTAAAAAAACTATAAAAAAGAAAATCGTGAAAAATTATTAAAAAAAAAATATAATGCAAGTGGTTATTTTTTCATATTTCAGTGTTACTGGTTTTTTTTGGTGCGGATTTTCCATCCACTTAAAAGTGCAAGTTAAAATTTATGTTTTTGTCCAAAAAAAATGTTTGTGTTGTTTATTTTTTTCTTTCTCTAGAAGCCAATTTCTTTTTTCCAGAATAACACCACTTGGAAAAACTAGAAAAATTTTTTTCTGAATTTTTACTCTCTATAAAAAGTGCAGTTTCTCTGCCCCAATTTATAGTTTTTTAGGATAGAAAATGGTTGGTACATCGACATGGTACCCCAAACCCCATAGCAAAAAAAAAATATGAAAAATTTGTAAAAACTTTTGATGGTGGTTGGAAAATTTGAAGATATGCAAATAAAAAGTTGAATTTAAAAAAAAATACTATAAAAATTCAACTATGCTACTAAACTTTATGCTGTGTAACATAATTTTTTTTTGTATTATATACTTAAACTTTTGTGATTTATTTATTTTTTGTTGAAAAGTGAAGCCTTTTTGTTTTTATAAAAAAAATCTTGTGGAAAACTAATGATTAATTTTTTTTATTTTGTCATGGTATAAGGACGAAATGTCAACATACAAATTTGTTAAGTGGTTTTTCCCGCAAAATTGTATAAACTACAAATTGAAAATTTATGTTAAATTGTGTATAAGTACAGAAATGGTTAATTTAATTAAACGTTTAACTATTTAAAAATGATTTATAGACGAGAAAATTAATAAATAAAATGTAGGTACACTGTTAAGTGTGTTAATAGGGAAAATTAATTTCAAGGAAATTATTTTCATCCACATTTTAAAAGGTATAAATATAAAAAATTGTCATAAATATTTTAGTAAACTTCAAATTTAAGGGTTTCAAAATTTAACACATCAACTAATAATTATTGTGTTTTTTTTTTTGGTTTTCAGGTTTACCTATATGATTTGTAATTGCAAATATTAATTTTGTCAAATTTTTAGCTAGAGGATATTTTGAATAATTACTTATTTAAGGAATTTAAGGATTTTAAGATTTAAGGATTTTAATTTTAAGGTAAATATTTCTCATTGCATATGTAAGTAGAGGGAAATATTTAGAATTGACAATTAATCAATGAAATTTTACGTGTTATAGAAATTAATTTAAGTAGTAGGTACATATTACTATAATTATAATATAATATTAATTTCCATTTATTTACACAAAAATTCTCTGATATTTAACAGAGTTATATTACATATTATTTGTAAGAAAGACAGAGTGATTTATAAATATAGTAATTATTTTTTTCGTAATTTATTTTTATTATCTGAGATTTAAGAGAGATTTTTTCTGAGACACATCAGGGGTTGAATATTTAGGTTTAGATATTTAACTATAATAGTGTAAAAATTTCGATTATATAAATAGTCTTGGACAATGAGTTTATGTAGAGATAGTGAACAAATAGATTATATAAATCAACCTTCTTGACCTTTTTAGAATCAAACCACCATCAACGCTTCTTGCTTTTACATTTATTGGATAAATAAGTTGATTTTACAATATCACAAATAATTGTTAATGACTGGTATAAAAGGTAATTTTCAATCGAAACTCATAAGTTTTGATGATCTATAATCAATAATTACTTTCTGAATGTCCTATCCAGCGACTGAGAAAATTAATTCGCTTTATTTATTTCCCTCAACATTATACTCATCATTTCTGTTACTTAAGAGAAACTGTTCCAGGATCACTCTGTTTTACATATCCAATTTATAATAATATTGAAATGAAATTTCAAAAATTTTTATGTATTATTTGTTTAACTTGAGAATTCATGATGTGAGTTACATTTATGTACATATATGCACTAATATTATATTTATATTTAATTTACACTTTCATTTCAATTTTATCATTTTAAAATGAAAATTGTAAGACAATAATATAAAATATTTAAATTATATTATAACATATATGACAATAAAGTGAAAACAAAATTAAGATAAATATAAATGAACACTGAAAATAATAGTACATATAATAATAATAGTGTCTCTGGTAAATTCTATAGTGTTACTACTAACTATAAATGAATTTTCTTGTATACATTTTCCTTTTCTTCTCATATTGTTTTTTTAAAAGAAAACTTTTAAATTCAATTGCATTTTATAAAGAAAAAAATGTGTGAAAAACATGAACAAATATAATTGGTTTAAATTTGTTTATTTTTTTTTGCAAAATTGTACTTTCGGTTTGTTTAAAATGAAAATTAAAAACTTAAAAAAAAATTTTTTGTTTCTCTCAGAAAATGATTTTCAGTATAAAATAATTCGCTTCTCAAACGATGATATTTAAATTATGCTAATAATTTATCTGATTATGTTCTTGTTTGTATATAAACGAAAATAAAATTGACAAAATGCAGGTTTTTTTAATATAATTATTATTATTATTATTTGTGAAATGATCATTTTTACTCTTTTAATAAATTTTAGTTTTATCTTTTGTTAATTTCACTTTTCAATAACATTCACTTAATATACTGGCACCCAAGCAGCATAATATTTATATATGTAAATAATATGATTTTTTTTAATAATAACAGAAAAATTATGCAAAAATTAAAGTAAACATAAATTAATTATGATATTAAAAACATTTTATAATAAAATAATCAAAATTTATGTGACCATTTAATAAAGAATTTATTTTTTACATTAACATTTAAATGTTTATGTTATTTTTTTCGAAATTGGTGTAATGAAAGTTTATTTTGAGTGTTTGGCTATATAAAAAAAAAGATCTACAAATCGTAAACAGATAAAAAGATATTTTTTATTTCCGGAAAATCCGCTCATAAAATTTTGGTAAAAAAAATGGTATAATAATATAATAATAATATTTTAGTAGGTTATTATGTTATTCATATACGGAATGTTATGATAAATGTTGGAATTATTGTACATAAAAAAATAGAATTGATTAAAGGAACAAATTAAGTGTGTTAAAAGGATTTGATAAGCGAACCAAAATTAGTAAAAAACAATCGTTTAAGACTACGTCACCACAAACTATATATACCGAAATCTACTATAGTAGATTTTTGATTACATATTCTCTGGCTGAGGGGCAAAAACACTTAAGTCAGAATTTAATAATTTTTTTTAAATTCACCGAAGTCAATTTTTATACCAGGTGGATGTTTTGGCAAAAACACCTAAGTCCTGAATGAAATTTTTTACCATGAAATTTTCATACAGAGGGACTTAGGTCCTTAGGTGTTTTTGCCAAAACATCCACCTGGTATAAAAATTTACTTCGGTTAATTTACAAAAAATTATTAAATTCTGACTTAAGTGGTTTTGCCCCTCAGCCAGAGATATATGGAAGACATTCTACAATTTGAAGATGATTTATTAAGATTTAAATATTCAATAACATTTCCATCGTCAACATCCTTGAATTTCATAAATAGAAGTAGACTAAGTCCAAGATATCATAGTGCATTTAAAGACTTCTTATAGTGCACAGTCAACAAGAGTTTTAAAAGGCAAAAATTCGTTTTTAATTGCCAAGTATATCACTTGTTATACTGTTATATAGGTATAAACTTAATACTAAATATTCCAAGTAAAATTGACTATATAAAATTTCCATTATTAACAACCAACATAATATGAACGACAATTTTAAATTAATTAGCCAACATATTAACATGCTTTAATTTTAATATTTTCTAGAACATCCAGTTTTTTATTGGGAGTTCATTTTCATAAAATTCTACTATAAAAAATGAAAAGGATTTAGTGTATAAATTTAAAAAAAATTATCTCCGTATATGTATTTCCAGATAATAAAACCATTTATAATCATAATAAAAAAAAGAAATAGGACTATTTAAAAATGACCATTTAAATGGGTCAAATAAGATAAAAAAGAAACATTATATCCTTAAAAAAAGAACAACAACAAAATTTAAATGCAATCTTCTCCAACAAATAAAATCAAGTTTTAACATTATTTTCCTTTTCATTACTTATATACTTTTAGAAATGACCAAATATTATTATCAAAAGTTCATTTCCTTTTTTAAGTGTTTTATATTATATTTATCAAAAAACAAATTCATCTCTACTTTCATCAATTTATCCCTAAGTGTACACACTTTAGTTTGATATTCCATTTTAATTTCCTTTTGAAATTTGAACTTTTTAATTAATTTCAATTTATTTTAATGTTAATAACAATTTAGTTAACAAAAATTCTTCAAAAATTTCTCAATATGATTTTCAGTTCTTATGTATATGTAAGTTTAAATGTTTGTACGCATAATTATGTTATTTTAACATTACATAAGAGAGAAATGTTTCCGACATAATAAGAAGATTAAGTTACTCTACAGAATTTTTTATTATATTTTCTTTAATCAAGATGGAAAAAGTGTGATTGTCACGTATGAGCAATAACATTTCAAAAATTACATTATATACCATTACCATAGTCGTATAATATAATTAAGTTTAAAAATTTGTTATACGATATAATGTCATACGGACGTTCCTCTTAAAATTTAATAGTCCTAGAGTGAAATTGTTTAAATTTCATGGAACTTTTTGAAAATGTATATTATAGTTAAAAAAAATTCATATGTATAGGTGAAAATCGGTGTAATATCGTAAAATTGAAGATTGAATGCAATCAGATTAGTCTGGAATATTGGACATTATGTAATTAATACGATAATATTATGTATATAAACTATCTTAGGTGTTGTAGATTTTCATCTTTAAGTTAATTCATTGAAACATATTTCATTAAGAAAACTCCCCAAGAGCTTTTTGCCATCTTGTGGAATAGGTACTCTTAATATGATAAACGTTTCAAAATGAGTTAAAATTTCTGTGTAAACTTTTCTCCAAATTCGATTAAGTATTCTGTTTGATTAGATCGAATTTGGGGAAAAGTTTACAAAAAAATTTCTGTAAAAACGTATATCATTAAGAGTAACCCAAATTTACCCTCCAACATTAAATTTAGTCATACAAGGCAAAGCCATACGTTATTACATAAAAATATCATATTAAATAGATATGGTTATAAAACTAAAGGAATTTTTCATTAGTTTGAAATTTTATATTACCCCAATTTTATCCTGGATATAAAATAGTATGTATAACTCTTAACTTTTTAAGCGCGCATATTTCGTCGTAAATATCCTAGTTTTCAATATATAATATTTTTTTTTCAATTATTTAATTAAAAAACATTTTTTTTTGTTTCCTCCTGAAAAGGATTCAATAACCATAGAAAAAAAATTTTACATAAAAATTACAAAAATATCAAAAATTATGATGAAAAAAAAATTGATTTCAATATTTTTTGTTGCTTTTATTTACACTTTATATGAAATTTTATGAAGTTTTTTTTATAACTTTTTTTTGAGTGTCTATAAAATTTCATATTTTTTTTTAAACTTTTTATCAGTTTTTATTCAATATATTTGAAATTATATTATAACCTTCATCCTCCTTTTTTTTTACAAAATATTTGTGCTTTATCAAACTAAATAGAAAAAATATATAATATATTACACAATATAAATTTCACACTTATTCTTTATAAAAAAAAGGACATGAGTCCCACATATCTACAATTTATCCTCTTTATCTAATAAAAATAGAAAAACTGCAAAATACTATTCTAAAAAATTGAATCTCATCTCTATATAATACTATTGTAAAGGACGTGTTCCTAACCACGAAAGATAAAAATTTACAACTTTATGGATTGAAATCAATAAATCGCACCTGCTCAACCGAATAAAATAAAACTAACTATATATAGTAGACTATTCTATATATTTACTTTACAATTGTAACTATCATGTATGGAAGTGGAAGTACCCAGGGATGCAATTTAACTAAAATATTTCTATCTCTATTTTAATGTTTAATTTCTTACAACATATAAATATGAATTTGAAATACTCTGAATTTTAGTCTAATCTAAATTAATGCAATAATAATAAATGTTTCTATCGATCAAAAGTATTTAATGCACACATGTGTGTGTGGCGTGGTGGCCATAAAAAGAAGAGGAGTATAACAACAATGCTATTTCCTTGTTCAACAAAAAAAAAAATAAGTTGCAAAGAAAATAAGATGAAAAAAAGGAAGACACGGAAAAAGTAATGTACTTTATGTATATAGTAGAATAAACTTCACCTTCACTCAAGGGGCTACTAATCTTTAAGAAGTTATTTATTTTAAGATTAGATTTTTTTTCCTGTTTTGGAGAGGACACTCTTTACAACTACAAAAATTTCAACAAAAATCTTAACAAGTTCTATAAGTATACATAAAAAATATAGTATAAGGATTTAATTACTATTGTGTCGACTTTCAATTCCATAGTCAATATACTTCTTCGTTCAAACTGTTTTTTTTTATGTATATTCTAATTACGTCCTTGTGCTTATACTAATGATATTTTCTTGACTTTTGTAATTCACCCCTAAATAAAAGATGCTCCTTAATATAGACAGTAAAAATTTTAAGTAATATGGTAAATTGGAATATTTGAACTGATATTGTAGTAGTTTCATATTGATGGGATTTGATATAAGATTTTGAAATATTGTTTACCACTAAAGTCGTAAATTTTACGATAATTTATCATGTTTCTCCTTTACTTTACCACTCAAGAATAAGCAATTGATTTAAACCGTTTTTTTAGTTGCTTTGTATACTTACTATCGGATAGAGAACGATTGCCAGAGGTACTATATTTTTTTTAAATGAATCTCAGTATAATACTCCTTGAATATTTGCAAGTCCTTATACAACGTAAAATTTAAAAATTTCAATTTCACATACAGATGGGAAGAACAAACAACGAAAATTTTCAAAAGTATATAAATTTATTAAGAATATATTTTGTTTCCCAGAAAAGGAATTTTCTAAAAAAGGAAATGTAGAAAAATTATTTTGAAATGAAAAAACCATATTAAGAAAATGTTAAGTACTGCACTTTAAATATACTTTATATGTAAGTACATGGAATTTCCGACATGAAAATTTCAGTCATATACAGAATATATATGGTTACCCATATATTTATAGTGACAATATAAATCTCTATTCCACTGGGACTTTATATGTGCATATACGAAGTAGTTAATGAAGATTTAAGACGAAATGTCAAACAAATAACATATACAAGAGAAAAACAAATAACATACAAGAAAATGAAAATCTTACAATAAAATTTTTCCCTGTGTTCCATGGTTGGTTCTTAAAATTTTTCTGATAATAGAGAAAATATTAAAACTATACTTTTGGATTATTAAATTTTGAAAATTTCAACCAAACTCCCTCATAATCCATTAATGAAATAAAATCAATTTTCCCTTTTTTTAGTTTACTTGCATCTTTTTCAAATTATTTTAGGAAGGATGAATTGAACAAAATTACATTTGTAATTCCATTTTGAAATCAATTTTGTTCGTTGAATTTAAATCAATCTTTTTTTAACACAAATTTTAAATCCCAAATTTATATTATACAGTATAAAAGCCCTTTAATTGGGAATGGGCGGGGGAAGGTCTTTCCGAATTAACTAATTTTCCGAATTAAAGAGCTTTTACTGTAATTATTATTAAAAATATGTGATAATTTTCTAATTATTAATAATTTATTTTTATTAATAATTTATTATTACAAATTTTTAACTAAAACATAAAATTAATTATTTAAATATTATTATTAAATTCCCAATTATTATAAGAAAAATGAAAAACGTGCTAATTGGGAAAAATATTATATTTTTCATAGAATCATCACTCAATAAAAATTCCACGATAATAAATAAAAATTATCATTTTTTCGTCTCTTTTACCAAAAAGGCACAAACTTTCTTTCAGGAAAAACAAAAGTTTGTTGTGTTGGAGGTTGGAAAAAAAATGGTATTGGTATATAAAAGTTAAACACACATGATGTAGTCTATCTACATTTGGATTTTCACTTCTCTCTTCTCTAATGAAATTTTCAAACAACAAAAAAACACATTTTCTAACTATTATTATTATTATCATGATTTTTTTAACTCTCTATTTATATAAAAGTTTAAGTATTTTAACTACTTACATATATAGTATATCTATGTATACTAAAATGCCTATGTAAAAGCAGCACGCGAAATACTTTTTTTTTGCTCTATAACAAACTGATGGAATTTCGTGTTATTGTCGATATATATAAAATATTTATATGCAGATTGTAGTATATATATGTACATTAAATCTATTTATCAGATGGGATGCTGTTTTTAAATTTTATTTATTTTGCAGACGGCGCAGAAAGGGGGATAAATAAATGTTAACTATGGTATACCCGAACACTATATATATTTCATTTATTATCATTTCTGATACAGCTGGTTATAACCATATACTCTTCTATATATACATATATTTGTATACCAAAAATCTTTATGTACACACATTTTTACTCTGTTATGGTTTAATTTATATATCTATATTATATATTTGGTCATATAGATATATAGTACAGTGTGATTTAAAAAATTAATTTATTTAGAAAATTTGATCAATTAATTCTTACATCAGCTTCAGCATAATGTTTGATGATGAATTGGTTGGTTGGTTGGTTCAAGTGGCGAGTACCCGAACGACTGACAGTTGACTCCAATTAGCGCAATAGCGCCATTTTGATACAACTCACTGATGATGAATAAATGGACTAATAATTTGAGTATATGACAGGTAAATATTTTTGGAACAATTTATGATAGTTTGCCTTTCCACTCTATAATCTAAAATATTCAATTTTCTATTTTCATTGGTCAACCAAAAAAAGGTGATATGAAAATTTTAACCATACAAAAAATCACATCTAAAAATTTCTTTTATTCATAAATCACCCTGTATTTGTATACTTAAAAAACTTTAACTTGTATACTACTAAAAATATATATATTTACATTCTTTTTTTCGATTGCAGTACTACCAAAAGTTACAAAAATTGCCAACTTGAATATTTTGTTTTCAGTCGAATATATATCTTCGGCGTGAACAGTTGAACCATCTCTAAAATATCCTAACTAAATGGAAATTTTTTACTTGGTTTTGTGAAAATTATTTTTGTACTTTATAGTAGTTAAAATTTAATAAAAACTAAAATGAATTTTCTCGATAAATTAAGTTTATAGTATAAATAAATGTTAAATGTTTCGTATTTCGCGCCAAAATAAAAGGATTTTTCTATAGTAAATTTTCATTTGATTAAATTGTCATAGAAAATTATATGTACGATTTTTAGTTTATTGAAAGTTTTTTAAAGGATTTCGAAAAGATTTGTTAACAGAAAAGAAAATTAAGATATTTCTAATTATGTATTATTAATTTTAATATTTTAATTATTAATTAATTGGAAATATATTTTTAATATGAAGGGATCAGAAAAGGATATTCGGTAAAGAAATATTTACTGCATTTTCAAAATTAAATTAATAATATACTTTTTTGAAAACACGTTATATATAGATAATCAGATAAAATTTGAATGATTGATGAAAATTTATTTGGAAAAACTTTTCTACAATTTTCAAAAAAGTTTTAATCCAAAAAAAATTAATAAAGTTTTCTACAAGTGCCAGAAAATTTCACCACATCAGAATAATTATAAATTGTAAAAAAAATTATAATTAACTAAGTGAATTAGAATATTTTCAAGTGCAATTGCATTTTTTTACAAATTCAATTTAAATTTTTTGAACAAAAAAATTGCGTGTAAAATTAAATTAAATTTGGTGGAAATGCAAAATGAAAATGGGCTCGGTAAATTTTATTGAAAAAGAAAGCTTTAATTATTTAATTTTTTTTATATATAAATTAAACAATTAAATTTTAAACAATTAAAATTAATTTTTAATCACGATTTTTGAAATTTTAATTAATTAAAAAAAAGGAAATTATTTTTGTGTGTATGTGATAATTTTCAGTTAATTTAGAAAAATATATTTTTACATTTAATTGACTGAGTGCGAAAAAATTTATTATGGGCAGAGGGAAACTTATATTTAGTTTATTTATATTTTTTATAATATTTGGACTAAAATTTTTATGCTCAAATTGTCAAGTAATTAATAAGGATTTAGCACAGCAACAACAAAATTCAGGATCTTTAAATGATGATAACCGAAGGCAACTACATCAGGTGAGAGTTTTTATTTTTATTATTATTTGTAAAACGTTTTTCATTTTATATTATAAACGTTAATATCCTTTTCAAATTTTTTGTTATACATATACATATATAATCCTAATTTTTAATACAATGTCCTTTTTTTATTATGACTATATTATCCTCAACTATTAAAGTGAAATGTTGTAAGTGTTTGATAAAATTCAAAATTATTGTACATTTTGGTTTATTACTGGAAAACTTACTAGCCTTATTAAGTATAACATTTCGATTTAGTTTAAATGTCATAGAATTAATTGCGACTTAAATGACTGTAGTGCTTATTTAAAGCTTCTAATGACATAACGCAAAAGGAAAGATGGTGATATTTCCATTAATTTCTGTAAGTTAATTGTTTATACCTTACAGTAATTCATAGCAAAATTTTAAATCCAAATTATCTCTTAACTTGATTTTTGTAGTTCAAATATTTCGCATTTTACCAAACTACGAAAATGGTTTTTAATACTTATATTAGTTTAAGGTGCAAAAAAAAATATATTTTTTTAATGTTTTTAGTTGATATAATCATTTATGTTTGGATTAAGTTAAAGGTTCAAAAAAACTTAAACTGTTTCTACAAAAAAATTTCTCTCTGTTTGTGTATTTGTATTTATATTAAACTAAACAAACGCAATTAAGTAAATTGTCTTTTTGGTTTGAATAGTCGTCCTTTTTGATCCTTTACTATACATATATAATATAGAGATAGTGTAAATATTATGTACGTGTTCTTTGCTTATTATTATTACTACTATTATTTACTTCTTTTTTTTTTTGGGTTAATATTTTTCGTTTTTATCTGTACGACCTTTAAGAGCTACGACCTGAATAATTAGGTTTTGTATTTTTGCCTTCTTTTTGTCTTCTTTATATGATAAGAGTTTTTTTTCACTATTTTATAGTACAAAAGGATATTTTGGTTTGAAAGTTCATTTAAGTGAATTTCTCTTTATATATATTTCTGAAACACAAGGACCAAAACAACAACAACAATTAATAATTTTTTTTATATGTCCTTATTAAATGTGCTTACAGAAATCTCTTCTTTTACCATATAACAAAACAAACATTAATTAAGTTTGGATTGGTTACACACAACAAAACGAAAAACGTTTATTAGTTTTTTTTACTTTGTGGTTTTTTTCCTAATTTAGTAAACTAAATTAAATTTAAATTTAATTTTAATTGAGTATATATATATATTCTAAATTAGTTAAATACAATTTAAAAAAGAAGAAATTACGAATTTCTGACTGAAAAAGGACGAATTATTTATATATAATATATATAAATAATCTTAAAGCTTTTTTGAATTAAAATTTCATCTACTTTTTATCGTGTGTGGACAACTATTTAATGTATTTCAATAATTATTTCCAAAACTATATACTAATGTGTCCAGGACAATTGACACAAGGGAATATTATAAATAGAAACAGAATCTATGTATACCGGTGTTTTTTAGGAACAGCATGTGCCGACACACACACATTATTTTTTGATAAGAAATATACCATTAAATTCGACATAATTCTAGGATTTAGATGAAAATAATCATAAATTATGTTGATAACATATGTTACTGCATATATATAAAAAAAATATTTTGCCAAGAATTTTTCATTGTGTTTTTTTTCCTCATTACTTATTGTATTTTAATTTATTTACAAAAATCTTTTTGATGCAGTGCAGATATTAAGAATTGACATTGAACTCTTGATATTTTTTTAATTTATAATTAAATTAAATTTAATTTTTGAAATTGCCAAAAAAATAAGTGTTTTCGTAAATGTCAAGTGATCGCAGTACTGCAATGATTTGATTCGTCAAAGTTACAAATCGACAAATTTAGTTCAACAAATGCTTCTATTGTTGTCTGCTTGCTGTCTCGCTGACTAAAGTAACATAAAAATGATTGAAAACATTGCAGTATACTGCGATCACTTGACGTTTACGAAAACGCTCAATTATATCACGTAAATGATTTTTCGTATAAAAATATATGAATCAAGGAATTTTAATTTACTTTCCTTAAATTATTTCATATCTAAAATTGTGAAATACATTTACGAAAAACCTTCACAATTTTCTTCAAAATCTTCACGAACATTATTAATTTTTATTTATAGGACCAAAATAAAATTTACTTGAAAAAGATTTCCACGTATAAGCAATTTCCAAGAAAACATTTGCCGAATAAATAAAATATATAATAAACAATTTTGAAAATAAAATATATAATAAACAATTTAAAGATATTACTTTAATTTTTAAGAAGATATAAATAATTCTCCTATTTGTTTTATATTTTTTAAATATTCGTAACACATATTCAAAATTTTATTTATTATAATGAATTTTTATTGCAATAAAGGGGAAAACCTCTAAGACTAAGAGGTAAGACTAGGATCCCCAAAGGGGCTACTGAGCTAAGAGAAGAGGAAGAATTTTTATTTAAAAATGTAAATAAATTTTTCCTATTTTCCTAAAGAAATATTTTCTATATTATTTTTTTATTTACAATTAAATTTATGTTTACTGCCAATCTCAATTGTCATTTATGCAAAACTAAAATTTTGGTAATTAAAAAGTTAAAAAAGAAAATACAATAAAATCGCATTAAATAAAATTAAATTTTCATAAATTTAAAAGTATTACCAAAATGAAATTTAAATGGAAATAAAATATTTTTCAATTATTTTTTTTAAGCCACAATTTTTTTTGGTTTAATTTTAATATTTTAAATTTTCATTAATTTTTTAGCTTAGAAATAAATTTTATAAATTTTGGTAATTTATAAATTAATAAAACGACTGGTTGAGCCCAAATAGTTACCGCAATGGAAATTTGTGTTACATATACTCGGAATATTTTCCAATGTCGGATAGTAACTAATAACAAATAAGTAAAAAATTATAGAACAAACACTAGGGAATTTCCCACCCTTCTATTGTTCGCCTATAACTAATTCCGTTTTGGTGCTGAATGCTAAATTCAAATAATTTAAATGACTAAATTAAAACGATTTCAGTTCCAAATTTTCCCAATTGAAGACTATAAATTTAAATATTCCATTTATAATTTTAAAACAAAAAGAAGTATTTTATATCCTAAATCAAATTATTTGTTGACAACAAAATTTCCATAAAATTATCCAAAGAAAATTATCTTTTAAAATTTAAAAATTTTCTCATTATAATTAATAATTTGAATATACTTCCAAAATGCATAATTTTTGTTTTTCTTTTTTCTATTTTTATTTGTATACCAAAAAGAAAAGATTCATTTTCAACTATTTGCGACACAAAAAACACAAATTTATGGAAAAAGGAAGGAAATTCCAAAAACAATAATATACATAAAAGAAAAATGAAGAAATTTTATATGTTAAGCAAATAAATAAATAAATTTAAAATATCTGAAGTCCTTCTTTTAAGCATAAATATAATTTTAGAAGGAAAAAAAAGACTGAATAAGGATGAAATTTAAAAAAACAATGTACAAATCAATGTTACATCGGTGTTGTTCTATAAAAGTAATTACATATATAAAATATTGGGGGTAGACGTAGACTATTGTCTTTTAGTCCTTTCCTTATTCTGTAAGAGAATTTTCTATGCCATTTTCATTTCATTTGACTTACTATAATATAGAAAAATTCTGCTTGACTTTAATTTTAGTCAAGTGTAAATAATTTAGTTTGGACGAAATATAAATGAACTTTTAACTTTTTCTTCATAGTCTTTTTTTCAAATCCTTTTTTTCCAATTCACAAGTCAAGAAGAATTTTTTTTTTGTATTTTGTTGGTATTTAATATAAAGAAACTAGAATGGACCACTGGTAGGAGTGTGGAAAATTTTAATGAGATTTTTCTTGTATTGTACAATCAAATTAATTGCTGGAAAAAAATATTATTAAGATTTAATTGAACTAATTTAGAAATGATAAGAATAAGTGAAGGAGTTTATTGTTTAAAAAATTAAAGTTTTTCAGTTGGAAGTTTCGTTAGATTAAATTTAATTTGTCAATTACTGGAAAACTTACTAGCTTTATAAGTACAACATGTATAACATTTCGATTTAGTTTAAATGTCATAGATTTAATTGGGACTTAAATGACTATAATGTTTATTTAAAACTGCTAATGACGTGATCCAAAAGGAAAGATGGTGATATTTCCACACTAATTTCTGTAAGTTAATTATTGATACCTAAAGTAATTTATATCCTTTCCTTTACATCATCATATTTACAAAACCCCAAATAATTAGACTTTGGTATATAATTTACAAATCGGGAAAAATTAAAACGCAATTTTCTCGAAACTGTAATATTGCACATTCGCTGTTTTGGCATGGGACCGACGATATATCAAATAAATAACAAATCTATTCAATTTTCCACCCAAAAAAATAAAATTTTCCTGATACGTATAATAAAAAATTTACTAAATAAAAGAAAATTAAAAAAAAAAATTTTTTTAGTTGACCCAAAAAACTAAAAATATTTTTCTTTTCATTTTTTGCACATAATTTAAATTTTTTATATTTTTCTAAAATAAATTATCAACAATCCTCCTATTAACCCAAATAATTATTATGATAAAAAAACACTAAAAAAGTAACAAAAAACAAGAAAAATTTTTCTTTCTATTTTCTCAAAAGGAAAAAAAATCGTTTTTTTTTGTTATTTCAACTAAAAGAGGAGTTATAGACTTTCTTCTTTGGATTTACCTTCTCTATACTTTACTTCTTTCTTATTAGTCTAGTTTTCCCAATTGGGAAATTCTTTTTATATATCTTTTACATTTTCATGTTGTCTTTTCTTCTTTTTATAGTTTTCTTTCCATGTTTGTGGTGTATAGAGTTTTCCTTATAAATAGTTAATTTTATTGTCTTGTCTCTATATGTGTAGAGTTTTGTAGAGATTTTGAATTTTGAATTTTCCCAGTGACACACAAATATTCCTAGACAGTATTAAAGACAGATAAGGACATTTTTTTGTCTGCCTATATTACATATTATATTTATTTTTTTGTTCAACTAAAAAGAAAGTCACAACAAGAATTTTTTCATATTTTTTATAAAAAGTTAATTTTGAAATAATAAATTTTCTATTTACCACCATATAAAAAATAATATTTTAAGAGGAGGTAAATTTTTTTAAGTAAAATTTCATTACAGTTAGAGAGTAGATTGCAAGAAAAGCTATATACGACATGTTCAAAAATATTTTTTGTAAAACTTATTTTTGTTTTTTGATTACTTAAATGAAAACTTTAATATTACAAAAAAATAATAAACTTTCTTATTTTAACTTATTTTTTTTTGATAAAACATTTAAGTTCTTAGCAAATATGAAATATTAATGAATTTTAAGGATAAATTTAATTTTACTATACAAAATTTTCATGAAAATAAATTTTGTTTGTTTTTATATATCACGAAATATTAAAAGCTTCTTAAGATAAATTTGAAATTATTTAAAATATGAATTTTTTGACACATAATGTTGTGAATTTAATGCTAAAAAGAATTAAATGGTATGGGATTCAAATAATATGAACAAACTTTTATGGTATAGATTTTTGTATATTGTTATGGTACTATCTCATAGCTTCACAACCAAATGTAGGCCTATAATTACACCATAGAAGATTAAATTAATAAATTATGATCATGCAATTATGATTTAATCATTAACCATGTGATTTCATGCTAATATTTTGGTATGTGTCCTTCGATTTTAACTGATTATAACCAATTTAAGTTGAAACTATAATATTGATTAAATAATAATGTCCTCTCATAATTCATACTCTTAGTGTTGGAAATGATAAATTTATTTATAGTTATCAATTCAATTAATAATTTTATCATCATATACGTTTATTTATATTAATATCCTTAAAATGGAAATTTGTATACAATAATTGATAATATTTTTAATTAAATTCAATTAAATTTCAACAACAAAATAATTTTATGATAAAAAATTTTAATTGAAAAAAATCCATAAAATAAAATTAATTTTTTTTTTTTTTTTGGTAAATTCAAATTATTTAAATTTTAATAAAAAAAAAACATTTTTTTAATAATAATAATAATTATATAAATCAAAATTATTTTTGTGTTATTTATATATGAAACACATTTTTGAAATTACTTTTATTTCTGGTATACAAAAATAATTGATTTTAGTTCACGATAACAAAAAAAAAATTTATTATACCAATTAAGGATATTAATTTAATTAAAAATAAGGAAATCAAGATTGTTGTAAAAGAAGGAGGTATGTTAGAAATTTAATGGGGATAATGCTCTGAAAATTCTGTAATTGTGTCTCATTTAAGTATATTTGAAGGTAAGAAGTTCAGTAATTTCTAAAATACATATACGATGAAATGGATTCAAAAAAGCAGTAGATTCGATTCGACAGCAACAAAATTGTTTGTCTTACTTTCTTCGTGATTTTCAAAAATTCAATATACATATGTATATAAAATGAAGGAAATTCTCTCCAAATTTTTATGACTGATATTTACCAAATATTTGGACTTTAAAAGACTTCAATAATTTGCATTGACGGATTTCCAAACCGCGTTTAAAATAGTGAAATAATTTATATATGTAATAAAGGATTCATTTCAGTTTCCTTCTTTCTTCTTTGACATTTTGTCAGTAAAAATATTAAAAAATAAAATAAAATTCTTTCCTTTTCTAACCTAAAACTATTTTTTCTACAAAAAAGCATTGTTAAATTTTATATTTATTTCAATTTAGAAAAAATATATCATAAATATTATGTCTCGACTTTTAGATGACAATATTACATGATGGTTTAATACAACAAAAAAATCCTGGAAAAAAAATTTGTTTTATATATGAAAATGTGTCTAGTAGCTGGATACAAATTTATGAGAAAAATTTTATGTTATATAGAATTTTTATGTTTTTATAGAGGGACAAAACAAGAACAAAAATCAGAAAATTTTTACTATACTATCGTGTAATAAGTTTAATAAATTTTTTATTGCTTAGTTTTTTTTTTTACTAAAATTCATAAATTTTATTTTGATTAAAAATTATGGGAAAATTTATTTTTCTAAAAAATTAATTTTATAAATATTTCAGAAAAATTATAAAAATTTAATGAAAATTAAGGTAAATTCAAAATTTTCTATCTATCTTATTTTTCTCAACAGCCCCAAAGTGCACCTAAGGTCTACCTCTTAGACAGTTTTCCCAACATTTTATCGCAAATTTTCTATCTCTCTTCATTTTCTCAACAGCACAAAGTTGGCCTAGGCTTACCTCTTATAGAATTTTCCCGACATTTTATCGCAAATTTTCTATCTCTCATCTTTTTCTCAACAGCCCCAGAGTGGGCCTAAAGCCTACCTCTGAGACAGCTTTCCCGAATCCCGACATTTTATTACAATTTTCATTTTCTATCTCTCTCATTAAATCATTAAATTTTCCAATAGTACATATACTTTTTTGGTGGACATTTCTTCAAATTATCACACTTGGAAAATTTTTTGTTGGAAAACTTTTTAAGGTATAATAATAAAACTTTTTAGTTTTTAAATTATTACACCATTGAGAATTTGTATTAATACACACACAAAAAAAAGTCTCAGAACAAAAACTTTTTTAATAACATAAATTAAAATTAATTATATTAGTAATAAAAGGAAATATGATTATTAGTCCATCATTAATTTAATTGTATTTTGTTTATTGTTTAACAAACTCCTAAATTTTCCCGAGGAATAAAAATAAGGAATTTATAAAAAACAATTTAAAAAAAATTGTTGTTTCCGGAAATTATGAAATAGGGTGGATTGACTTAAGGGTGGATTGACTTACAGACAATTTACAGATTGGAAAAATTTTACAGGGAAGAATTTAAGTAACAGATTTTTTTTGGCTTATATTAGGAATATTAGGTAAATCCAGTGAGGATGTGATTTCCAATAGTGACAACAGTGTAATTTGTATTCTTATGAATGTTTTTTTCTTATTATTTTATTATTTTGAGGATTTAGTATTGCTAAATTAAAGTAGAACCATGATTATCTTTTCAGCTAATTCCAAGGGTGGATTGACTTACAGACAATTTACAGATTGGAAAAATTTTACAGGGAAGAATTTAAGTAACAGATTTTTTTTGGCTTATATTAGGAATATTAGGTAAATCCAGTGAGGATGTGATTTCCAATAGTGACAACAGTGTAATTTGTATTCTTATGAATGTTTTTTTCTTATTATTTTATTATTTTGAGGATTTAGTATTGCTAAATTAAAGTAGAACCATGATTATCTTTTCAGCTAATTCCAAAAGAAAATAGTTTTTAAAAAGGATATTATTCCTGTCAGCTAAATAATATTTTTACTATTATTGGTATTCATTTAAATTGAACCCATATGGTAGGACATTATGTGCGACTACTGTCGATAAAAAATACATATAGAACATTTTGACTAGTAGACGAAAGATATCAATTCAAAATTTATTTCCAAGTATAATTTTGGCTGACAGAAAATCTTATTATCTTATTCCCTTTATTATATAAAGGAGACAAATTGTACAAGGTGCCAATTTTTATAAAGCTTAATCCACCCTAAGAGACAAGTTAAAAAATATTTATATATTTCTTACTTTTGTTAAAATTTAAAACACGATAAAAAAAATGAGGAAAAAATAAAGAACAATAGTAATAAAAAGATTCAGAAAATTTTTTGTGGTTACCACTAAAATGCTTTTAGCTATATAGTCTTATTGTGCCCATACAATTCTACTACATATATATCCATAAAAAAATCCTTGAATTGATGCGGAAAACTCCTGTGAATCATATTTAAACTTTAATTTACACCAACATTCTATTCACACAGCAGCAGCAAACAGCATAACAATAGAGAATTGAAATGAATATGTGTTGCAAACACTCATTTAATCATCAACAAATCCTTTCATCCATATATACATAAAAAAAATGAACGTAAAAGTCCACCAGGTAATAATAACAGCAGCACAACAGCAACAATATGTAATGAGATGCAATAGCACAAAAAAAAAAAATACTTGTTTTAGAAAAAGGAAGAAGAAAGGATTCTAAATTTACTATACACGCTTTTGAATATATTTATATGGAACAATAGCGAAAATTATGATTCTTGCTGCATAATTTTTATTTAATGCTATAAACATTTCAATTGTTCATCAAGAATGAAATTATCCAATTTCTATTTTTTGTAATTTTAATTATTTGAAAATAAGTAAAAATTTGCTGTTATGAGAATTTCAATAGCTCAATGGCAATTTTGCCAGTATATAGAGCTTAAAAATAAACAATTATTATCAAACTTTTAGTAGTATTACTTTGCTAAGGCGATGATCCTTTTGTGGTTAACCATAAATGGAATAAGACTAACAAAAAATTTGGGACAAATTAAAATTTATAGTAAATTAAAATTTTGTAGTTATGTTTATTAGTTTCATGTTACTCTTAAAAGTTGAAACATGAATTTAATTTGACTCCATTTTAAAATTAATTTCCTCGAACAGATTTTAAGGATATTCACAATAATTTTAACATATATGTATGTAATATTATTCATTTCTCTATAAAAGTTTAACACTTGAATATAATTTTAATTAAAAGTTTCATATAAAGTAAATTTAGCAAAATGAAATGGTACACAATCCATAAAAAAAACTTTTTGGTTAATAGAAACACGAAAAATTATAAAGGTATAATGAAATTACAAAAGTACATTTTATCACATGTTCCATATTAAAAATAGGCAATAATAATTATAATAAATCTGATTATATAGTTTTTGGTATAATGTATGTAATCATATTTTAAGGATAAAAAAAAATCTCTTTCAAAAACTTATCACTGCAGTAAAAGGTGTACACATACAGTCACGACCGAAATAAATTTACTAATAAAAAAAAATTCTCTCCGAAAGTTTGTCTCTGCTTTGCCAAACAACAATAACGAAAATACGTTTTTTGAGATGGGAAAACTTTGTTTTTTTATAGTCCTGATGATATGTAAACACAGAAATTAACCGAGAAAAACTAAGTACAAAATTTATATTATCATTATAATTATTACAACAAAAAGGACCAAAAAAATAAACAAATTTCTGAAACATAATGAAACATAATTAGTTTAGAAAGATTGTATTTATTATTAGTTGGGTTAAAATTACAAAATATATAATTTAAATTTTTTGAAAACTTCATTAACCAAAAAAACAAAACTGATGTCAATCATATATTTATTCCCATTTGACTTGAAAACTTTACTAATTAAAATGAATTATACGAAAAATTATTTATAAAATTATGTTAGAGATCCTCAAACCGAAAAAATTCAAATATATTTTGAACTATATTAAATGGTAAAAAGAGATTAGGAATTGAAATTAGTCTTTTTATAATTTAAATGTGTCATTTTACACTTGAAATTATTCCTTTTCAAATATTATTATGAAACTTTGAAAAATGACAAATTTGAGAAAGGACCAATTTGAATCGGGGGGAAAAAAAGGTAAAAATGTAAATAGAAATGTCTATGTAGAAGTTTCATTATTTAATTATGTTACTGCATTACGCTAGCGTTTATGTTCTACTACTGTCTTTTGTCATATTACTCTTAACTCTATTATATACCATTAGTTTAAATATCAAAATTTTGAATTTTTAAAAATAAAATTGGCTTCGGTGTATTTAATTTCTTCAATTAGAAAATGTTCGGAAAATTAAATATCATTTTTGCATATTTATAATCAAAAATGTTTTCTCATAATAAACCGTAAATGGTATTTTTATGTATTCTGTTCTATTAAAAATGTCATTTGCCAAAAATAGAAAAAACTAGAGTAAAATTATAATTTTATTTAAATTTTAATATGAAATTTATTTAACATAAAATTATATATGTAATATGTGAAAATTTCTCATTAAGATGTTGTTATGTGAATTTTCTATTTTCTATTTTTTTTTTTTGCTTTATTTTCTTTTTGAACGAAATCCATTCTTTATTGACCCTGCATATATCCTTGATGTACATATAATAGTAGATTTTTATATAATACATTTATAATATATCTTTCAAAATGAAATATGAGCATTGAATGCGACAAAAACCTAAGGCCTTTCAAAAAAAAAAAAATTTATCTGATCACGTAATATAAGGTGATTTAAAGATAAGCACTTTATAATGGAATTTTATATTAAAACAAAAAAAAATTAGAATCAATTACCGATCCTTGCAGATCATAAAGAATTTTTCAAATTATAAGGAATCTCACAGAAAATTATCATTAAATATTTCAGACATATTAGATATGAGACATCGGAAATTACAAATTAGATATGAGACATCGTTGTCGAAACAAACACAACGAGATTCTCTAATAATCTCTAGATAGAACTTCAAAAATTAATCGGCAATATGGGGAACCAAAATGATAACTTCATAATAGTCCGACACTAAAGTGTAGCTGAACAAGAGCTGACACTTAAATTCATTGAATTTGAATCATTAAATTAGCTCATTAACAAAATCTGAAAAGTGAAATGCGGCATAAATAATTTGATTGTCCCATAACAGAATAATCTATTAATACATTCTATGATTTTATGTCAATTTTTGAACCTTACTAATTCATTATTAATCTAATAAATGAATGTTGTTACTTTGAATAATATCCATAAAATTTCCAAATCACATTGTAACCAATTCATATATACAATGGCATACATAAAAAAAATATTCAGATATTTTTTTTGTTCGTTTCCTTTTTCTGAATGTATATACCTTTTACATAATTTATAATCTCATCTGTTCTTAAATTCATAGAATGTGACAAAAAAAAACAAGTAAATAAATAAATAAATAAATAAAAAAAATGCTTTCGAGGATGTGCAAATTTTAAATCGTTAAATTATCTAGATGAAAATATATATACTCCATCCATTTTTCCCCACCCATATATCCTTGATATTAATATCACTATATGTGTGGTGGCAAACACACAAAACATAATCAAAATAAACCAAACAAACAGAAGAAGAAAAAAAATCATCATCATTTTATTATGGATTGAGGTTAACAACAACACAGACAAAGTGTAGAAGAATATATCCTCCTTTTTAGGTATATATTATAGTAGTTCGATATTCAAAACTGAAAAGAGGATATATAATTTTTTTTTCTTCATATTTTACTATTTTTATGTTTTGCATTTCATTTTACTATGTAAATGTTTAAGGATATTTTACTACTTACCATGGCACAAAATTCAAATGTTTTTTTTCTAGGTGTCAATTTAAATAAAATATATATTTCATAGCACAGAATGTAAACTATGTGTATATACTTTGCTATAAGATGAAATATTTATAAGCGCGAAAATCAAAATTTTTATATATGTTTTGTTATTTTCGAATAAATAAATATTTAATTTAAACCAATTTAACACAAACAATTTACAGTACATATTTGCTTTTTTTGGTATACCACAAAAATATCATTTATAATTAAATAAATTACTGGCATTTTAATATTTTAATAAATATATATATGTATATGTCAATAATTAAATGAAATTTGTTATGTCAGCTAGAAATTTAAAATATTAAAATAAATATAAATATATAATAGTTTTTTTAAAGAGATTTATCATCAAGAGAATATTTGCAATCCAAAAATAATTATAATTGTCATCTCTATATTTATTTTAATTATATTATATTTATATTTAATTATTTCATAAAATTTGTTTAATCTCTTGATAATTTAATTAAATATTATATTAATAACATTGTCAATCCAAATTAGTCATTTTACGTTTCAAATTAGTTTTTATAAATCAAAATTAAATAATTTAAATACGGTAGAAATAATTATATTATTATAATCATTATACTATTCAGGACTAATAGCAGTCAATCATCCTTCGATATTCGATCAAAAATTTAACTGTAATTAATTAAAAATCAAGAATTACGAATTATAATTAAGAGTGTGACAAAGCTATCAGACATTTAAGAGTTCGTTAATATTTAACATTCAATTAACAGACAATTTACTTTCTTAATAGCTAACAGACAGTTAAAGAGTTTGTTACTATATAACAGACAATTAACAGACAATTAACTAACTATACTAACAGATATCTTAGAGTTTTTTTAACAAGTAAATTTTATTACTTTGATTTGGAAAAAGACAAATTTGAAATTTAAAAAGGACTACTTACAGTCAGACACAGTTATATATGGTTAAACAATAAATTTAAATATTTAAATTTTTAAAATATATTTTGATATGTTAAAACGAAATTTTCAATGCATTTTGTAATTTAATTAAATGTCAATATGGATAATTTTCCTAAAGTGATATTTTGTTTTCTGATAAATGAGTAGAATTATTTATGTATTATATTGATTTACTGGAAATATTAAATTTTTCACAATTATCTAAATATATAGTCCAGCATTTGGTCAACAGGAAAGTGTGTACAATTTTCATTCTAATTTTCATTATTCAAGCAGATTGCAGAAATTGAATTTAAGCAACAAAAAAGCATATAGTAACAGTCAAACGAAATACTGATATGATTGATTACAAATCCATCAAGATTTGTAGCATGTAATTACGATGTTATTTCAGACCAATTTGAAAATTTTACATACAAAAAAAAACCAATTTAAATGAATTTCAATTCTGAAAAAAGAAAAAAAATTATCTCCCATAAAACATGGTTTTTTATAAAAAAAAATCCATTTATAAACTAGAAACAATAATTGTTAATACTAAAATATAAAATATAACAACAACAATAAAAAACCCTAATGAACCTGCCACCTAAAACCAATCCTATAAATCCAAAATAAATTCAAAGAGAAATGACCAAAAAAAAAGAGGAAACAAATTTTCCTTTTAAATCCTTAATTTGCGATGTTAAATTCCAAAACTTTTTCCGATTGTACCAGCATATCCTCAAATATATACAAAAATATTAAATATCTTTTAATCGATTACTCTTCTATATAAATTCTTAAATTTTCAATTGTAATACCACCCACCCAAACAAAAAAATCTAGTTTTCCGAGCTTTAATATCACTTCAGATTATTTATTTTTCCCATTTTCTTCTGTATAACGGTATAACTCAATACGGAAAAGATATTCCACACAAAAAAAACCAATTCTAACTGATATAATAAAATTTACGTCTATATCTTTAGCATAAAACTTTGGTTTATTTCGAAATTGGCAAATAATAAAAAAAAATTCCGTGCAGCCGAACTACTGATCAGTAGTTTTATAATTATGGGCTTTTTTAAATTTAACTAATGTAGACCATTGACTAATAATAATATATAGACTTATAAAGTAGAACAAAAAAAATTTCCACTTTCTGATTTGACTTTCCTAATCTAATGTAAAAACTCAACGTTCAACGTGCGTTTTTTGTTATATATTTTCGTTAGATTAGGAAAGGAAATATTATGAATGACTAATATGAGAGCATGCGTGAGAGGATAATTTTTTTTATATTGAAAAAACGGTTTTTTTTTTGTTTTCTCATATATGTGATTGTATTGTATATATTTATGAATAGTTTTGTTGGTATTCGTGCATTTGAAAAGTTTCTAATTCATAAATAAATTCCAATTTTCAATTTTTAGCAAAAAGAAAATAGTTTCTTCTATATTGTAAGAATAGTACAGGCGTTTGGGTATTTTTGGTAATATCGATTAAAAAATGCATGGAATACATTTAAGAATAAATTAGAAGTTTTTTAAAAGGAATTAAAAATGTTTAGAAATATGTATTTTGATCTTTTCTAAATTGAATTAATAAATTTTCAATTTCAATTCAACTTTTTTCAAATTAAATTAAATTAAATCTAACCAAATTTTAAAATATAGTGTTAAAATTTATGAATATAATATTGTATAATCAGAAAATATTATTAATTTATAATTTATATACGGTATTGTATAATCATAAAATATCCAATATATTTTTTAATCGATATTACCAAAAATACCCAAACGCCTGTACTATTCTTACAATATAGAAGAAACTATTTTCTTTTTGCTAAAAATTGAAAATTGGAATTTATTTATGAATTAGAAACTTTTCAAATGCACGAATACCAACAAAACTATTCATAAATATATACAATACAATCACATATATGAGAAAACAAAAAAAAAAACCGTTTTTTCAATATAAAAAAAATTATCCTCTCACGCATGCTCTCATATTAGTCATTCATAATATTTCCTTTCCTAATCTAACGAAAATATATAACAAAAAACGCACGTTGAACGTTGAGTTTTTACATTAGATTAGGAAAGTCAAATCAGAAAGTGGAAATTTTTTTTGTTCTACTTTATAAGTCTATATATTATTATTAGTCAATGTGTAGACACATGCCGCATAAATTAAAATTATAACACCTGTGATTTTATACTACTACTTACTACCTTTCAGAAGCGACATTAAACCTATTTTTTGGGGCTCATTGAATATTGGAAATCACATTTTAAAAATTAACATTTCTATATTTTAGTATTCAGCGCCTCTAGCGGTAGAAATTTAAAATACGGTTATCGGCATTCTACTTTTAAATACCTTTTCAACGAGTGGTCAAACTTCATTTTTGGTGCACATTTACTATTTAAAATTACAGTTTTATTAGCAAAAATGTGTTTTGCAAAATGTGAATAGCGCCGCCTACCGGCCGAATTTTAAACTTCTATCAATTACATCTGGTTCTCAATAAATCAAGCTTTCTATCTGGTTCTCAATAAATTAAGCTTTCTAGTGTGTCTTTCTTAAACTAGTGTGGACACTAACTATGTGAAATAACTGGTTTTTATTGTTTACATCGGACAGACAGACAGACGGACAGAAAAGCGTTAACATAAGGGGTCTTTTTTTTAAAAAAAAGCCCTAAAAAGGAAACAATTTCCAGAGTTAAAAAAAAGGAACAAATAATTCTTTCTTTCCCAAAAAAAACTAAAATTGTTATGCAAATCACAATGTATATATTGGTATAATATCGATTTAGGGATGTAAATGAACCAGGCAAAAACCTAAAAAAGAAAAGTAAATGAAAAAAAAGGATAATCAATATTCATAATATACTTATACATATTTACCAAATATATGTAGATACGAGTATAACATAAAAAAAAAGTTTAATAGTTTTCATATCGTAAAACTATTGAAAAATTTATTGAATTTAAATTTTATCGAAATATTTGATCGCAAATTTGTATATTATAGAAATGTTATGATACATTTTTACGGTAACAAATTGATCGGAATTAATTTAAAGATTCATGTTTTATGAGACAAATATTCAAAAAAATTACTACGAAATTTTATATTTAATGTAAGGAAAATATTTACCAATATATTATTTGAAAGGATTTATATTTTCTATATATGCCCTTTAACTATTTAACTATAATAAATATTTTTTTCGGTATTATGATTATAATATTTTTGTGTTATTAACCATAAAGGAGTGAAAATTTATTTTATAAAGGATAAAAATTAATCTTAAAATACCAGCAAATATTTCGAATAAATTTATGCATACAATAAGAAAATTTAGACAGAAAATTAATAATATCAATTAAATATGATATTTGAATAATTAAATTAAATAAATAATGATAAGAAAGTTTTTGTAAATTGAAAAATTGCATTAAAATATAAAATTGATTAAATTTTTAACAATTTATTTGGTTTAAGTATTAATTTTATCTATAATTTTGGCAGAAAAATCAATAGCTTAACATAAAAATTTAATTTTAGTAATCAATTATTTATTTTATACTTAATAAAAAATATAAATATTTTCCCAAAATTAATCAAGAGGAGGAATTTACTTTTTTTTTGGGACATTTATATACCCCTTCTCGTTATGGGTCATCGATGGTAAACAGAAATAAATGATTATAATTATATTTTTATGATGAAATAAACTTTCAAAAAATTGTATATAATACATTATTTAATAATTTTTAAGAACTTAACGAAAAATTTACATTTTGTGTACAAACAAATTTATATTAATTCTGATTATTTAAAATTAATTCACAGTCATGTAATTTTCGGGAAATTTTATTCTGTAATTGTTAATATTATTATTATATATAATTATATATTCATTTAATACTAATGGCGAATGTTCAGTTTATGAGATAACACAATGATATATTTTATTTTATATAAATTTATTTCCAAAAAATGTAAAAGTTATGTGAATTAAATTTAATTATTTAACATTTAAAAAATAAAATTTCATCCAAAAATTAACAGGATCATGTTAAATGAATTGATTTATAAAGTGATTTCCAATTATAAGTAAATATATTACCGAAATTTTTCATATAAACTACAAAAAAAATTCATTATTGGTGCAGAGATACAAAATTCTTATATAAAAAGGATCAGAATTTTAAGTAAACTATAAACTACTTAAAATTCTGATCCTTTTTAAACTTTACGCTATCACTACGAGACTCTAGGTTAGACCATAGCATAGACTATACTAAAATTCAACCATTAGAATAACAATTTACACTATCCCTAGTGATAGTACACTATCATTATAATCTCAGCAGAATGTGGTATCAAAGTAATTATCACCGTATCCTGTAGTATACTTACATACATATATTGATAATTATTTATATTTATTCAAAATATTTGTTTAAAAACGATAAATTTTAATTTAGCATAAAGTTAAAACCTAAACTGGCATTGGAATTGATATGACAATTTAATTTACATTAATAATTTATTAGTAAACATCATTTTTTATAAAATCAGATATCTGATTATATATAATTTAGCATAACATAAATTGTTAATCATTTCCTGTTCAATTACAAGTGATTTAGAATTGATCTTTTTGTAAAAAACAAAAAAAAAATCAATCAGAGAAATAAATAACTTCAATTTTTATTTACAAAACACCTACGAAAAAATAAAGAAAACTCTGACACAGACAAAACGATTATCTACCTTCAAATGTCTGTCAGCATGTACCGAACAATTGATTGATATATTAATGATTTTTTTTCGCTCTCTCGGAACATTTTCATCTATCGTCAAAGATACACAAATATAAATAATAAATTAACTCCAGAAACTAAGTAAATATATATTTTTATGTTATTTATGATGAACCAAAATGTATAAAGAATTTTTTTTATATATATAATGATGAAATAATAATTAATATTATCCGTTTTCAATTTTATCTATAAATACTTAATAATTTTCAATGACCCGTCCATTATTTATATGTTTGATTGGATTACAATGATAAATTTATTAAATTGTAAAAGATTTGAGTTATCAATTTAAATACATTAAATTAATTATTGGAAATTATTATGGATATGTTTAGAAAAGATACTAAATATAAATCCAAAATCAGATAAAACACTTAAATATTTTAATAATTGAGATTTTTTTTTATTCTTTACCATTTGATATTATGATTTTTGAATAATAAATTTTCGTTACAAAATTTATGGTACTATATATACAAATTTATTATATATGATAGCTATAATGATTGATTGGACATGCTGGGTTATTAAAAGGACCAGTAGAAAAATAGATAAATCTAAATCTATCAACAAAAAAAAATTATATTGATTTATTAATCAGAAAAAGAAAAAAAATGGAAATATTAAAACCACTCTATTTTTTTTTGAATAAACAAAAAATGTTCTATTTATTTATAATATAGACTAATAGTTAGTAAATGATTTTAACAAATTTAAATTTTTTGTTAGACTAAGAGTTAGTAAATGCTTGTAATACATTTGTCGAGTTTTCGAATTTGTCGAAGACGACTTTTTCGAATTTATACTGAAATTTATAATAAGGATAATTTCAAATTTTCTTTAACTAGAAATTTTTATCGCAGCCTTCGCGAAATTATTACCAACATTATTGAAAAGGGATGTGTTCTTCAATAAACCAAAAAGGTTGTGCAGTCAGTTTTATTGTCTATTCTACATTAAATTTAACTAAATAAAAATGTGAAAAGATAACATTTTATTAATTATAAAATTTATGTTATCATAAAATTATCCAATTTCCCGTAAAAATAATATTTTCATTAATGATTAGTTTTTTTGTTGTTGTATATTAAATAAACTAAATAAATCATTTTATCAGCCAACATAAAATATTTCAGGATATTATTTCTTTCTACATATATGTATTTAAACTTTTATGGTATATAGAAATGTATTTAAACTTTTATGGTATAGAAATGATAAAATCAAATTTATAGATTCAATTTTTTTTTCAATATTATAAATTATAATATTTATAGAAGTAATAACGGATATAAAATACATACATGTATTAAGTTTTATGTATATATGATTGTTTGATATGAAATGTGTTTACATATGAAAATATTTACACATCATGTTTTGTGTATAAACTATCCTTTTTTCAAAAATTTTTTGATTTACAGACCATCATAATAAGAACAAACTAATATATAAAATTTTGATAACTTTTCATGTAATAATTGTATATCATTTATGGATAATTCATAATATACAATTCACTGGAAGAACACTGATTGGGAAAAATAAATAATTAACATACAGATAATTTACATAAAGAACTTCTTCTTATCCCTTGGCTTGAACGGACAATGATATTAGGCAAGGACCACTACCTCTTTTCCCCAAAAATTTAATTTTAATACTATACTATATGATATGAACTATACTATATAGTTCATGGAAAAGATGTGTAAGCGATATCTTAATTTCAAAATGATGTTGATCAGTTTTTAGGAAATAGAATTCGTTGACTAACAATTTCTTCTTTATAACACAATTATTTTTAAAAAATTGCTCTACATCTACAGAATTACGATGAACAGTTTGACCACAAAGTGGGGTTTTTAAATATAGTAAAAAAATCAATATTTCATTTATGTTAAAAATATTATACTATCAATTTTGAATTGAATTATTAAAAATTAAAATATTTAGAATTTTTATGTGAAATATATTTTGAATAGTAAAATTGAAATTTAATTGTAACAAAATATATGTTAAGAATTTAATTTTTTTTAAAAAATATGTAAATTATATAAATTTGAAAATAAAACTTTCACTCTTATTTTTTGTTTGTTTGGCAAAACTTTTAACAAAAAATTTAAATAATAAAATCCAAAATAACTTCCAGAACGTTCGGGAATTTTAGTATCTTAATATTGCCATGTTCATGAAGGTACATTTTTATTATTATAGAATAGAATTAAATTGCCGAATGTGAAATATATTTTGATATATTTCTTAAAATATTTCTTTATAATACAAATGAATTTCATAATATATAATAAACTAAGTATGTATAGTTTATCTAGATTATAATGTTTATTTAAAATTGCCTTTCCCAACTGTATGCAATATGCAATACATAAAATTTTTTTGTTTAAAACCTTTTGGGATCTGTCATCATTTGTCTGCATTCACTATAGTCTATATATTGCACATGGTACACATTCAATTTATAAGGAAGAATATGAAATGAGATTATCTTGATACAAGAATTCAAATAAATATTTGAAATGTTGCTTTTCTTTTAAATAAAAGGACATGGCTATAAGGACATATAGGTTACAGATAAATGAACAGTTTGTTGCTTATATAAAATGTGTATACGATGACTAAAAATTGTATATATATGTAATATGAAGTATAATTATAATAACTGAACTGTTGCAAATTTATTCAATTTGTAAATCCAATTATGATATTAGTCTTTCTCAATATTTTGTCAAATATGATTGAAAATTTTACTCTGTATATCTCCAAAAAAAATTTAATTTTTATGCTATTTAATGCATTTCTATGATTTTTCAAACATATATGACTGCATTTTGTTCAATTTGAAAAAAGTTTTTTCACAAATTTCACCAAACTATAATAATTTTCTAACTTAAATTTTGCTTTTTATCATTTGTATACATTAACAAGTAACCAATTTTAATGTAAGCTCATTATTTTGTACATGATTGATCAATTTTTGCCAATCAATATATTTTAATGATGTATATACATATTATACTGGGTATATAACAAATAGTGAAATATATTAACCCAAAAATCAAGTTCATTATCAAATCAACAAAACAACTACCAGCAAAAATAAATATTTACTTAATTTCACTTGGTATACAATTTTGTGAATGAAAAACTCGTTTAAATTAAGTGCATTTTTTTTTATTGAAAGCTCATCAAAGCGCAAACGATATAACATGATCTAAATCGATTTTAATCTAAATTTACTAATACAAATTATATTTTCAATATCATATATGTATACTCAAAGATGATGGTATAAATAGGAAAAGATTAATTTAATCATTTTAATTACATATACGAAAAAATATAGTAGGTATAGTTGGCATTAGTTTATAAATTCCACTTTCTATATATAGTAATCAATTCATAGTGAAATATCCGACTATTGAGATTTAAATATAAAAATGATTTTTCTATAATTTTAATTATACTAAAGGGAAATTTTTTTATGTTATTTATATTTTATCAGTTGAAATTTAATATTATAAATTTTCTTGTTTCTCTTACTTAAGTATTTTCTTTCAATAATAATTAAAACTTACAATTGGTTAAATACAGAGCAACAAACACTTTTAAAATGAAATGAAAATCATCTTTTAAATTGGATTTTTTTTAATATCAATTGATGAAAATTTAATAAACTTGATTCTGCTTTTCTTGCTAGATAATTTTCATTGCATTTTACTTTATTTTTAAATGCATTTTACTTTTTTATTTTCTTGTGAATCTCGAAAATGTCAATTGAAATTATAATTTTATTTATATATTTTGAAAATAATTTTAACATAATTTTTTTTATTTATATATAAATTGAAAATTTCCAATTCGATTTCACTTCTCAATAAAAAAATTGAAATGATTTTCTTTTCTACTGAAAAAGACGATTTGAACTTGTAGTATGTGTGTATAGAAAATAGAAAAGAAAATATGTATGTCATTTATAAGAATATCGGACGATAAAATAAATTTTATTGTAAATTGTAACATAAGGAAAAACGAAAATAAATATTGTAACACACTAGAATGAAATTTTCTACACTTGTGCTTTTTTTTGTGTATCAATAATTTACCTTAGTTTCGATATATTGGATGATAGCATATTTTTACTTTAATATATATTGTTTTCTTATTGATATTCTGTATATATGCATTTAATGTCCATTTCGAGAATGTCTAAGTAGGAAGTTTAATTTTAGAAACGAGGAAAGATTTGAAAAACTGGACTAATAAAAGGTGACGGAATTTCGTTGGAAAACTAATTTATCTGTTTAGCTCAAATACACTTTAGTCAAACGATTTGCGAATTATCCAATCTTTAGAATAGAAGATACAGAGCAAGAATGGTTGAAAATATATCATTTATTCAATAAGTGTTAGAATAAGAAATAATAACTCAAATGGAAGTGTTGAGAATTTCCAATCAATAGTAAAGTCCTGGCTCAAATATTTATTTGATATATAGTTTTTTTTCTTAGATTTTTTTCATTTAATCAAAACAGGAAATTCGTTTTTCGCCATTTTTTAAATTAACGAAAGTTTCTTAGATATCGGTCACTCATAAAATTGTAGTAGCATCACACTGAAATATTGGATGTAAATTAATTAAAGATGACAAGAGTACAGATATGAAAAATACAACAAATTTCACTTCCTTATTTCTTATAATTTCCATAAAAATTCAAATCATCCCTTGTAAACTTTATATGAAATAGTACAAAATATTATCTTAAATATTATAAATGTTGGAAAATGTACATTTTTTATCCTTTTCTAAACAATAAGACCAATTTATTCTTATATATATATACATATAATATTAGATAAATTCTATTGCGGACAAAAATGTATAATATATTATATATAATAGAAATATAGAGTGAACATGTGTAATTGAGCCTAAACCAATTTGTAAATTTTGTATTGGTTCTATTAGGGTCAATATTTATTGTATATATATTGATCAATAAAAAAATATGTGATAAAGAAATTGGATGGTATAAAATAGCTCAATAACCAACTATTTTATATAAAATATAAATTGAATAAAAAAATGTATAAGTTTAATAATAGCGATAAAATTTCGTGACAATATAATATAGTGAAGATTATTTCATTTTTCCGTCAATTTAATTAGAGATTTCAAATTTATGGATAAATTGTTCAAGAGTTTATTTCGAATACTGAAAAATAAGATTTTAATGAATTAAATTGCAGAATTTTGTTTACAGATTTGTTGTAACTAAATGGTTGCATAATTATCGCCTAAATCTTAAGGTTATAGACTTATAGTATTATATAACTGCGATATGAGTTTTTCATTTATGTTGCTCAGAACTGGATATTTCGACTCTAGAAATATTGAACTATATTAGCAAATTGCACTCACCTTTTTTTGAAATTCATGTAAATTAACAAAAGTTTCTTTGGAAAAGGAGTTTTCTTTTACTTGGCAGGACTAAATTTTTGTTTTAGTAATTTGTAAACTTTAAAGTTTTGTAATTTATTAAACAATATAGATTTGTGTTAAACTTTTTACACTTTTGCAACTCAATTACTTACTTCCCTTGATTATTTCTTTTTATACGTAAACAGTTTTCACAAAAGAAAATTTTTTTCTATATAAAGAAATGAAAAACTTGATTTAACTTTAATTTTCTTTTCATTTTACATCAATTGAAAAATTGGTTTATTTAATATCGTGATTTTTATTTACCATTATAAGCTTTTTATTTTCAAAGAGAATGTTTTATGTTTGGTACATTTTCTAATAATGTTCTACTATGAACTTTTCAATTGATTTCTTCTACTTTAATTGATTCATTGGCCGAATAAAGAAAGTTATGATATTTTCTCTTATTTATTTCAATTTTATTGAATTAATTTATTTAAAAAATATTTTTTCAATTTCATTTTCTATTTCCAATTTTATTACATTTGCTTTATATTTCTCATTTTAAGCTATGGCAAGCTGTTGGATCATCACTTACAGTACAAGATGATAATAAACAATTTGATGATCAATTTTCTGGTGATAATAATAAAGAAACAATACCAGTTCGACGTCGAGCTGGAAATGGATCAGGACGTAAAAGAAAACGTCGTCCACAAAGTTATAGTACTGAACGAATTGATCCACCATCATCAGTCGATAGCGAATATATATGGCGAGAACAAGTTCATAATGAACCAGAAAGACAAGATCATATTTTAAATTCACCAACATCAACAAATTCATCACCAACACGAATTCGAACAAATCAACAACAACAATATTCGACATCACCACAACCACAAGCAACAACAAAATATTTAGAAAAAATTCGTGAACCATTAGCGGCATTAGAAAAAGAACAAAAACTTTATGAGATTCGTGATAAACAACGAAATAATAATAATAATCGTGACAAATCATATCGTAAACAATATTCACAAGCGAAAAAAGATGAAACAACAACTGAATTAGATTTATTAATTGATCAACAACAAAACCATCAACGAATTGATGGTACTACTGGTGGGACAAAAATTGGTGTTGGTGCTAATGATTTAAAAAATATATTAAAAAATTCTGGTGGTTTAAGTTTAAGTGAAATATTACAACAGAAAAATTTATCATTAGATGATTTACTTAAAGGTAAACATAATGCATTACAAGCTATTCAAACAACACCCTCAACGAAATGTATTCATGAAAATTGTAATTCTGATGAATTAACAACGAAATATATAAAACCAGCCAGAAGAATACCATCTGGATATTTACAATCAACAACAATACAACCAATTAAAAAGAAAACTACTTCCATACAAACTAGTCGACAACCAAACAAGAAAAGAAATCAAATTAGAAATGATATTACAAGTAGTACTACTTTAAAAACAACAACAATTTCATTAAATGATTTGAATAATGAAAAAACTGAAAATATATTTGTAATAGCAACAATAGCAACACTTAGAGATAACCCACAATTACGTAAAAATATCATTTATCCATCAAGACCTAGAATAAGAAATTATAGTACAACTGGTAATAATGAAAATTTCAGTACAACAAGAAAACCTAAAACAACAACAACGAAAATTATTGAAGAACCAACAACAACACAAATACCAGCATATCGAAGACGTGCATCATATCGTCCAAAATTGCAATTCCCAAATTTACAAAAACTACTTAAACATGATTCATCTTCATCAGAATCATCATCATCATCTTCAGAATCAGATTCACATGAAAGTCATCATCATCATCATCATCATCATCATGATAAAAAACATAAAAAAAAACATAAAAATAAAAATGATAAGGAAAAGGAACCAAATGATTCAAGAGAGGATCTTTCTGAAATTTTAAACAATTATAATAAAAATAAAACAAATTCTATGACACCGGGATTTTCAAATCAAGAATATATTCCAGATTATTATGAATATAATCCATATTTTAATGGACCGGGATTTTCAAATAAAAATAAAACAAATTCTATGACACCGGGATTTTCAAATCAAGAATATCCTCCAGATTTTCATGAATATAATCCAAATTTTAATGGACCGGGATTTTCAAATAAAAATAAAACAAATTCTATGACACCGGGATTTTCAAATCAAGAATATCCTCATTTTTACGAACATAATCCAAATATTAATGGACCGGGATTTTCAAATAAAAATAAAACAAATTCTATGGCACCGGGATTTTCAAATCAAGAATATCCTCATTTTTACGAACATAATCCAAATATTAATGGACCGGGATTTTCAAATAAAAATAAAACAAATTCTATGACACCGGGATTTTCAAATCAAGAATATCCCGGTACCATAGAATTTCCAAATTTGGTCGCATATCATCCAAATTTTGATGGACCGGGATTTTCAAATAAAAATAAAACAAATTCTATGACACCGGGATTTTCAAATCAAGAATATCCTCATTTTTACGAACATAATCCAAATATTAATGGACCGGGATTTTCAAATAAAAATAAAACAAATTCTATGGCACCGGGATTTTCAAATCAACAATATTATCCAAATTTTGATGGACCAGGATTTTCAAATAAAAATAAAACAAATTCTATGACACCGGGATTTTCAAATCAAGAATATCCTCATTTTTACGAACATAATCCAAATATTAATGGACCGGGATTTTCAAATAAAAATAAAACAAATTCTATGGCACCGGGATTTTCAAATCAACAATATTATCCAAATTTTGATGGACCGGGATTTTCAAATAAAAATAAAACAAATTCTATGACACCGGGATTTTCAAATCAAGAATATTATCCAAATTTTGATGGACCGGGATTTTCAAATAAAAATAAAACAAATTCTATGACACCGGGATTTTCAAATCAAGAATATTATCCAAATTTTGATGGACCGGGATTTTCAAATAAAAATAAAACAAATTCTATGGCACCGGGATTTTCAAATCAACAATATTATCCAAATTTTGATGGACCGGGATTTTCAAATAAAAATAAAACAAATTCTATGACACCGGGATTTTCAAATCAAGAATATCCTCATTTTTACGAACATAATCCAAATATTAATGGACCGGGATTTTCAAATAAAAATAAAACAAATTCTATGGCACCGGGATTTTCAAATCAACAATATTATCCAAATTTTGATGGACCAGGATTTTCAAATAAAAATAAAACAAATTCTATGACACCGGGATTTTCAAATCAAGAATATCCTCATTTTTACGAACATAATCCAAATATTAATGGACCGGGATTTTCAAATAAAAATAAAACAAATTCTATGGCACCGGGATTTTCAAATCAACAATATTATCCAAATTTTGATGGACCAGGATTTTCAAATAAAAATAAAACAAATTCTATGACACCGGGATTTTCAAATCAAGAATATCCTCATTTTTACGAACATAATCCAAATATTAATGGACCGGGATTTTCAAATAAAAATAAAACAAATTCTATGGCACCGGGATTTTCAAATCAAGAATATCCTCATTTTTACGAACATAATCCAAATATTAATGGACCGGGATTTTCAAATAAAAATAAAACAAATTCTATGGCACCGGGATTTTCAAATCAACAATATTATCCAAATTTTGATGGACCAGGATTTTCAAATAAAAATAAAACAAATTCTATGACACCGGGATTTTCAAATCAAGAATATCCTCCAAATTTTTACGAACATAATCCAAATTTTAATGCATCGGGATTTTCAAATAAAAATAATACAAGTTCTATTGCATCGAGATTAAATATTTTTAATTTACTACCAACAAGAAAAATTAAATTTAATAAAGATTCTGTTCAAGAAAAATTAAAACAAACAAATCCACAAGAAAACTTCGTTGATAATTTTGATAACATTGAAAATTTATCAAATGAAAATGTTGCTACACTTGAGGAATTATTTGCAAACACATCATTTAAACCAGAAGCTAGTAATATGAATCATATTCAAGTAATAACACCACGAATTGATCGTAAACAATCAAATAAAATTACTACAACAAATATTATTAATAATAGTAATAATAATAAGAAAAATTTGGATGATAATATCGATATAACAACTAGTACATCTAATATTATTATTACTGAAACAACTCAATCATTTGATTTAATATCAGATCAATCAATTGATGATCGTACAGAATTATTAGAATTAATGGAAGATCGACGATCTGGTAATCGATTATTTAAAGTTTTAGCACAAAGAAATATGACATTAGATGAATTAATTGAACATCGTAAACGTGGTTCATTATCACAAATGTTACAACAAAAAACATCACAAATATTTCCATCTAGATCTAAATTACAAGATAATTTAGATATTGTAACAGCATTTGAAAATTTTCCACATTTTAATTTAATTGATTTAAAAAGTGTTCAACCAGATGAAATAAAAACAGATTCACAAGGTTCTAGTTATTTTACATCAATTATTGATATTGAACCAACTGATGAAATTTATAAAGAAGGTAGATCATTAAAAGGCAAACCAATAATGCGTAAGTCGAATTTAATAAATTTTTAAATAATAATTTAATTATATTATTAAAATTCTTTTCTGTAGAAGCTCAAAAACAACTACAACAAGAACAACAACAATCAGATGAAACATCTGAAAAATTAATAAAACCATTAAATATTTTTCCACCATCATGGAAATCATTATCATTAGCTAGTTATGCTGCAGCTAATGAAAATAATTTTTTAGAACATCATAATTCTCGACATCATATTTCACAACCAAATGATGTTGATATTATTGAACCAACAATATTAAAAATTGAAGATGATGTAGCAAGAGCACATGATATATTAGATTTAGAATTATCTGGACATGGATTTAAACGTAATAATGATATTAATAATAATAATAATAATAATAATGGTGGTGGTAATGGTAATGTTGAAAGTATACATATACCAGCTGGTATACAATCAGCAATTATTGCTAGTTCAGCTATTGTTGCTATATCATTAATAATATTTTTATTTATATTTATAACATGCCGATGGCGACAAAAACGTAGAAAAAAATTAAGTTATGTTGAACATTATAATGCTATGAAAAGTAAATTACCAGCAATAATATCACAACAATCAACACTGATGAAAAATTATCATAATAATAATAATAATAATCATTATAATTATCATAATGAAAATAATAATGATGGTTTTGATAGATGTGGTGAAAGTTCATCATCGGCTTATAGTTTACAAAGTAATAATAATACAAATTGTTCACATATGAATACAATTATGTTTAATGGAAATCATTTATTGGATCCAAATTCATCAGAAGTTCATGAATATTTATATGATGGAATGAGAAAATCATTTCGAAATTGAAAAAAAAATTATTAATTTAATATTTAAGTACAATATTAATTATTATATACAAGAAAGTTATCAGTGAGATATTATAGTATAAAAGAAATTAAATATATTTATTTATTAAAATTTTATTATTATTTAATTATTTTTTTCATATTATAATTTGTTTAAATATTATTTTAAAAAAAATTAAACAAGTCTGATATGAAATTTAATAATTTATATTTCAAATTTTGTTAATTCGTTTTAATTTGTTAAAAAAGAAAATTTCAATTCATATTTTATTTATTATATAAATAAAGATAATTATTATATAAAACTTATTTAAAGTTGTTGTTTTTATTTATAGAATAATTCTTTGGGTTCACTGTTCACTGTATATTTAGTGCCATACAAAAACTATTAATGAATTGTTATAACGCTTTGTATTGAAGCTTTGTAAAGTAGATTTAAATAATTTAAGAACGAAATTTTTTAATTTAACAATGTTTTATTTTAAATTTGAGAAAAGATAGATTAGTTACGTTTAGAAACAGGTTAAGAAAGAGGTAAAAGTTAAGTAAATTCGAATTGATGACACTACCTAAATATTGTTCAATTGATGAATACTATGAATGACAAAATTTCATCTTATAAATTTTCATTTAAAAAAAGTATTTAAAAGTATATTAAATTTCAAAACAAATTGGACAATTTCAATACTTGAACATTTTAGTTTGGGTATCAATTACAATCTGTCATGAAAAAAACGAAACTAATATTAAATTTAAATGAATAATAAATAATTTCTGTCGATGTTTTTTTTAGCGAAACACATCGACTTTCTCCAATACAATTTGGTGTCTCTGGATGGAGAGTTTTAATTATAATAAGAATATCCAAACTAATTCCAAATATCTTTAAATTTGCCCAACCAATTTATAGCAAAAAAACTTGAAAAAACCTTCTAGAGCCACCTTCTAGATGCTGTAATTTAATTAATTTTTAAGATGCAATAAAAAACCAAATAGATTCTGAAAATAGAGAATTCAATTTCGTTTAAAGAACATAAATATCGGACAAAGATTTCTATATTTTTAAGCAACATTAAATAAACAATTTTTCATTTACAATGAAATTTTTCAGTAAGTAAGTAAAAGTATTATATTTTATATATTTCAAATAGCCCCACACTTGAAATTTTAATTATAGTTCTATAAAAAAAAACAATTTTACAAAAAAATTTCGATAATATTTTTTTAAACTAAATTCTATAAAATCAAAAAAAATTTGAATAGGTAAAGAAATATATATTAATATTTCAAATAAAGTGAAGAAAAAATATATGTACGAGTGCGAGTATCTATATATAAAGAAAATATTTATTTTAAAAAAAATATTATAATGCATACTTATATTGTGTTAAAGAAAAATTTATTAATTTTCATCGTTTCTCTAGTTAAAACCCCCACAAATAATTATGTTATTTTCAAAAACCAAAAAAAAAATTCCTAAATAAATTCAATGTTATTTCTGTTTTTCTTTATTATTCTCTCTTTAAGTTTATTTTTAACTTTTCATTGAATCGAATTGAATCATTTTTATATAATTTTTCAAGAGGAGCAACATAAATAAATCATAAATTTTATGTAATAATTAATTTATAATTGAATTTTTTAATATTTTTTTACAATATGAATTTAGATTTTTTTTTTAAATGCCTATACTTAATATGCTTTTCTGTTCGTCTGTCTGCCCCTCGTAGTTGACAGACATTCAAAAATTTATGCGGTATTGAAGAAAATATCTTTATTTTCTAATCTTTGAAATGTAATTTCGAATAGTTAATAGGCCCTGAAAATGATGTTAGACCTCGAATTAATGGAACGAATTTTATGACGCTATAGGGGACAAATATTCACCGAAATTGATAATCAACCATATATATGTAGCAGGAAAGGGAATAACTAATTAGTATTTAACAAAAAAAAAGCCCAGTATTATGAAACTAGTACGCAATAGTTCAAATGCGCAACTATTTTGTTTTTGCCATACTTATCTTTTAATTATTAAAAAAAATATTAATTCATTTTGGATATATAATAGTAGGTAACTATTGGGCAATAGTGTAATTTGATTTTGGATATTTTCAAACATCCATAATGGGATAAAATATATGAAACAAGTTTTATTAAAATATATATATTTAGAATCTATTACTCACCGATATAATTCATAAGTAAACTTCTCTTTTAATATATCAAATGCTGCATTACCAGGTGTAATTTTACCATTACTATTTTGATCAGTTTTAACATTTTGAATACATTTATAAATGAATGCATATTGTCTAGCAATACTTTTACATTGATTTAATGCTGCACTTAAACAATTTGATCCTTTTAATTCTGACATTTCATTTATATTAAAATACATTACAGTTGTATATTTATCTGGTAATATATCAATATATGGTTTCCAAAAACTATCTGAATTAATTTTTTCTAATAATAATGCAAATGCTAATTTAACATTTGTCATTGAATCAAACATTGGTATTTCGGTAACAATTGGTGCCAATGAAATTGATAATGATTCTTCAGACATAATAATTTTTTTTGGTACAATTACAAACATATCATTTTTTTTAATATCATTTATTGCTTCTAAACCAAGATCATAACCTGGATATTCAGTAATTTTAACATTATCAAATATTGCACCATTTTCTTTTGCCCATTTACAAAAATTATTAATATTTGATGATCTTGTAATTTTTGGTCCTTTAACTTTTAATAAATTCTCAATTAATTGGATACGATCTAATGTTGCTTGTATTTCAATATATTGTGACCATTGTTCTGTCACATTATTTGCTTGTTTAAAACCAATTTTTAATAATGAATCAATTAATTGATTCAATTCATTACGTTTCTGGGCAGATAATTTCTTAGGCGAATCTTTATTATTATGATTTTGTGGTTGGAACTTTTTTTGCGGCTTTTTACCCATCTTTTTTTTGGTTTCAATTAAAAATTTTTTTTAATATGAAAACACGTTTTTTTAATAAGAATGAATAAATAGATCTTTATGTGAGACACGACTTCGTGTTGGAAAATATTTAAAGAATTCCAAATATAAATGCTAAAAATAGACACAAAAATAAAATATATCCAATCCAAAAAAAATTACTTGTCCCAACCGCAATGACTTTTGGGAAAAAAGTTAACACTGCATAGAAAATAAAAAGTAAACATATGAGAACAGCTGATTTCTTTTCTCATATCAAATCCCAATAAGTATAAATTTGGAAGAAATTTCAAAACAATTAGGGTTAGGGATGATTTCGGTGCAGATTCATTCATCAGCCGCAAATGTGAATAATTTATCTCAATTATGAGCTACGACTAATGACCTCAGGCTTATGGATACTGTGCAGAAAATTAGGCTTCAATAATATTAATTGAATTACATATATTTTACTTAAAAGAACTAAGAAATTTTCTTTCTTCGGATTCATTTTACTGCACACGAAAAATATATTAGGAATTCTGTGCTAAATTTTCTGATCATATATTAAAACTAGCGGGGCGACTGTATAGTGTGGAAGGTCGTCACCTAAAGCGCTCAAAGGAAAATATTTGCATTTGTTTTTACATTTACGATTTACAGTGCAGCAATGAAGTGACAGTAATAAATAGAATATATAGAATATTCCGAAAATTCACAATTCATAATCAATTCTTCAGTTGTTTATAGTAGTTGATATTTGAAATTTAATAAATAATTATATAATAATTTCTTTATCATATTATCTGATATTTAAATAATTACTTATAAATAGAAATTAGTTAAATTAAGCAGCCATCATGAATCTGTTATTAATATTGATAATATTTAACAGTTTTATAGCAAATAATTTAATTTATGGAAAAGTTTTACATTATCAGCCTGAACAAGTGCATTTATCATTTGGAGGTAATTAAAAAATTATATACCTATCTATTATATTTTTATAAATTAATATTATTGATTGTTCTTTGTAATTCATGATTAAAAAAATTTATGAATCACATACCTACATAATATCACATTACTTTATATCAAAACAAAAGAAGTATCATTTTATATTTTGATTACATTTTGCTCATTTATCAATAATTTATTTGTTGTTGTGTACATTATATATTAAATTGGCAAATATGATAAGAACAGTTGCGTCGTCTTACATTTTATTATACTTAATTAATATTATTTGTTATCATTTTTTTTATTGTCCTTAATCATTTTCATTATTTAAACGCGTACATTACCGTGATTGATAATGAGAAAAATTACTAGAAAAATGAATTATAATATTTTATATATGGAATTATAATATTTTATATATGGAATGTGTTTTGTATTATGGAGTTAATATAAAAAAATAGTTTATAAAATATTATAAAAGGATTAAATGTCCTTTTTTAGATAGCGTTAGTGATATAGTTGTTATGTGGTCAACAAAAGATAATCCTGGTATACCAATTGTTGAATATGGATTTAATAATTTAATATTAAATACAACTGGTACTAGTAGTTTATTTATTGATGGTGGACCAGCTAAAAATTCACAATATTTTCACAAAGTAAGTATATACAACTGGAATTTCTAATAGGTATAAATGTATATAATTAAATTTTTTATACATATTTTTTCAACAAATTATATTTTCTTTTTCCCATTTAAGGTTAAACTAGAAAATTTAAAACCAAATACAAAATATTATTATCATTGTGGAAGTTCTTTAGGTTGGTCATCAATATTTTGGTTTAAAACACCATCGAACAATTCAAATTGGTCACCTAGTTTGGCAATTTTTGGTGATATGGGTAATGAAAATGCCCAGTCTTTGGGTAGACTACAAGAGGACACACAAAATCACATGTACGATGCTATTATACATGTTGGTGATTTTGCATATGATATGAATTTTGAAAATGGTGAAGTTGGTGATGAATTTATGAAACAAATAGAAACAATAGCTGCTTATGTACCTTATATGGTTTGTCCTGGCAATCATGAAGAGAAATAGTAAATTACAATTTTTTGTATTATTTTTCTAAATTATTTAAGTTAATTTATTTCATTTTTCTAGTAATTTTTCTCATTATCAATCACGGTTTAGTATGCCAGGTGGAACAGAACATTTAATGTATAGTTTTAATTTAGGTCCAGTACATTTTATTGGTTTTTCTACAGAAGTATATTATTTTATGAATTATGGTATTAAGACATTAGTTAATCAATATGAATGGTTAGAAAGAGATTTAAAAGAAGCATCTAAACCTGAAAATCGTGCTGTACGTCCGTGGATTATTACTTATGGTCATCGACCAATGTACTGTTCTAATAATAATAGTAATGATTGTACACATTCAGAAACTTTAGTACGTGTTGGATTGCCATTTTTACATTTCTTTGGATTAGAAGATTTATTTTATAAATATGGTGTTGATGTAGAAATTTGGGCACATGAACATTCGTATGAAAGATTATGGCCAATTTATGATTATAATATATATAATGGTTCATTTGAAAAACCTTATACAAATCCTGGAGCACCAGTACATATTGTTACTGGGTCAGCTGGTTGTAGTGAGGGACGTGAACCATTCCCAACAGATATTCCAAATTGGAGTGCCTTTCATAGCCAGGTTTTTTGGATTTAAAATTTTATATTGTTATTGTAAAATTAATTTCAATCATTATTTTTCTTTTAGGATTATGGTTATACTCGCCTTAAAGCTTATAATAAAAGTCACTTATATTTTGAACAAGTTTCGGATGATAAAAATGGTGCTATTATTGATTCATTTTGGATTATAAAAGATAGACACGGATCTTATTCCCAACATTAATATTATATGCTGTATTTAAATGTAAAATACATTCCAAAGAAGGTGGCTATTAAAATGTATACATTATTTAGCACTATCTACTAGAATATTAAATATTTTTAAGTAACGAAATTATTATTTTCTAAGCAATTTATATAAATTTGAAATAATAAACTATTCAATAATTCAACTTTGGTATTCTTGCTGCTTATGTAAAAGTGTTGTGTAAAAAGTTCCCCTTAACTTTTTCATATTAAAAATCTCTAAAACAAAAAAAAACTTATTTTCATAGATAATAATGAAATAGTTGTGACATGGACTACTCGTGATGATACAAAAGAATCTATTGTTAAATTTGGCATAGATTCTCTTGATTTAAAAGCTACTGGAAGTTCAAAAAAATTTATTGATGGTGGAAATGGAAAATCTACACAATATATTCATAAAGTAAACAATTTATTAATTTTTTAATTATGTTTTAAAAGATCTCTTGATATAAAAATAAAGGTTAAACTTGATAAATTACAACCGAATAATACATATAAATATCATTGTGGTAGTAAATATGGTTGGTCACCAGAATTTTGGTTTAAAACATTGCCATCTGGTTCGGAATGGTCACCAAGTATAGCAATTTTCGGTGATATGGGTAATGAAAATGCACAATCTTTAGGTAGACTTCAAGAAGATACACAAAAACAAATGTATGATACTATGATACATGTTGGTGATTTTGCTTACGATATGCACTCAAATAATGCTGAAGTTGGTGATGAATTTATGCGTCAAATTGAATCAATTGCTGCTTATGTTCCATATATGACGTGTGCAGGAAATCATGAAGAAACATAGTTAAATTATATTTTTTAATTTAAAATTTATTTTTCAGAATTAAATTTAAATTTCATTTCTCACAGCAATTTTTCAAATTATCGTGCCAGATTTAATATGCCTGGAGAATATGAAAATCTAATGTATAGTTTTAATGTTGGACCTGTACATTTTATTGGATTTTCAACTGAAGTTTATTATTTTATTAAATATGGAATAAAACAAGTTGTTAAACAATATTATTGGTTGGAAAATGATTTAATTGAAGCAACAAAACCAGAAAACCGTAAATTACGTCCATGGATTATAACTTTTGGACATCGACCAATGTACTGTTCCAATGATAATGGCGATGATTGTTCAAAACATGAAACTGTTGTACGAAAAGGTTTACCAGTTTTACATATGTTTGGACTTGAAGATTTATTTTATAAATATGGTGTTGATGTGGAAATTTGGGCACATGAACATTCGTATGAAAGATTATGGCCAATTTATAATTATAAAGTTTTGAATGGATCATTTAAATACCCATATACAAATCCAAAAGCACCAGTTCATTTAGTTACTGGTTCTGCTGGTTGTAAAGAAGGTCGAGAACCATTCTTTAAAGTTATTCCGAAATGGAGTGCTTTTCATAGCCAGGTATACTGTCTTTTCTATTTATAAAACGTCCGAAGTTTATTTTAAATTTTTAGGATTATGGATATACTCGTTTAAAAGCTCACAATAATACTCATTTATACTTTGAACAAGTTTCTGATGATAAGGATGGAGCGATTATTGATAAATTTTGGATTATTAAAGACAATCATGGATCATACGTTTGAATAATTATTATATGTATTATATAAATCAACTTTGTACACTATTTACTTGCACCAAAAATATTATTTTACATTATTTTATATATAAAAAAAAAATAAATACTGATAATCATTCCTAATATTAAACATTGATATCAATTATTTTTATTTGAGATTTTTATTGCTAGCACATTCAAAGTATACAATATATAAAAAAAATTGTTTTCTAATGCAGGCAAAGTATTTTAGGGAAGAAACTAATTAACGCCGATTAATTAATCATTTTTTTTTTAAATTATTTATTTCTTCATTAAAGAGTTATTAATTATTTATGGTATTAATTTCAGTACTTTTTTAAATTAATTTTATCTTTTTTTAAATTACAAAACTAATAAATTGAATAATTATCTTGCAGAAAATATTAGTGATATTGTTGTAACATGGTCAACTCATGATAATACTGAAGAATCTATAGTAAAGTATGGAATTAACGGTCTCATAATGGAAGCAAAAGGAAAATCTGAACTATTTGTTGATGGTGGACCAGCAAAAAATAGTCAATATATCCACAAAGTATATATTTTGAATTTTTTTAAATTAAATTTTATTATATATGAATATTAAAATCATGTAGGTAACATTAAAAGATTTAGCAGAAAAGACAAAATATGTTTATCACTGTGGTAGTAATTTAGGTTGGTCTGCAGAATTTTGGTTTGCTACACCACGTTTTGATAGTAATTGGTCACCTAGTTTTGCTATATTTGGTGATATGGGTAATGAAAATGCCCAGTCTTTGGGTAGACTACAAGAGGACACACAAAATCAAATGTATGATGCTATTATTCATGTTGGTGATTTTGCTTATGATATGGATTCAGATAATGCACAAGTTGGTGATGAATTTATGCGTCAAATTGAAACAGTTGCTGCCTATTTGCCATATATGGTTTGTCCAGGAAATCATGAAGAAAAATAGTAATTATATTTAACTATTTTTAATATAATTTATTTAATATAAAATATGTATTGCAGTAATTTTTCAAATTATCGATCACGTTTTAGTATGCCAGGTAAAGATGGTAGTTTAATGTATAGTTTTAATATGGGTCCAGTACATTTTATATCATTTTCAACGGAAGTATATTATTTTATAAATTATGGTCTTAAATTATTAACATCACAATATGAATGGCTTGAAAATGATTTGAAAGAAGCTACAAAACCTGAAAATCGTGCTTTACGTCCGTGGATTATTACTTATGGCCATCGGCCAATGTATTGTTCAGATGAAAAAGAATATGATTGTAATGATAAATTAGAAACTTACATTCGTAAAGGACTACCTGTATTACAGTTTTTCGGTTTGGAAGATTTATTTTATAAATATGGTGTTGATGTAGAAATATTTGCCCATGAACATTTTTATACACGCCTTTGGCCAATTTATGATTATAAAGTTTATAATGGATCATTAGAAACACCATATACAAATCCAAAAGCACCAATTCATATTATAACAGGTTCGGCTGGATGTAGTGAAGGTCGTGAACCATTTTCACAATTTTTACAACCATGGAATGCTTTTAATAGTTCAGTACGTATAAGTTTTTAAAAACTATATCATTAACTTGTTAAATAATAAGTAATATTTTCAGGATTATGGTTATACTCGTTTAAAAGCTCACAATTATACTCATTTATACTTCGAACAAGTTTCTGATGATAAAAATGGTGCTATAGTAGATAACTTTTGGATTATTAAAGAGAAACATGGATCATATGCTTAACTTACTTATTAAGAGCGTAATTCAAATACTCAACAATTTATTTTTTCATAAAATTTAAATTTATTAGAATTTAACTTAACGACTAGATTAATAGTATCACAGATTGTTATATATTTAAAAAAAAAATTATTTGTAAAAATCTAAACTTAACCAATTTTTACAGCTTTAATTAATGCATTACCATGTTCATCGATAATATTTTGTTTTTCAGCTACACATGTTAATTTTACACTTTTCTCTGGGGAACGTTTAATACATTTATCCAAATAACATTTTCGAATTTCGTGTGAAAATAATTCAATTAATTTTATATCACCACCATTTGGTCCAACAAAATAATCACATTCATATCCAAATTCTTTTAAATCTCTTATACAGCAATATAAAAACTCAGGATTAGTTGAATACCATTTATTTGTACGTATTAATGGTATATTTAATTTATTTCGTAAAATTCCTGTAATGAAAGTATCATCAATCCAAAAGAATTTTTCTGTTTGTGATTCTATGACTAGTTTCATAGCTGTACTTGGGTTTGTTATATACAACCATCCAGATAAGTAATCTGGATAAATATCACTTATATATTCATCTCGTGAAACATACCATTTACTGGGTGGTACCCTAATTGGTAATTGTTTTTCAAATGCATAACCTACTATAAATTCTTTCATTTTACCCACAGTTATTTCAAACTTTTTTAAATAATTTTCTACATGAAATATATTAAATACTATATCATCATCTATTTTTACAATATATTTAGCACGATGACATTTTGTTACAGCCCATTTTAAGCCCATTGTATGTTTATATGTAAGATTTCGATATGCTTCTATGAAATTACCCTGAATTAAATCATGGAATTTATTTTGTTCATCAAATAGTTGATTTTGTGTAATAAATTTTTCATTATAAGGTATTCCAGCTATTAGAAATATTCTTAAAAAACCTAATTCTTTTAATTTTTCATGTGTAATTGCTCTTCGATGAGCATATCTTAAATGATCATGTCCAACATATGATGTCACTAAAATTATTCCTAAATAAAAACTACTTAGTAAGAATTGATTTTTAGATAATTTCATAAAAATTACCTAAAATATCTTTATCATAATTATTGCACATATCATTTTCAATTAAATATTTAAAACCAGTAAAATTCACTAAACGATCTTCAATAATTTCTTCTGAATCTATTAATGTTCTAGCTATAATAAATTCATCTTCATATATATTATTATTAGATATTTTTTTTGAATTTATAAGAATTACTAAAATTATTATAAAACTTGTAGCACATAATAGAAATTTCAATAAATTTCCAGATCTTAATAATACCATTTTATAAAAAAAAGAAAGTTGAATTCTTCGTCTTTATTAAGCGTAGGATGGTATGGCACTAAATCGATTTGACATTTTGACACAGCACAACACAAAAAAGTAAATATTGATCAATGTACCAGTAAAATTTACTAAAACCAGTTTTCTCAATAACAATTTATAAAAATTATTTTACGTTAATTTAAAAAAAAAATATTTTATTAAAACAGATTATGTATACATATACGAAAAATTAATCTATGGCTGCATTATTTGATATTATTATTATGGAAGTAAATGGTTGCCTTCTAATTGAAATTTTATTGAGTTAAATTTTTAAAATAATAAATTTGTATGGTGGGCTGGAACAGGTAGTTTTATTATTAACTCATTTTAGTCAACACATTTTAATTATATTCATAAAATGATAAGATAATTAGAAACTCAAACAAGATATAATAAATTTAATATTTTTTATTTTACCACAGACTAAAAAAAATTAAGAATTTTGTTTTTTTTTTTAAATTTAAGTAATCAATAAATAACTTTTTTGTTATGTTATTTTTTTTAACATAAATATTTATTTTACACAGTATATTTTTTAAAATATATATTAATCCTTTGTTTATATTTATTTTTACTACCACTTTGATCTTTTTGACCAATCCTTCGGTGTCCAATGTAAACATTTTGGATCAATACGAATTTTTCGTTTATCCATAGCCTTTTTATGTTGATCAATTATATCACGACTAATACAAACAATATATTGTCCCTTATAATAATTAATTAAATTTAAATTTTGTAATGTTGAGATTACATCCTCTTTTTTAATACTGGTTATTTCACAAATTTCACTAAAAATACAAAAAAAATTATATCATTTTTATAATTAAAGTACATTAATAATTAATTAAATATTTTCTTACTTTATTGTAATTTGTGGTTTTTCATTTTCACCACATGGTTTTTGTGAAATGAATATTTCTAATATTGTTTGAGCCCAATATGATCGATATGATAATAAACCTAAATCTGATAATGGTTTTTCTGGTGAACCAGTTTTACCTTCAAATTTTGATAATTCATAACTAAATTCAATTAACAATTTACCATAACCTTTACGTTGATATGGTGGCATTGTTAATATACATGCAACATTATAATCTTCTGTACTTTCTTTTTCTTTTGAAAAATAACCCACAATATGAAAACCTCTAGAATCATATTCGGTCATAACATAAAATAAAAATGGATCTGTATCATAATATAATGTTTTATGATCTAAAAATAATTTCGCCAATAAACATAAATTTTGTGCATATACTTTATTTTTACGGCCATCAATTTCAAAAAATGATATTGTCTGTTTACGATATATTTCATTACCAGGTGGATGTCTTAAATTACATTTAATTAAATGTCTTTCTAAACATTTTTTACTTTTACGATATTTTAAACAAAATTCACATATATAAATGCAAGGCATTTGGCATAATTCCTACAACATGTAATTTACAGAAAAAAAAAATATATATTTTTTCTATTAATCATTAATAATCAATTAAATTTTCTCGTTTTATTACCCATACTTGCGGATACGGGGCAAAATACCATGGTTTTATTCTATGTCTTCCTAATTCAATCATTTCAACATTTTTCATACGTGTTACAACATCATCATGATGTGTTACCATACTACCAGATTGTCTTGGGGTTTTTTCTTGACCATCTTGTGATGATTCTTCATTATTTTCAACTATTGGTGTCTGTATATATATATATGTATACCGTATTTATATACATAATTGATAATAATAATTGTGGATTATAATTAAATTATTGTTTTTAAATATAAATTATAATATTAGATTTTTATAATTAATTTTTGTAATACGTACAGTTGGAGTAGCGCTAACCTTTCGCTTGCGATTCATTTTCTTTTGTAATGCAGCGGCAAGCACAGCGCTTCCATTAACTATTTCATTATTTATAGGACTTGCTGGTCTTGATATACCACCAGCTAATGAATGAATTTTTTTTGGTGTTGTTACACCAGTACTAGCACCTGTTGTTGTACCATCTCGTCGTGGAAATTGAACTTTTCTTGTATCTAAATATTCTTCTTCAACCCATTCATCTAATCTTTTATTAACTGTTTGATTTTAATAAACAATTTAATATAATGTCTTTTGTTTATAAGAAATATTTGAACTTACAATCAACATAATGTACATAAAACATTCGACGACTATTATGCTCTCTTAAACTTACTATTTCTGCTAGTGGCCAATCATCTGTACCATGCATTCTTACTGGTAGTCGACATCCTTCTGTCAGTGCACCCTGTTTTTTAGAAATTAATCATTATTTTTTAGGTTATGTTTTTGTTTTGGATTTTCGGAATGTTATAAAAAATTTTAATAATTGAAATTATTATATTTATGCTAGTGTTTTTCTTACTGTTGATTCACAAATTGATGAAAGATCTTCATCGACCTCCATTTTTGAAGTGATTTTCATTGATTTTCGATTTGGTTTCTTGTCTTGATGAGAAAAATAATTTGTTTTAATGATTTCACTTCACACTAAATATTGTTTTTATAAAAATTGCTTTAATCCGAGAATGCAATTTATATTATCCTTAATCCAATTTCTATATTTTGATTGCAATTTCTATGAATTGTGAAATTATAAATATAAAATCACTAAAATTATATTTCCTTTTTTATAATTTTTTACATTATTGTTGACAGTAGCTGGCGTGCAGATTGAAAATTCAAAGTAAATATTTTTCGTCTTGAAAAATCGAAAATTAGTTTTCCGTATTTGAAAATTTATATTAAAAAACTAATCAGCCTTAAATATATTTATTATTTTTATAATAAATGGACAAATTAATAAATTATGAAATCCAATAAATTTATTTATATTTTATAAAATTTACAAATGAAAGAAAAATGATGTTCCTTCCACAAAAATTTTAACAGCTGTCAGTGTCAGCTGTCATTGTGGCATTTTTGAATGTCATTGCTCAGATATCACGTATACCAACTGTTAGAAAATTATAGTCAATATCTCGAAATCATTAAGGAAATGGCGTATTGAAAATTTAACAAACTGTTAAAAAATTTAAATTTTTTTGAATAAATTAATATTACAAAAAAAAGTTACCCGTTTCACCCCTCACCGATTTTATATATATGCATTTAGAATAAAAAAATTACTTTATTATTTTTTAGTAAAATTTTGGCGCGATTATTTTTAATACACTGACAATTAAATGACAATATATAAGATGAATTAATACATGAATAGAGTTCTTATAATTTTCCAATTAAATCAATTAAAATCGTAGTAATTTTTACGGTTTAAATAGATCTTATAGATGTAAAAAGTAATTTAATCAGTTTGGAATAGAAATTTGTTTACATATTGACAAAATTTTGCTGTTATTGTGGTGAATTTTCGGATTTTCAATTTTACTAATTTTAATCGGGAGTGCATTATGGTTATGCAAACTTAATCTATTATGTTATGTATTAGGCCTCTTGTGATAAATTTATAAAAGTGATTTAAAATATTTGCAAAAAGTGACAAATTATAACGAAGAAGTGAAAATCATAATATTTAGAAAATTAATTGCTTACAAAATTTGTAAAATCTTTTTTAAATATATTGTGTTTTTTCTCAATTTTCATAACGGAAAAATTTCTTACATTTGTGTAGCTATATTAAATTCTCTGAACAGCAAATGTTGATAAATATTATCAATTTTACCATTATTTATATTGAAATTTAAGAATTATCTTTCACTATTTTCTGTACATGAAAATTAAAACCAAAATTTTCCCATATTTAATTTTGCATATTAAAAATGTTGCCAACACAATGTTGCCAATCATTTATAATGAAAGAAAATGTAAAATTATTTTCATCATGTTGCGGTTTTTCAATATTAACAGATAATAAGGTTAAAAACTGAAACAGGTTAAATATTTTATAAATAAATACACTACTAAACAACATATGTTGCGAAACATTTAAGAAATTTTAACATTTGCCCTGTTAAAAATGTTTCTATGTGTATTACTTATATGAAAATGTATCTGGCTATATCCTTAGGGGTTTATTAATGTAAAGCAGCTTCTGCATGATCTAAAAAAATATATACTTTTAAGAATTATTTAAAAATTAATTCCAATAAAAATTGTTAATCAAACAAAATTCGTAATTGGTTGTAAAATACAGATTATATATATGAAGTATATAATCTGTACATAGTATTATTTAACAATTCTAAATAAAAGTAAAAGTTTTATAAACAAACTATATTAGTTTATAGTTAATAATTAACTTCCAATCCCCTACCTACATCATAAAGATTAATTTTTAATACTTTTCAAAAAAAACACAGTTTTGTTATCAATAAAAAGAATATTAAATTTAAATTTTAAAAGGTCGTATACTTACTTTCAATTCATATTTTAAAAACTAATAACGAAAAATGCAATTAATAAATTTTTAACAAATAAAATTTAAATTTTAATATATTAATAAATTTATTAAAGTCATAAAACGATAAATTAACATATATGTAGATACTAAGTAGATATAAAAATTCGAATATAAATTATTCTGATAATTATAATATGAATATTAAGATTTATATTATTAAATTATCGTTATACTTGAATATATAATTAAATTCAAGAAAATTATTATTTTGTAACTAAGGTTCTAAATAAAAATGCTTAGAATGTATGCTTTTTGAGATGATTAAGGAAATATCAATTTAAAATCATAAGAAATCTACCAAAAATTATAGTCACAAGAGAGCGATAAGATAATTAAAGCACAAACTACTTGTAATACCGAGAGGTATAAGTGATGGATGTCATATAATGCCACCAAAGAGGAAGCGTACAAATTTGATATAAAAATCAGAAAATTGTGACTATAATTTATTAGTTCAAAAAGAGATTAAAGCTTTTTTCTATATATTTAAACAAATTATAAAACTTTTCTTTGATTTTTTTTCCCCTCCAATTACTTGATATTAATCTTATTTAATCTTTTATTATATTAATAAATATATATATATATACATATATATATAATATTAAATATATTAAAAAATTAGCTTTCTTTAATATCATTTTCAAAGAGTTCTTTTTTACTATCATATTATTTTTATCAAAAATTCTTTTATATATGTACATGTATATAAAGATCGGATATATTTTATAATATCGTAAATTTTCAAATTACCTGCAAACAGCAAACATATTAAACGAAAAAAGTTTTAAATTATTATAGATATGTCTATCATGTCGAGACATTGTATATATATATATATATATATATATGTAGTTCTAATGAAAACCTCTTCAAATTTCAATTTATAATATCGTATATTTTACTATACTCTAACTTTAAAAAGTGCTACAATTTTTTTTATTATTTATTTTTTAAAAATAATTTTTATGTAGTGGTCGCTTATTTGTTTGTTTAAAAAAAAAATTTATGGTCATATGATGGCATTAAAAGCTCCAAATAATAAATGGTCAGTTACTGGACGATATTCACACAGATCGGAAGAAAAAAATACTAAATACAAAAATCATAATTACTTAAAAAAAATTTTTTTTATTCTCTGCGGTTTGTGATATCGGAAAATAGTTTGCAATAAGATTTCAAAAAATAAATCAATTTTATAATAAAAATTAAATTATTTAAAATTAAAAATTTATAACTCTATGAAAATTAATTTTGATTAATTTTTGCTCGATAAAGTTTATTAATAATTAAAAAGTGTACATTTTAAAAAAAGGATCATTAATTTGATTAAAGTGAAAAAAATATATTTTTTAAATAAAGAAAAAATACTTTTTTATTGATTGTATGTAATTATTGGCAACAAAAAGTTTTTACTAAATTTTCATATATCCGAAAAAAAAACATTATTACTTATTACTTTTTAAAAGCTGAATTAACAGAATTTTATATATATTTTTTTTTTAAATTTGCTAATTTTAATAAATAAATAATTAAAGTACGCATAGTGATAGATTGAAGTAAAAATTACAATTTGATATTTATAAGCCATGGTTGTAACTTAAAATAGGGAATTTTTGCGGTCATTCATAAAAATTAAGTTATTGCATAGATACTAGAATTTTTCAATGATCCTTTTTCATGATCATAAAATTAAAAGTAGACACAATTTTTGTGAAAGTAGATTTCTAAGAGTTTCTATAAAAAAAAGTCTTTCATGTTAATGAATTTTATATAAGTTTTATTTAAACAATATTTTTACGATATTTATCGTAAATATTTTTGAGCTACGATCTTGGAATTTTTTATATTTTACTTTCATTTTCTTATGAATCATAATCTACAATCGTCCTAAAAAATATTAAATATAAGATACAAAATATCAATTATAATTAATTATTTAAAAAATCGAAATAAGTTTTTGTTGTTGATGACAAAGTAATAGGTATTCTAATTAGTAAATTCAAGATCATATATTGAAATATTTATCGTATAAGTTAAAGAGTATAGAAATACACATATAAATATTTTTCAATAAGTTTATTATGTATTTAAGTTAACCAACATTAGAACATTATATATTTATTATTTATAAGCATGAGCTTTAATAATTAAATAAATATAGGAATTATAGGAATTTCCTTTTTAAAATCACATTTATATAAATCCCAAAATTATTTTGGATGGAAATAATTTAATTTAATATAATTTTATTTATGATATTCTGAGATGGAATTTTTATAATTTTATCTATTATTAATTTATTTTTAATTAATTATTTATTAAAATAATTCACATTTAAAATGCACCATGAGACCGAAAAACACAACTGATGGTCATTAGCTAGGACTGCAACCAAGCCATGTACAGAAAAATTAATATTTTCAATGTCATTCAATGTTAATAGTAATGGGTTGGTTATCCTGTCTGTCTAAAGGCAAACTAAATTAAGAGTAGTAAAGAGGATCATAAGTTAGTAAATAGTATCATAAAGTCAACCAATAAATTTTGATTCTTTAAGAGAATTTTCTGACTTTTCTATATATAATATTTTCTATATAATATTAAATTCGAGTCTATAAATTAAAATTATTTTGAATAAATTATTTTTCAAACAGATTAAATTGTAACCCAAAATAAAAGTTTCATAAAATATAATTTAAATTATAGAATTTTACTAAACGTGTTAAATTACAAATTTTTTTCTGTAAAAAATATACAATTTAAATTATTTTTCATGATTTTTCTATATGTTACAAATAATATATTAAAGTCAAAAGAATATTTATTACATATTAGCAATACAAATGTTAATTGGAATTATTGAAAAAAAAATATGTAAATATTACATTAATTTTCTAAAATAATTAGATTCACCTGTTAAATAATATTCAATCTGATGAATTTTTAAAACATATTTATGTAAATAATGTGTTAAAAATATCAAATTAGATCTTATATATAGAGTAATGAATTTTAGATTTTAGTTTAATTTTTAAAAAATATTAATCATTATGCTGTGTAAAATGGGTAAATAACTGATAAGACAAGAAGTTTATATTACATAAATTTGATATTTGGAGAAAAATATTCATTAGCATGTCTGTACATAAAATTTAATATCGATAAACGAGAATTTAAAATACTGGTAGTCAATAACTATATTATTTGAGCTATAAATATTTACTATATACTTAAAAAGTTTTACTAAGTATACTAAGAAGTATAATATACTATATAAAGCAAAGTTTTAAGTATGGTCTGATGATTATATCAGCTACCTTTTGGTTAAACTTCATCCTTCAATTTTCACTCAATTGTAAAATTGAGATTAATTTTGGTAATTTTGTATTCAAATTGGCAATATAGTATTTATAGTTTACTGACAATTCATATTATGGATTTCTCAGCTGCTAGTTTACCATACTTGACTCCAGTATCTCTTTTATATGACACAAACATTGATTATATAGCAACAACAGTAAGATTTTTCACTCTATTATAATCCTTTTAATTATCCTAAAATTTAAAATGTTGCAATAATTAATTAAAATATTATGACTTAATTTAAAATTAAGATAATTTATATTATCATATGTTTATTTTATATCCGCTCCATTTGAGGTAATTTATTTATGTGACAAGTTCAATCTAATTTTGATTTATTTAACCAATCTGTGTACTTAATGAGCATTAAATTTTTATGTTTTAAAATATGGCAACAGAAAATTTTCAGAAATAAATTTCTTTAAAAAAAAACATTAAAAATATTTTATGACATTTTTGTTTCCAATTTTTATTAATTTACTACGATGTACGAGTACTATATATTACTCAAAAGTTTTTTATTAGTGATCTAAAATTTGTATCAGCAATTTAATTTTATCTAAATTTATCTGCAAATATTTTATTTTATAATTAAGTACATATACTAAAATAATTATAATTTGTTTTTTCAGAATTTATTATTTTATAAAATTTTTTTTTATGAATCTTCAGAATTTATCAATTCAACAATGATATAGATAGTAATAATTTATCAGTATCCGTAATTTATTATTAAGAATTATAAATATATTATTTACTAAAAAATTTCAAAAAAATTACTTCTAGAATTTTAATTGGATATAAATTCTTGTTACTTGCAGGGATTTGGAAATTTAAAATTTTAAAAGGGAAACTTACCTATTAGTTGGCTTAGTAGTTTAATTAATTTAAATATATCAACAGAATAATTGTCATTTTACTGTGATGTTAACTTATTTAATATCATTCGAGCGAGACAGTTTAATTTTTGAAAATTGCTCTAAAATAAAATGTATTATGCTTTGAAAGACAAATATTCTCACATTTCTCAAGGAAAGTGTTTAGGTATTGAAAGGAAATCTCTTAAGTCCTTTTTATAAAAATTTAGAATTATTAATTACAATTAATTAAAATTGGTAATTTTGTAATTTAATATACAATTTTTTAAAATGAAATTACTTATATGTACATATAAGAAATTTAATATGTATAGTAAGAATTATTTATTGAATGATAAAATTTGGAAAATTTTATCAAAAACTTTTTTTAAATGAAAATCTCAAATTTCAGTTAGATAATTTATTTATACTAATTTACTCTTAGTCCTTAAAATATTTTTATACATTTTGTCAATTTTTTTGAAACTTTTTTTATATTTTGCTAATTATAAAAATTCAAATATTTCCACGTTTATCGTACAAAATTGAAAATCGTTTATATTAATTAACATATTTGCAATGAAGTAGTCTAATAATAGTAACGATATTTAATTTTTTGGATATATGAATATTTAGTTAAATTTTATAAAGAAACTAAAAATGTTGTTCTATATCTATAGCTTTGTTATAATTTTACATTTTTTTGTAGTTTTTTTTTTAAATAATTATTACTACAAATAAAAAATTTGTTTATGTTTAAAAAATGACACCAAAAAGATGGCTAGCACTATTAGCATTTTATACATCATATTTATTTTTTGGTGCTAGCATTTATTTTCATATTGAAAATAATTTAGAAAAAGGTCGTCGAGATGTTGCATTAGAAGAGAGAATCGAAATTAATGGTAAATAAATAGAAAATAATAATTATTAATTAATAATAAATATTTTCAAAAAATATTTTTTTAATAATAAATTTAAAAAAAAAATTTAACAAAGTATTTAATCTTTTAAATAATTAAACTATATTGGTGATTAAAAATTTTAGTAAAATTTTTTTTTATTATAATTTATGAATTTTGAAAGCCAAAAAATCATAATTTTCGCAACTAATATAATTTATTATACTCTAATTATCAGCATATAAGATGTTCTAGTGACACAAATAAATTTCAAAAACTTATAGATTATACATTTTGATATCTACTACTAATACTAAGTATACAATAATTTTTAATTAGCCAATAATATAGATAATTTCTTTTTTAAATCTTATCGGTTATCATAATGCTCGGTCATATGCTTTGATAAAATGTTAATTGATATTTATATTATATGGGAAAAAATGATTAAAATTAACGTTTTTTAAATAATATTATTATTTTACTATATATTATTGTTGGTACTGAAAATTAACCGCGGACTATAGTAACCAAAAATATTTGAAATATATTATAACTAGAAATATATTTTGGAGATTTTAATATCGATTGTGGATTTTTTTCAAATCAAAATTTTTAATAAATACATAATAATAAAAAAAAAGCAGTAAATACTTGATAAAACTAAATTAATTTACTCATTTTGAAAAAAAAATTTAAATAATGAACAATAATTTATTTATCTTAAAGAAAATATCATAAATAAATTCATAAATATATTATAGTCGTAAATATCACACAAATAATTGAACCGATGATTTTGAAAGTGGCATAAGTCACTGTTTGCGAAAAATTGTAATTGAATTATTTAAATTTTTTATGCTATTTATTACTACAAATATGTATAATTTTTTCATGTTTTACTGATTTATTGTTAATTTCTTTTAAAATTCTGTATTATTTCGTCCGTAGAAATTTTACTGGTAAACACAATTGCAAAAATATTTATAATATCTCAAAATAAATTAAAAGTGACTTATGGCACTTTCAAAATAAACGGCTCAATTGTAAATAAAGGGTAAAATGTTAATTTTAAAAAAAAATACCTACTATAAATAATTAGTCACTATAAAGTCATAAGATTATTTTATATGTGATTTTTCTTTTGTTTTGATATAAATCAGGGGCCAATGAATCTATAAAATTATTTACTATAAAGAGATACTAAAATTTTATTGTGCGATAATATAAATAAATTTAAAGAAAATAATATTACTGCATATTTAAAAACATTTAAGGGTATTCACTAATTTAAAATCAATTACTATTCAGTATTAAATTATTCGTTGAATGAAATAGTCAATTCTGTCAAATTTTTTAATTTTCATAATTATAACTACGCCAATTTGTTGTGTATATAAATATAGAAAAGGATAGAGAATTCTCAGTTTTATCTACTATCGCACTTTGTTTAATAATGCAATTTATTTAAGGTTTGCACTTCCTGCTAATTTTAAAAATTGTATTGAGACAATTTAATTCTTGTTATCCTTACAGAATAATTGTCGGTGGGGTGAATTAAGATCGAAAAAATTAAAGACCATGGACTTTAACTCTAAATGAAAAGGAATTAATGTCCATGGAATTATTGTCCACTGCTAAAAAGAATTAAAGTCCAATTTGAAAAGGTCATAAAGTCCATAGACTTTATGACTCTTTTACAAAATTCAAATGAGAATTAAAGTCTAATTGTATAATTTAGAATAATGTTTATTATAAAATATGTAATATTTTTCTAAATAAGAGTAAAATACAATTATAACTTGCTTTGCATTCAATTATTCAATCCTTTACTTATCTTATTTATCCTCTTTTCGTAACTTATCGGCTAAGGAAAATAACTTAATTTGCAACTTTTCGGAAAAGGGAAAAAATTCCTTATTTTTTTCAAAACTGCAAAAAGAAAGAGTTTTCCCTTTTCCGAAAAATAGTAATAATTTTTTATTAAAAATGAGTTTTGCTTCATATCTTTATATATGAAGCTTTGTGGTGCAGAGCAAATTTCGAAAAATTTTTTTTCGGAATTTTAAATTTTTTCTTACGTTTTAGATGTCAGGGAACCAGAATCAGCAAAAAAAAATTTCGTGTCCGCCGTACGTCGTACGTCGTACGCCGTACGCAAAGCAAAAATAGACTTTTTAATCACTTAGAAATAGTTCTAAAACATATTCAATTCAATAAAAAATTTGCAGAAACGTAAATAAAGGATGGAATTTTATATTTATGATATCCTTTTTAGAATGATATCCCTGCAAACCCCCTTCATGGAGCGTTAAAAATGCATAATTTTTGTGCACGTTAAAAAACACACCTTAATATAGTCGGATCTTTACTCTGTTTCACAGGTTTATGAACAGACATTATACAAAGAACATAACAAACATTTAGAGCCCTGGGTCCCCGCCCCACTATTTTATGGTAATATTAAAGATAAATTTTTGAAAATTGATATGCCTATGAAACCAGTAAGGTTTTACGTAAAACACTATTACTTCTAAAATAGGTACAACACGTAAGTGCCTTTCCATTCCATATTAAAAAAAAATACCCCCCGCCTTTTTTAAGTGGATGAAGGGCTTATATATGAAACAAGTTGCAACCCCTCAGCGGGGAAATTTATTAAAAAAGTGAGAAACGAGTTTCTTAAATATACTATTTTACACCTTCTCCATAAAAATTAGCCCCATACCTATACCCCACCTTCACTTTAAAGTGAAAAACTTTTAAAAGGGCTATTAAAATTGTGTTTTTTTTATTAAAAATGGTCATAAGATATGTCGCATTTAAGATAGGGCCTTGTATCTTGTAAGTTAGGTATAATAGATTAGTACCTTTCGCAATCATTCAAAATTTTCACCCCTTTCTCCTTTCACATAGCTGAGGAAGTATATTTATAAAAAAAGAGGCAACACCTCCTCGGAGGACTGGATTAAAAAACTAAGAAATTGGTTTTTTTTAAATACTATTTTGCACCTCTCGCAAAAAATTTGTTTCCGTACCTGCAACCCCCTCTATTATTCATCACTAAGAAATGTTATATTACAAAATTTATTACAGAATTTATGAAAATTTAATTTTTGGAACTTAAAATGACTATAAAATAAGCCACAGTTTAGATATTAACTTGAAACTTATAAATTGGGTTCACTAGGTTCGTGGTAATCCAAATCACTCCAAATTTTATCCTTCTGATCTTTTTGGGTGGAGGAGGGGGTATATTTAGGAAACAAGCTCCATGCGTTCCGCGGGGCGCTAATTTAACAAAATGGAAAAATACTGTTTTAACAACGAAATTTTACACCTTATATCAAAAAATCAGCCCCATCCCCTCAACCCTCTTTATGTTAGTTTTATTTGAATTTCGATATTTTCAAAGTTAAATTTTTAAAATTCAAAATGGCTATAAAATGGTCCAGATTTTATGTACGACGTTCTAGCTTCTATGCCAGGTACCATAATTTCAAACCTTGCGAAATCACTTAAAATTATAAACCACCATCTCATTAAAGTAGAAGAGGGGGTATATTAATGAAATAAGCAATATCCCCTATGCGGGAGACTATATCAAAAAAATGAAAAATTAGTTTCTTAATAACACTATTCTACACCTTGTGCATAAGAACGAGACCTGTACCTTCAACTCTCTTCATTTTACGGTTGTAAAAATTTCGACATTTTAAAAATTAATATTAAATTGCATATATACAATTTCGAGTATTTATTTATTGAAACTTGGTAATAATTTAAAATTGTACAACATTAATAGTTTTGAAAAAATTATAACTTTTAATTTTATATATGTATTATGTTGTTCGTGAAATTCAAATTTTTCGCAAAGGTCTTAGATTAGATATTAGCTTTGAAATATATAGTTTTCAAACCAAAATTCCAACCTTTTCTGCTCTAGTAATTCCAATATTTAAAAATTAGTATAACAGTGTTAAATTGTTTGTATTCATTGGTAACTTAAACTCAGTCCAAATTCTCAACTGACATTATACAAATTGATATACAAAGAAAAATCTGCCAAGTTGGAAGTCCTTTTGATCCACCTAGGATTTAATGAAAACGAAGATTTAAATAAAATTTATAAATTCACGTGTAAAATTTTATTATTATAAACTATTTTTTTTTAAATTAACCCTCCGATGTAGGTTGTTCCTTATATATACCTCCTCCTCCACCTAAACAAAGCAGCGGGTTAAAATCTGAGTGAATTCGGTAAGCACTAACCTATTGCACCTAATTTGTAAGTTGATTGGTTATAAATAAAATGTGGCTTGTTTTATAGTCATTTCATGTTCCAAGTATTCAATTTTCATAACTATGTATATAATAAATTTTGAAGTGTAATATTTCTATGTGATAAGAATGGAAGTAAATTTTTCGCATAAGGTGTGAAATAGTATTTTTAAGAAAATAATTTCTCATTTCTTCAATCCAGTCCCCCGCGGAGGTGTTGCATCCTATTTCACAAACATACCTTCTCAACCCTATTAAAAAGAGAAGAAGATAAAATTTTTGAATGAATTCACTATAGCCTATTATACCTAATTTATAAGATTCAAAGACCTATCTGAAATGTGGCATATCTTATGATCATTTTAAATATCAAAAAATCAATTATCATAAAATCTGGTTCTATTAAATCATATTATGTATATTATGTTATATTGTCATGTAGTAATTTTAAAAATTAATATATAGGTACATATGCATATATAAATTAAAAAGCTGTAATATTATATATAAATTAAAAGCTGTAATATTATATATATATATATATATATATATATATATATATATATATATATATATATATAATATATGTATGTATATATATTAAATATTATATGTTTATATATATATATATATATATCTATAAGTATATATAATATTACAATAATAATAAATATAATATTAAATATTATATAATATTATATCATAATTTCAACCCTACATTATAGATAAGAATTTGATCATTTTTACCATTCGTATATATTGTATATAAATAACATCATAAGTTTCATATAAGAACTTAAAATATATTTACTTTTAAATTGTGAAAAAACATAGTTTTATAAAATATTATAACTTTTACTTAATTCTTTGTTTTTATTAAATCCTAGGTTTATCTAAAAGGGGATATGAAGCACTCTTCCAACTTGGCAGCTTTTTTATATTTTATATGGTTTAATTAATTGAAATACAAAAAATCTAAAAAGAAATAAAGTCCATTTCAATTTGGTAATAACGTCCACTTCAAATAAGTCATAAATTCTATTTATTAAAAAGAAATAATGTCCATGGAAATTAATTCCCTTTCATTTGGAATTAAAGTCCATGGACTTTAATTCTTTGGACCTTAATTCACCCCACCTAATTGTCAGTATTAAGAGAAAAATCATTTTATTTATAATTGAAATTCTATAATTCCTACAGTTGTTAGCATTTTTCATTAACAATAAATGTCTGTGTCGAAATTCAGTAAAACAATTAATGTTCCTTAACCAACTATCATGAAATATCTAGAATTTTTCGGTATCCATAAATACCAAAAATTAATAAATTAAAATTGCAAAAGATTATTTCTTACTCCATCATATAACAAATAGTAAAAAGTAAAGGTTAAATACTAAAATTTTGGACTATTGCTCTATTGAATAACAATTTTTTTATTATAGATTAAAATTACAAATTTGATTATAAATTTCACCACAAATTATACAGTATATCTAATTATGTAGTTATATACTGTTTATATAAAATATTTCATTTTATTTTTGGCTAGAAATAACAAGACTTTTTCAGTTTACATACAAAAATATCATCATAAAAATATTGAACGTGTTTATATTTAAATTTTTAATTGTATATTAATTTGCACCTATATTATTATCACTATTTATCCCATAGTCCATATTATATTGCATGTGATTTTTTTTACGTAAATATAATCTCACTATAATCGACTTTTATTTACATAATTTATGGTTTCTTCTGTCCTTCTAATTTTTATTGAACTTATAATAAAAAAAAGATATTTAAACGTTATTAACTCGTGCGAAATTTTATTTCCATATATTTAATATTTAAGTTATATTTTTTATATACTAGAGTAGTCTAAATTTTTTAAATTTCTCTTTGACTATAAATTTCCATAAATATTTATTTTAGTTTATTTTGTAGATTCAATAAATGAATGAACAAATAAAATGTTAAAATATTTGGACCACAAAAAAGATTTAAATTTAAATAAAAAAGTTAAATAATAATTTAAGAAAAAATTACATATTTGATTATTAAAATTGCTAAAAAAAATTATATAATTAATAAATAATTAATAATTTCTCAACCTGATATAGGAATCGAAATGTTTCAGCAATATTTGAACAAGCACTTGAACACTATACTTCAAATATTGCTGAATCACAAAATGTTTTTCTTTCAGGTTCGTAAGGATTATAAATGCTTTTTTGATCTAATGTTAATACCATCCTTTCAAAAAACAAATATATTAAATCAGATAAAGATAATTTTCCACTTGACCAGATAAACAAAAAATATATTAAAAATATTTATCACCAAAAATCTTGAACTCTGAACATAATATAGTAAATATTTATTTTCAAAGAACTATAATAATTCTCAATTTATACACTAAATTTAATTAATATTTACTATATTTCCGGTAATATAAAAATTTAATATTATGTATGATCAACATTTTCACAATTAGGTAATTGTGTTCACACTTGATTGAATAAATAAAAGTTGTAAACATAAGGTTTAAATTTTATTTAATTTTTGTAATGTAATCGAATTCCCACAGAGCAAACTATTAAAATTGATCTATTTTTTTTATATTTATAACAATGACAATTTTCTATATAGTATAAAATGTACAAGAAAATTTTTTGTATCTACATGTATATGATTTTTGTATACAAAGTTAAATGAATTTTTTCATCATCGCACAATTGAAATGAATTTGCATAAATTTATAGTATATGTGCAATTTAAATGTAGATTAAAATATATTTTATACGATAAGTAAATAAAGTAAATTTAATAAATATAATTAAAAAATCAAAATTGTTACATTTAATACATACTTAATAAATTGTAAATTCGAAAAGGTAAAGATCTAAAAAAAAAGTAAATAAAATTGATATTTTAGCAAGTCTGAAAAAACTACGTCAGCAAAAATATAATTGTTTGTATTGATCAGTAATAAATTTTTGAATATGCAAATCGATCTTAATTTACAAATTAAGATCGATTTTACATGAATACAAAATTGAAATGCGTGGGAATTTAAAAAAAATTACCAGGAGGAAATTAGGATTAAAAAAATTTCGGTGCGGTTTTGATTTTATCCATAGTAAATTTAATTATGGCAATTACACGAATCAGTGATCAAGGTTGAACAATAATAATAATGCAATCAATTAAGTAAATTAATTTTTAAATTTAATTAAAACAATTATATAAAATTAATTTGGTGACAATAATCTTGCAGGTTATTTAAATTTGCCATCGAATTTTTCCCATAACAACACTGACATATTTCCTATTGCTATTTTAAATACGATGTAGATTTCGAAACTACTACAAAAATTCAAAAGGATCGTCGATGATAATATGTAATGTGAACTCTAATATTATAACTGGTCCCTTTGCTAGATGAAATTTTGAAGAGTTTTTTTACTACACAAAGTATTTTTATATCCAAGTTGTAACTTTGACTAAAACTATTTGAAATACATTGTTGGAAAACTTGTTGTGAAGTTAAAAAAGTATTGTCGTTCACTTTTTATTTAAATTTAAAAGTAATATGGATTATACATACATTTAAATTATAAATAATGTAATTTATAATAACTATAAAATTAAATTAGTTCTGATAACACATAACAAAACTTTTAATAGTGTTGCTAGTATAGTATTAAATTAATCCTATTATGCTTTATGACGTCTCTAGTAACTATACATAATCATTCAAATTCTATAAAACCGACTCCAGTGATCGAAAATAAATACAGATTAGCTACAACATGTTGATGAAGTAGATTTTAACATATTGTGAAGTAAATGTTGCATAAGGAAATGTTTTAGCAATATAAATTTGTATTTTTATTGTTGGTTTCTAAATAATGTATAAATTATTTATTATTCAATATTGCAAAAAAAACCAGAGGCGCAATTAAAATTGAAGTGTTTCGATAATATTTTTGAGTACTTTTTGAGATTGAAACTAACAAAAAATACAAAATATTTAATAATTATATAGGAAAATCAAACAAATTAAATAAACAATCATAAATAAATAGAAGTTACTTTTCTATTAAACGGTGAAATTTTACATTTACACTTAAATTTTGCTATCGTTCAACAACATTTTTGTACTCTTTATTTTATTTGTTTATAGAATTCCATATAATTTTTAATTTTTTTAAATAATTGATAATTTTTTTTATAATATTTAATTTCAGAATATTTAACATATCAATTAAAAGACAAAAATAATCATACTCAAGATGAAATATTAGATAAGATAACAAATTATTGTGGAAAATCAGTTACAAATTATACATTAGATAAATATGATGAACCATATAAATGGACATTTTATCATTCATTTTTTTTTGCATTTACTGTATGTTCAACAGTTGGTTATGGTAATTTAGCACCATCAACAGCATTAGGCCAAATGGTTATGATACCATATTCATTAATTGGTGTACCAGTTAGTGGTATACTATTTACTGGATTAGGTGAATTTTTCACAATTTTTGTAAGATTTCATTATCTTAAATTTATCATTTAAATATATATGAAATGGTTAATTGCAAAAATTATAATTGTAAAAATTTTTTTTAGTTTACTAACATTTATAGACGATATAAAGAATATAAATCAGCTAATAATGATTTATATGTACCAAGAAAATTTGGTTTAATTGCAACAACATTAATGGCATTAGTACCAGGAATTACAATTTTTATTATATTACCATCATTTTTATTTTCATATTTTGAAAATTGGCCATTTACATTATCATTATATTATTCATATGTAACAACAACAACAATTGGATTTGGTGATATTGTACCAACATTTCAAAATCATCAGGTACATTTAAATTTAAATTAGTTATTTCATGAATAAATTAAAATAAATTTTCTTAATTTTTCTATTTTATATATTTGTAAAAGGAACGTGAATTTGGTGTTTATTTCATATTATATGAAATATTTATAATATTTTGGTTTATATTTTCATTAGGATATTTAGTTATGATATTCAGTTTTATTACTAAGTAAGTTTTGATAAATTTATATTATTTAAAATAATTTTGAAAAAAACAAAAACAAAAAAAATGCAATTATATAAAATTCAAAAAAACTGGCACTAAGAGCACTGTAATTTTGACATAAGTTCAAAAATTAAATTTTCAGAGGATTACGTTCACAGAGATTGGAAAGATTGGAAAAGAATTTATCACTTAATATTAAAGCAACACAAGCTAGAATATGGCATGGTGTTACAAAGGATGTTGGTTATTTAAGGAAAATATTAAATGAACTTTATATGAATGCAAAGGTGAGTTTTTAAAATTGATTTACATATATAAGTAGATTTTAAGTTTTTCTTTTTCTTTTTGTTTTGCGTGAGATAATTGGGAATGTAATTTTATAGACCTAAAGAATTGGATGACAAAAAAATAATTCTTATTTTTTGAGTCATGTTTAAATGGACATAAGATTAATTTTGTACGATACTGTCATTTGTAAATTTAATTTTGATTGATACTACATATATGGAAAATTTAAAATAATTTTCCATTTTTATAAAGTAAATTAAAGATGTTGTTTTTGATTCACCAGGTCGGTATGACAGTTTGCAGACTAGTCCATATATAATATCTGATATGTGAATTTTTAATTGTATACTATAAGAATATGTATGAAATGGTTTATAAAATTAAATTACTCTATCATAACACACAAAATATACACAGCACTTTGCAACAAATTAATATCTCAAATATATGTTTTTCATTCAATTAATCTTTAAAAAAAATTTTAATAATATTATACTATATATCACACTATTAAAAAGATACACAAAGTTTTTGGTTCTTCAATATTCTACACAAAAATAATTTACTTAATTGATATTAATATGATCATTCAAGAATTATTAAATTAACTTGCACTCCTATACAAATAGCAATATTATCAAATTACTATAAAGATGATAATACAATTCTGGGATATTACAATACTAAATTGCACAAATATAATGAATTTTAATAATACATCATATTGATATATTTACTTTTATTAATTTAATTAATAATATTATATGTACTCTTCCATGTTTTCTTAAAGCCAAATCGTAAAGGAATAAATATATTTGAATGTAAGTTAAAATAAATAATATTATGTAATTCTATATTTTTATATATATTTTCCGTAATATGAGAACCTTTTAGAAACAATATTAATTGCAAATTGCTCAAGATGAACAAATAAAAAAAGAAAAGAAAAACCACCTTGCACATTAGTTATGTAGATTTCCCCCTCTTTATTAAATTATAATTAATTTTAATCTATAGCCTGTATACCATGAACCAGGTGATAAATTTGATGCATACCTAAGACGTTCTGTATCATGTCCAGATTTACAAATGTATCGTATAACAACACCAATAATTAGTCGAAAACGTGCATTTTCTGAAAGTTTTGATAAACTATTAGATGATAATCGATTAGCTGGTACACCAATTTTACGTGGATTATCTGATACAAATTTAGATCGTATAAATAAACAAAAAACATTTGAAACAGTAAATGCATTTAAGGAAACAACAAATTTATTAGCACGTGTTGTTACAGCATTAGCACATGTTGAAATGCCAAGACAACCAGTTGATGATGATTTTAATAATGAAAGTATAAATAGTGCTATGTTTGGTGCATATCATGGTTTATCTGATTCACAAATATTAGCAAGTGAATGGTCATATCCGTACGCTGCTGAAAATCGTATAAAAATACCACATCGTGCAAGAGCATGTTCGGATTTCTTTTTAAGTCCAAAAACAATGACACCTAATCATAATGAATGGACTTGGAGTGGTGATAATGATCATATTCAAGATGCTATTAATAAACGACATCGATTTGATAAGAAACCGACAACTTTTAAACCATTTAATAAATTTGCTGCTGAGTCACTAAATACTCCGACAATATTAAATATTGAGCCAGATGATACAGTAAAATCAAAAAGTAGGAAATTTTCAGCTGAAAGTAAAGCTTTCTTTAAACGTTTGATACCATTTAAAAAACGTGGCTCTCAGGATATTTTAAATAATAAACGAAAACAATCTACAATATCTGTTCCAGAAGAACCAAATAAATTTCCAAATATTGAGAATTATTATTCAACAATTACTGTCGGACATGGACAGTCACGTGGAAAAACTGATCGTAAGGGAACGATGGTTAATAATTTTCTAAATAATATATTTTCAAATAAAACTGAAAAAAGTGCTCCCGAAATTGGAAAAAGAAAACCTCAAATTCATAATGATGCGAAATTAATTTTAGGAAATGGAAATATGTACAATGCAGATCGTCGTGGTAGTATGTTTTCAGGAAGTTCAGATCGCCACGGAAGTACGATCAATAGAGAATCAATTAATCATGACAGTCTATTTAATAGGGTCTCCGGGCGAAGTGGCAGCATTTTTCACAGCAGAACGTCTGGACGACGAGGAAGTTTATTCCAAAATTCTGATCGTCATACGAATAGTTTAACCAGTGGTCGTCGTGGTCGTAATAGCAATAGTGTTAGTTCTAGTATTGAACAGCATGGTAGTTTATTTTCTGTGCCATCTCAAGAAGAGATTGATAGAAATGTTTTAGAGAATACTTCAATTGCAGATATTATTCGTGCCTTAGAAGTTCTTCATACACGTTCAACTTTAGAAACAATTAGTGATGAAAAAGAACCCTCGAAATCTAAAAAACAACGTAAATTAGGTACAGCAACACCACCCGAATTTCCAGCTATATTTACATTGTTTTCTCAACCTGGGGATGCAGATGTACCTGAGTCAGTAATTAATACTGGAAGGAGATCAACAATTTTTGGCAGTATGCCAAATCAATTCAATTCAACACCATTAGGTTTAAGAAATAGTATTCGTCGTACATCAATGAGACCACCACCAAGTTACACTGTGGATGAAATTACTCCCAAAGAACCAACAAATAAATTTAAAAGACGTTTTAGTGTAAGACCAACAGAATTACAAATACCATTAGGAAAAGCTCCAGCACCAATGCCATCATATGCAAATCAACCAACGCAACCATTTTCATCACAAACAGCATTACAAAGACGTTTATCACTACGTCCATCACCACTTGCTCGTGAGATATTGAAACAGCAGCAACAAGGTTCGTCTAGTGGTGGTCTAGCGGGACGAGGTAGTATAAGCAGCAGTAGTACACATTCACCATTATCTAGGATAGCACAAATTCAAGCAACTAGGAAAAATAGTAAAACTGAAACCTCATTAACAACAACAGATGAAACAAATAATATAGAACAACCCGAATAACAAATTTTTCCCATTTAGTTTAAATTAATTTATTTACTTTATATTAAAATAAAAACCATAATAATAATATGTATTAGATATAATTTTTAAATTGTTAATATATAATTACATAAAAGAATTATTAATATATTTAAAAAGAGGTAATAAAAAATTGTAGTATAAGTTTTTAAAAATTGTCTCTTTTTTAAATTTATCTACTAAATGAAATATATGTATGAGTATGAGATGATTATAATAGGTCAGGTGGGACATTTATAAAGTAAGTCGTCGTAAAAATCAAGTTGTTGTTTCCAAATAATGTCTCCATATAATATATGGATGAGAAAGTATATATTACTTTAACGAAGTATATTCTTGCGTGGAAATTTGATCTTCATCCCCAATACAAAATTTAAATTAGTTTGTTGGTCAGTGTTAGGTCAGGGTTCAGTGAAGGTGAAACGAAGAAAAGGAACAGTGTTGATTATACGTACCAGTGAGTGAGAGTATATTGAGTGAGAGTATATTGGGATTGGATAGATTTGAAAATACATCATATTGTCACTAAACTAAATCATTTATCATTGTGCATTACATATAATTTATTTTAAATTGTTAAAATTTTCATATTTATTTCAGTGTGAAAAGTTTTTATTTTTCAATCAACCATTTTTACTTCAAACATTTTAGTACCAAAAATTACACAACCAAAAATGTTCGGTGTGCTTTTCATTGAAACATGTTGCGAATACCAATAATATCGTGGCATTTGTTTCTTGGTTCCATTTATCAGCTGGTATTTGCAACAGGTGACAGTTGACTTGACAGCAACATATTTTTCATAACCTTCAATTATTTGTGAACGAAAAGAATTATCGATGCAGTTGAAAAATTTGGATATAATAGAATAGAAATATTTTAAATAGTCTTGCATTTGTTTTCTCTGTTTTTTTTTTCTTTCAAATTTTTTTACTTGTATATTTTTTCCGTATCCAAATTATAAGAAATTTGGATTATATTATAAGAAATAAGAAATTATATTATAAGAAATAAAAAATGGATGAAGATTCTAAGAAATTTATTGATGATTGTTTTCTCCGTCCTATATCAGATGCTAGAGCAACGTAAGTTTATAATTATTATTATAATTATATATTTCACAATATTATAAAATCATCATAACAATAAAATGAGCACATTCTTTTTAAAAAAGGAATGTAACAGTTGAACCAACTCGAGCGAAACCATTAAAAACTGAACTTCAAGTATTACGATTATCAGATGATTCACAAAAAATGGTTATGGAAACTTTACGTAGTATTCATGGACCAGATTTTCGTCTTGATGAAGCTACAAAATATAAAGATCGTGGTAGCCACTTTAAGAAATCATATTGGGAGGATAGAGGTACATTAATTGTTCAAAGTATATCAGCTTATTCAAATGTACAAAAAAATGTTGATGAACCAGCAGAAGATCGTTTACGACGATATGCAATATTAAAATTAGAAAGTTATGGTTTTGCTACAAGTCATTGTAATGAAGCATTTGATCATTGTGAAGGTGATATTGATTCAGCTTTAGAATTATTATTTTCCAAATATATGAAATTGTCAATTAAAAATTCTCAAAATATTGATGCAATGAATAGTTTTAGTGAAAGTGATTTAATTGAAAATCGTGAAGATGAAAAATTGGCATTAGAAGCAATTTATGATAAATTATTTGAGGAAAAAGATCATAATAAAATTTGGTCATTAAAATTCCAAATAAAACATTTATTATCACATAGTCCATCAGAGAAAAAGAAACAAGTTACATCTGATTTAGAGAAATTAAAAAAATTACAAAATAATAAACCAAAAGAACTTTGTCGTAATTTTTCGAAATCTGGTCAATGTAAATATGGTACACGATGTCGTTTTTCTCATATTATTCCTCAAAATCCAGATGAAAAGCCAAAAACACTTGGTACTGATGACAATAATTCATTTTATTTAGAAATTCGATTTTCAAAAGATACAATATATCCATTTGAACCACCAATGATATTTTTAAAAACAACATGTCATGATATACCAAAAATTATTTTATTAAAAATTGCTAGAAAATTATATAATGAATCCAAAGAATTAGCAAATGATGGTATGCCTTGTGTTTATACAATATCAGAAATATTACAAAATGATGAAGAAATAAATAAATATTTAATATTAGACAATGAACCATTTATAAATCCAGAACAATCATTATTTCATATCGATGATGAACCATTAGTTGTTGAGTCAATTAAAAATGATATAAATTTACCAAGTCATTATAAAAAGGGATCAACAGGTCAAAATGAAAAATCGAAATTAAGTCCACAACAAATTATACGTGATGATCAATATTTAGTTAAGAAATTTTTAGATAAACAAACAAATCAAAATTATAAAAATATGCTAAATCAGAGACAACATTTACCAGCTTGGTCGAAAATGATTGAAATATTAGAAACAGTAAATAAAAATCAAGTTGTTGTAATAAGTGGTGAAACTGGTTGTGGTAAAAGTACACAAATTCCACAATTTCTATTAGATAATTGGCTATTTGAATCATCTAATTTAAAAAATACAACAACAATGAAACATGTTGAAATTATTTGTACTCAGCCAAGAAGAATATCAGCAATTGGTGTTGCCGAACGTGTTGCAGATGAACGTAATGAAAAAGTTGGAAATTCAATTGGTTATCAAATACGTTTAGAAAATAAAATATCATCTTTAACACGTTTAACATTTTGTACAACAGGTATATTATTGAGACGTTTACAATCTGAACCATTATTAGATACAGTTAGTCATATAATTGTTGATGAAGTTCATGAACGTAGCGAAGAATCAGATTTTCTATTATTAATATTAAAAGAGATATTAGAACAACGTAAAGATTTACGTGTAATTTTAATGTCAGCTACTTTAAATGCTAATTTATTTTCACAATATTTTGGAAATGATATACCAATATTAGAAATACCAGGTAGAACCTATCCTGTTGAACAATTATTTATAGAAGATATATTAGAAAGGAGTGGATTTATTTTAGAACCTGATTCACAATATTGTAGAAAAATTAAGAAAAAAGATGATGAAGAATTTCTAAATGAATTAGAATATGCTGATGTAAAAGCAGGAAACTCTATACCACCTAGAAATATTAAAGATGAAAATTTAAATTTATCAGCTTTATATGCAAGATATCCCGGTAAGATATAAAAATATATGGTAATTAATATAATGTAAAAAGCATGCTATAATGTAAATTATTATTTAAAGATTATTCAAAAACGACTTGTAAATCACTTTATTTAATGGATCCAATGAAAGTAAATCCAGAATTAATTGAAGGTGTACTAAAATATATTATAGAAGGTGAACATAATTGGCCACAAGAAGGATCAATTTTAATATTTTTACCTGGTTTATCAGAAATTCAACTTGTACATGATTCTTTATGTGATAGTAGAATGTTTAGTCCAAGGTATTAATTACTTTCTTCAAAATTGCAATTTATTTGATTTACAACTAAATTCAATATTTTTTTAAATTTCAATTAGAACTGGAGCATTTATATTAGTGCCTCTACATTCTACTCTAAGTAGTGAAGAACAGTCGTTAGTTTTCCAACGAGCACCAAAAGGAAAACGAAAAATTGTCCTTAGTACAAATATTGCTGAAACTTCTGTAACAATTGATGATTGTGTTTTCGTTATTGATTGTGGCCTAATGAAAGAAAAACGATTTGATGCTAATAAAAATATGGAATCATTAGATTTAGTATGGGTATCAAGAGCAAATGCTATGCAAAGAAAAGGTCGTGCTGGACGTGTAATGCCTGGCATAGCTATACATTTATTTACTGGTCATCGATTTGCAAATAATATATTAAGTCAGCCAGTACCAGAAATACATCGAGTACCATTGGAACAATTACTGTTACGTATAAAAACATTGACAAATTTCAGAAATTCGAATTTAATGGAAGTTATAAGTAAAATAATAGAACCACCATCAAATGAAAACATTATATCAGCTATAAATAGATTACAAGATGTTGGTGCAATTGATGAAGGACAAAATTTAACATCATTAGGACATCATTTATCAGCGCTGCCAGTAGATGTTCGTATTGGTAAATTAATGTTGTTTGGTGCAATTTTTCAATGTTTGGATAGTGTTTTAACAATAGCAGCATGTTTAAGCCATAAATCACCATTTGTTTGTCCATTTAGTAAACGTTACGAAGCCGAAAAAAAGAAAAGGGATTTTGCAATTTTTAATAGTGATCATTTAACTATTTTAATGGCATACAAGGTAATTAATATAATAATAAGAAAATAATATACATTATTATATTTATTTGAAATTTTTTAGAAATGGAATTTGGCATCGAAACGTAGTAAATATTCTGGAAAATGTTTTGCTGATGAAAACTTTTTATCTTGGAAAACTTTAGACACAATTGTTGAAATAAAACATCAATTTTTAAGTTTATTGGTATCAATTGGTTTTGTCCCAATTGATATACCACAAAATAAACGAAATTTAACCGATAATATATTTGAATTAACTGGTTTTGAATTAAATTCAAATGGTGAAAATAATCGTTTATTAATATCATTATTATGTGCTGCATTATATCCAAATATTGTAAAAGTTCTTACACCAGAAAAAAGTTATACATTAACAGCTGGTGGTGCTATGCCAAAAAATGCCATACCAAGTGATTTACGTTTTAAAACTCGTGAAGATGGTTATGTAGCTTTACATCCATCATCAGTTAATTCAATTTGTGGTAATTTTCTATCACCATTTTTAATTTATCAAGAGAAAGTAAAAACATCAAGAATATTTATACGTGAATGTTCTATGGTACCATTAATTCCACTTGTTTTCTTTGCTGGTAGTGATTTAAAAATTGAATTACATGGTGGTGATTTTGTTATATTATTAGAAAATGGTTGGATAATGTTAAAAGCACATAATCATGAAATTGCTGAAATGATTCAATGTCTTCGGCAAGAACTTCTTAAGTTATTGGAATTAAAAATATGTGATCCATGTTTGAATTTACTTAATCATGAAAATGGTAAAAAAATTATTGCTACAATTGTTTTTCTAATTTCTAGAGATTAATCTAGATGTTGTTTTAAATTATTCTAGTTTTATATAGCAAAAAAATTGTTTTTGTACATTTTATTATTATTTAAAGAAAATAAATTATTTTATTGAAATAATAAATGAGTTATATTATTTAACTTTACAGATTTATTGTTAGAAACTGAAATATAATAATTAAAAGTCAAGAGTGTTATTAATCTAATATTTATAGTTTGAATGACTAAGTACAACATTTCAATCAATTTCACAGTTTTGTCGTAAAACAGTATATATCTGGGGAAATTGTGGAGGAAATGTAAAATTTTTAAAATTTAAACTTCCAAATGTTAAAATATTGAATTAAAAAAAAACAATTAAAGAAAAAGTAAATGAAATTCCATGATAAATTAATTTTTATTTTACATATATATTTTTTTTCAATTTATTATTGGAGTTAATAATTTTCTAAATTTTTTTTATATTTATATATAATTTGAAAGAAATTTGTAGACGAAATTATTCTCTACAAAATTTAAGAAAATGCACTAAAATTAATATAACAAATTAAAAAGAAATAATACATTTAAAAAAAAAAAAAAAATAAAATAATTATTTTTCATATTTTATTTAATATATAAATTATTTTTTAAGCTAACGAAAATTATATGCTCAAAAATTCGTTTTTACATTAATAAATTTTATTTACTATCTTAATTTTTTTTTATATAACATATGTATTTAAGAAGTGAAAATAATCGAATAATGAAAATCATTTGTTTTGAGTGCTTCGAAAATTATAAAAACTTAAAAAAATTCAAAAGTTGAATAGAAAAAGGCACTCTATTTATTTAATTTTGAATATGGTAGTGCTCTATATAATATATTAAATTTATTGATTTCTTTCTTTAATTATTTAAAAATCATTATTTACTTCACTTTTCTTTTATGAAACTAAAATAATTCAAATAGATTTAAGATTAAAATTTGTAAACACTTCAATAAATCTTAAAAGCAAAAAATAATGATGAATAAATCGAAAAAATGCAAAATACAAAATATGAATAATAAACAATATTAATTTCATACTGACTTCTTTTACATTAAATTTAAAAAAAAAACATTTTATAATAAATAAACAAAAGTGCTCAAAAAAGTTACTTAAAAAAATATACAATTTTAGTTATTGAAAGAAATTTTTATAGTAAAAAACTAAATTGAATATAATTCATTTTTATAACACACAAAAATTATTTGTTTAAATTCATTTGTATGTGTATATAGTTAGTTTAATTTTTTTTTGTTTTGCATTTTCTAAATTAGAAAAATAAATACAACAAAAAATGCAAAAAAAATGTTTAGTCAAGATTTATGAAAGAAGATGAGTTGTAAATATTTGAAAATAAGAATAATAACATTTTTAAAAATAAATTTATGTTAAATTATTTTTTATAAACATTTTTGATGACTTTTTTTTATATTATTTAAAATTAAAATAAATCAATATTATATGGATTTTCTAACACATCCGATGATATGTTCGAATTAGAGTGATTGTCTGAAATTTCGACAAGTAACTCAGAAAATATGAGTAATTTTATTCAAAACAAAAAATTATTACATTATATGAGATAAGTTATCGAAATTTCGGATAATCACTCGGTAATTCGAACATTTCGGATGTGTTAGACGTTGGAGGATTCCGGACCATTATTTTTTTAATTGAAAAAAATAATTTTAATTTATTTTTTTTTATGGATTTTAATAAATTACTAAATATATTAATATATAATTTTCTACCAAAAAAATATTTCTTCATATATTATATATATATATATATATTTTAATTGATTTAATGAAGTTTCTTCTTTTTTCCACATATATTTTTTTTATTATATTTAATTTCTAATTTTATTATCTTACTAAATAAATTTTATATATATACTTTGTATATTATTATTTTATTTTTTTGTTTTGTAATGTTCTCATCTATAACAATAAACATTCAGTACTCTTTAAAGGATGTCTAAGCATTATTTTTTTATGCTTAAATCATTTTTATTTTAAATGATAAATTTGCGATATTATTATTATATATTTCATTTTAAATGTTATTTATTTTAAATGGAAATTGGAAGTTGTTATTTTTTTTATTTTTTGGATGGATATGATTATTATTAATTATTACTTATTTTGATTATTTCTTTTTATTTGTTGTTATTGCTGGTGGATTACGTTGCGGCGTTGAAGGTCGTCCCGAATTTATACCACTGTATAAATATTTTGCTTTCTTTTCTGAAGGTTTTAATATCTACAAAAAGAAAAATATGAAAAAAATTGAATAAAAAATCAATAAAATATTTAATTTCATCTCTAAGATTTTAATGATTTATATTTTCAAAAAAAAATTTATTTAGGTCGAGATGATTTAATTTGTAAACATAATTAAAATATGAATTTTTAAATGTTCTGTAAAATATTTTAATGGAAATTTTCTAGTCTACAGAAAAGTAAACAATATTTAAATAGTAGGGGAGGCTAATTTAAAAAAAATATATTTAATAAAACATCTTTGAAAAATATTTGAACAGATGTTTATGTTAGATTTATAAATTTAATTCAAATATGTAAATCGAAATCAAATGTGTAAATAAAATTTTAAAATTTAATTTTTTTTTTTTAATTTTACCTGAAACGAACACATAAGGGTTTCATCAACTGACATCATACCACCAGCATTATCAAATTCTCCACAATAATTTGGTGCTGAAAATAATGTAACCAATTGTCGCTTTGCAAAGAATTCATAACCATCTTCAACCACCTAAAAAGTCATAAATAAAATTATCAAAAAATTTGAGTTTTTCTGATTAAATATTATTAAATATTAAAGTAAATTCTTAAATAAATATTTCGCAATTATCCAAAAAAAAAAATAGTATTAAAAAAATGTATATTTATATACCTGATGTGCTCTACATATCAAATCTAGGTCATGTCTATTTAAAAATTTCGATACAACATCAGCTCCAAATGTAAAACTAACACCACGATCATTTTCACCCCAACCTTGTACATCTTTATCTGGATCACTCCATAATAAATCACATAATAAACCAGTATCGGGTACATCTGTTGGTCTCATTAATCTACGTATTTGTTCCATACCTTGTAAATCTGGACTTAAACCACCATGACAACAAAATATTTTTTCATCAATAATTGCAGCAATTGGTAAACAATTAAAACAATCCGTAAATGTTTTCCATAATTTAACATTATATCTTCTTTTACATTCATCATAAAAACCTAAAATTTCAAAATTTTTATTTTAAAACATTTTTAATTATAAATATTTTACAAAAAAATTACCATAAATTCTATTAATACTGGCACATTCATGATTACCACGTAATAGAAAAAAATTTTCTGGATATTTTATTTTATATGCAAGTAATAAACATATTGTTTCCAATGATTGTTTACCTCTATCAACATAATCACCCAAAAATAAATAATTTGCTGCTGGTGGAAAACCACCATATTCAAATAATCTTAATAAATCTGTATATTGTCCATGTATATCACCACAAATAATTAATGGTGCTTCCAATTCTAATAATATTGGTTGTTGTAAAAATATTTCACGTGATTTTAAACATAAACCACGTACTTCAGCTTCAGACATTTGTACAGATTTTCCTTGTCGACATCCACGAACTTTAAAAATAAAAATTATAAAATAAAATTTACTTAAATATATTATTTTATAAATAAAATATAAATATTTGGATCAATATTATTTATTATGAATCATATAAGTTCTAAGAACTTCATGGAATATAAAAAAATTAAAAATCAATATTAATAAAAATGCAAATTAAGCTAAAAACATTTTTTTTTGCAAAAGCTTTAAATTAATTTTTATTATACAAATTCAAAATATTTTTCCCTATTTTTTTCTGTTGCAGAAAAATCATGCACCACTATAATATCTATAAAAGAAAATTTAAAAATAATATTTTTTATTAACTTATATATATATTATTTCAGTTTTATTGGATTTTCTAATTTAAGAATTTTTATAAATTATTAAATTGAAAATTTTCGTTACTTTTCTTTAATTAAAAAATTTATTAATGTTATAGAATTTTCCGGTTAAATTAGTCTTTGACTTTGACTACATGAAGATAGACTTTTGAAAAATCAAATTAAGTCTTTAAAAATTTCAAATTAGACTTATTACACTTAAAAATAGTCATTATACTTTTCAAATTAGACTTTTTTTTACACATCAAATTTTATTTTTAAAAGTGTAATTTGAAGTGTTAAAAATTCCATATAAGTGTAAAAAGACTAATTTGAAGACTGATTTTTTAAAAGACTATCTTTATGTGAAAAAAGATTAATTTGAACTGAAAATGCTACCATAGATGAATTTTCCGGTCAAATTAGTCTTTTTCCACATGAAGATAATATAATGTAAATGATGAAAATCTTTAAATTTCTAAAAAATTTAAATAAAAATATTTTTAACTATATTTTAATATGCCAATAAAAACATTTAAAAATTTCTACAAAATTGCATTATAGGAATTTATATAAATTGATTTCTCATGCAAAATAAAAGAAAATTTATTACGGATGAGTAAATTATTTCAAATCAATAAATAAAATAAAATCTTACAAAATTAATTCTTTCTCTTTTTTCTTTTACAAAATTATATAATACATAAAAAAATTACAGATAAAAATAATAAAATGAAGGAAAAAACTTATTTACAAAAAAAAAACAATTGTTTTTATATCTTGTTTATTTAAAATTCCAAGGAAATACTTTTAATTTTTGTATATAACATAAAAATATAACAACAATTCAATTTTTTAATTTTTTTGTTATATATGTATGTATTATTGAAACAAGAAAAACCTAGCATTAAAAAGTATAATGTAGTGAAGCCTATTAAGCTGGCAAAGAAAATTAAAAAGAGAATTGTGATGAACACATGTCGTGGCCATTGGCGAGACTGGCTATACTATAAGCTATGCTATACTACAATTTACAATATGAAAAATAAATCACGTCCTCTAATATTTTTTTATATTCGTTGGTCGATTGAAATTCACCAATTGATTTATATCGACTTGTAAAGAAGCAAAATGTTGTAAGTGTTAAGATATAAAATAATTAGAAAATAATGTATAACTGCTAGATAAAGAATTTAAAATTCTGAAAATAGAATTTTCCACAATTTTCTTTTAATCAAATTCAATAATTATTTTATTTAAAAAGTTTCTGTGCAGTTATAACTTTTCTCTTTTCTCATACTATCAAAAAATATTAACTGAAATTATCATTAAATGTTTTTTCTTTATTATATATTTTTATTTTGATAAATTTGTTTATGAAAAAGTTTACGTTTAACTTGTAACAAAAAAATAATAATACATAATATAAATTACAAATTTGTTTCTTTCTGTATAAAAATTAAGGGTAGGTCATTATAAGGTAAATATTTTTAATTCTGTTTTGTTAGTACATATATAAATATGTTGTCCTTGAATTGTTTAAATGACCTAACCTAGACACGATAAATATTATTAACTATTTTATATAATTTAACGACCGATACTATATAAACATATTCAAAAAATTGATAAAGATTTAAAAATACTGAAAACATTTTTGCTGTAACTTGGACTAATTAAAAGATTTTTCAATTCTGTTTGTATAGTTTTGTTATAATTAAAATTTCTTGTCGATAGATTTTAAATTTGTCTATATTGGAGAATTTCAATTCTTTTTCCGAAAAAAAATTCAAAGAGGTATCCCCTTTGCCATTTTTTTGGCGTAAAATATCGACATGCTCCAATATAGAAAAATTTGCTGTCCATGGTCGAGGAATTTTAATTATACTAAAAATATCGAAAACAATTACAAATATCTTCTAATTTGCCCAAGTTATAGCAAAAAAATAGCTTGAAAAAAAGTCTGCAAATAGTGAGCTAGCTTATGCATGCTCCAATTTATTCCATTTTTAAGATACAATAAAAAACGATATAGAATCCGAAAATGGAGATTTCAATTAAATCTTTAATTTCGTATATAGAACCATAAATATCAGACAAAGATTTCACCTCGAAATATGTGTTTGCCGCCTTCTGTCATATCTATACAATTCTTCACAAAAATATATTTCACCAGAGTGTTGTTACTCATATTTGGGCACCTAATATTTTCAGTTTTTTAAGTCTTTCAACTTTTTGAATATCTTTACAGTATTTTTAATTTTTAAAGGCTTTGCTTTTACCATAGTTATAGTACCTTTACGAAATGTTTGAGTATATAATTTATATAATATGCTTTTTTTAGTAGGATTATTTTGTTTTGTTTCAAAATAAATTTTCTGACCATGAATGAAATTAGAATATTTATTTAAAATAATTTAAAATTAAATAAAGACTTAGAACTTAATTACAGCAGAAAATATATAAAATCAAATTCAAGTTTGAACATGAAAAAATTGAAAAATCAATTTTTTATATTATAATCCTAATGAGTATGTTTACTCAAATATTTTTCAAAATAATCATTTTTAAATAATCACCAATTTTGATTTATCAGTTGATATAATAAAGACTGCAAGCAAAGCCGTATATAATATATATACGGCTTTGCTGCAAGATTACTTATAAAATTTAATAGTCAAATAAATCAGCATAAATTTGAAAATTTGTAGAGTATATATTATAGGGAATTGTGAATTATATTTAATTCGATATTATTATTATTTTTTGGTAAACCTGACAATTACAACTAAGTGACAAACGTTAAAAAGTATAAATTAATTTATAGAAACATTGGTAATAATAAAAGTAGGAATAGACGATACCTACAGCAATAAGTTTTATGAACAAAAACTTTGAAAATTAATTAGGAAGAATTAGTGATAATGTAAAGATACATATATACGTATATATATATAATATGAATTTTTTCATCTAAAACTTTTGGTATGCCATGAGAATAATATATTCTCATGTAATTAATATAAAAAAACTCCACCTTAAAAGATGTAATAATTCTTCCAATATTATATAAATTATTTTCATATAATTTAACAGCAACAAGAAATATAATATGTAATATTAATCACATCAAAGTATTTATAAAAAATATTTCCATTTTCTCCTCAGAGATTTTGTCTGTATATATATTATTTATATATATATACAATTTTTATATGCCACCAAGGTCATATTACCTTATATCCTTTATTTTTATTTCATATATATTTTTTCTAATTCTATAAATATCCTTTTTTTCATTTATGTATATTTTTCTTTGGCCAATCTTCTTACAAAGCAGAAATTTTGTTTTTATGTTTTATAAATTTTTTGTTGCATATTTTTTTGCATACATTATTAATTTTTCCCAATGTATATATATAATTTTTAAATAAAGAATATATGAGTGAAAATTTATTTTAAAATATATTTTTTGTAAAGGAAAATTTGTTAAAATGCTTAAATTCAAATATATGCTTAAATTAATTTCACACAAAATGAATAATCTACTAAAGACTAAATTTAGTACATAAAAACTTTATATATATTTTTATAATTCAATTAATCATAATGATTTTTATATTTGTTATTTAGAATGAAAAATACATTTTTCTATATATATTATTCATAGAGAGAAATATATTTTTGAGTGGGTTGTAAATAATAAGTAACTATAAAACGTGAATCCTTAAATGTTTAACTTCATTTAAAGAATTTTCATGTGGGATTTTTTTAAATAACAAATTAATTTCATTGATTCAGCAGTTTAGAGAAGTTTTAGATTTAACTATAAAACGAGCTTATTTAAATATTATGATAAGGTAGCTTCGTCGAGTTGCACCCATCAATGATATAAAAATAAACATTACCAGAATTTAGGTGATATTTATAAATCAAATTTAAAATATTTGGTGCTACAAAATTTAATGTCTCTTCTTTCCCAAAAGCGATGTGGTTCAGGTAGACATTAATTTTGTAGCATCACAAAAAATTTAAATTTTGTGGATAAATAGCACATAAATTCTGGAAATATTTATTAGAATTTTTATGTTATGTAGAAATTAAGTATATATAAATTATTGATCTAAATTGATTTTAAATTAATTAATTATTATACACTTAACTTATCAAGAGGTTATACAAAAAATAATAATAATCTACATCTACAATATAGATCAAAGTGCAAATAATAATAATTAAAAACAACATCGAGATATAAACATAAAAGGACATAACTACAACTAATTGTTTACTTTTATAATAATTATCGATGATTTTATAACCAAATAGAAGTAGTAATTAATTTAATTACAATATTCAAACTTCCAAACAGAAATTAATCACATTTATCTGAAATTTTTTTTTTAAAAAATTTAAATAAAAAATTCAAATTTTGGAACAAAGTTGTTAATATTATTAATTTATGATAAATAAATTTTAAAAATTTAGATTTGTAAATTAATTAAATTTTATCTTTTAAAGAAAATTATCTCTCTCTCTCTCTCTCCCCTTTGTTGTCTGTAAAATTTAAAATTTATCAACAATTTGTTACAATTTTGTAAAATTAACAAAAAAATAAATAAGTATAACAACAATGAAATTTTTCACAAGTTTAAAAAAAATTTGAATTTGCCTAACGCTCATAATATAAAGTTCAGATTACCTTGTTGAATTCACACATAAAAAAAAATATTTCAAAGTCAACAAAAAAAATTGTTTTCAGTTTTAAACTACCCAGAGTTTTATTTCTTTATATAATATAAGGAAATGAATATATTGCAATATTTTCATTTTTAAACAGAAATATTTTTTTTAAAAGAAATAAAATATTTATATATACTTTCAAGAATGTGTTCCCATTTAGATAATAATTATGACATAAAATATTAAATTTATATATAAGAAAAATAGCACATTGACTTTAATTTCTAAAAATAGGTGCAAATAAATTAAAAAAAAAAAAACTTTTTTATCTATTTACAAAAAATTTTTTAGTTTTTCATAAAAAAATTTTTGTTATATAAAAATCTAATTAACTTATTTTTAAAATATATTTCGGTTAGTAATAGTAATTTGAAGATTTATGCATATTTTGAAAATATCATAATTTATAATTGGAAATTTTAAAATCATTAATGTTTCATAGTATTAATCATTAATTTAAATTACAATTTAAATTAATTTAGAGAGAGATTTAAATTTTATTTTGAAATATATTTTAAGAAACAGAAGAAAGAACTAGCATTATTATTTTTATATAATTTGAAAAATATATTTTAAAATATAAATTCATTTGATTTGAAAACAATATTAAAAAACAATAAAATTTAATAAAAAAAAAACTGAACTTTTTAAAGAGTTTATCAAAGAGTTTGATGAATTTTTTATCTGTTTTATGTTTCTGTTCCATTTTATATTATTTATTTATATTAAAATTCGTTTTAGTTTTTAAAGTTACAAAATGAAATGAATAATTCAAATATTTGTGTACAAAAAAAAAATCTATTCGGGAAAATTACTTTGTGAATGTTTAGCAATAATCTACGAATTTGCCCTGATTTTTTTTGTCTTGTTTAAATTACAATTTACAATTTTTTCCATATTAGCTAAGTTATTTTTTAACATATATATAACAATACTTAAGGAAAAAGGTAAAGTATTCATTATCACTAATATTATATTTCCAGGATTTAATAATATGTATATTGATATATTAGCTCTACAGAATTTACAGAATTTTTGAATTTTTAATACCAAATTCAGATATGAAAAAATCTCTCAATCTTGGTTTTTTCTTTTCCTCTTTTGGATATCTTATAATAACTTGTGGTAGATCATTTTTATCATCGGATTCTTGTTCTGTTGTAGTAGTAGTACATTCTGGTTGTTGTTGTTGTTGTTGTAATGCATTTGATTGGTGTTTTTGTTGTTGAAGTTTTTCATGTTCAGCATTAGCATTTTCAATTTCCTTTCTCTTTTGAAAAGCTTTTAAATTTTTTGTTTAAATATTATTTTTGGTATATTTTCCCCCCGATAGTTTTTTTTAATATACGATTAAAATGGAAATCATAAAAAAACATATTTAATTAAGAAAAAAATAAATATACTTAAATAAAATAATATTTGTGTATCAAAAATATTGTATTTTTATTTATAAATTTCAGAATGTGGTTTTTAAGGTTGATTTTATTACCTTAAAGTATACTAAATTAATTAATTTCTATTAATATTACTATTTCGGAAATATAAGTATAAAATATGTCCTAATTTTTTTGTTAATAAGAAAGACGAATTTTAATTAAATTTACTAAATATCCTTAAATATATATTAGATAATTTCTATCCAAATTAAAAATTAAACTAACACAAAGATTAATGGGGGGATCCCTGTTAGAAGGTTTATGTATAATTTGTTAAAGTTCCTGACCAAATATTTCCACTATACTCCTCGTGATGCCCCCTGGAAACTGCACCTGCCTATAATGTGGTTGTAGACCAAATTTGCAACTGATCAAATAAATTAGGGTAAGCAAAATATAGATCTTTTAGGTCGCCGTGGCAGAAATATAGTAGAGTGCCATTTCCTTATCTATCATATTCAGCTTGATAAATATATAATATATATATATTATAAAAGTGAAAAAAGTTAAAGTTTAAACTTAAAAGTGTATGATTCTAATTTAAAGATCTTGAATTCTCTTAAATCTTAAAATTCTAAAAATTCTAAAAAGATCAAAATATTTTCATTAAAAATTTAACAAATTTCTAAAATATTCCAATGATATTAAAAAATACGATAGAAAATTATTATTAAATTTAAATTTTTTTTATGTAATTAAATAAACTAACATCTATTTATTATTCACCCCAATTTTCTAAAAATATATTTATAAGACATACATAGTTAATTTGGTCTTGTAATCAATTTTAAAATTTAATTTAATTACGTATTTAGATAAATTATCTGTAGAGTAGGAAAATATTTTTTATGTCTCCAAAAATGTTGATTGTATATTAAAAGAAATTAAAATTAAGTAAATGTTTTTTTTTCTTCTTAAATTAATTTTAATTGTGTATCCAACCTAAGCGTAACCTTGTTGCAATTTATGTTATGATAGACAAGTTTGTATATAGAGCGGCACAATATTACTATACTATATATTTTCTATTTAGAAGATAATATTTGCGTTGGTTTAGTCTTTCTATAAAGATGACCATATATAAATGAATTTTTTTTTAATTTATTTATAAATGTTCAATAAAAAGAAGGCACACAATATAAATGAAAGGCTGAGTGCCATAGGTGCAATAAGCTACAAAAATTTCGTTTTGAAATAAATTGACATATAATATGAATGCATTTTTTTGTGAAATCTGGTGGTTAGCAACTAACTTACTATATAAAATAGTTATGAGTTTAATGTAGTTAAATATTTAAAGAAGAAGGGTTTGAATTGTTTGAAAATATTTGTGGAACCAACATCGTTAGTTACAGATTTCACATTTTGTGGCTTAAGACACATATGGCACTCAACCCTTCAAATATACTCAATTATACTATATTTAAAGATTATATTAAATATAAATTAATTTTTGAAAGAAAAAAATAATAATAATTCTCTCGACTTTAGAAATTATTTATCTGTTTCTCGGAAATTAAAATTTTTATGAAATTATTATGTAAAAAATGTATATTTTTTTAAGTGGCGCACATAATATTTAATTATAGACATTTTGAGTGTAATTTTTGAAAAATAAAAATTATATACTAAATTCTAAATTTAAAATTTTCCTTATCAGATTATGATGATAGATATAATTATGTTGATAAATTTGAAAAAACAAAAAAATTAATGTAATACATAATTTCTTTTCATATTTTTTAATATACAAACTATAAATAGAACTTAAAACTTCCGACATAAAATAATGAAAATTGCATAAAACGCAAAATATTGTAATTTAATTAAGAATAGTATTTAAAAGGTTTTTATTTTTATATTTTTAGCTATTGAATAAGTTAATTATTGTGTGACTCAATCAAAATTTCTTTTCATTAGATCATTTTATGTTAATTAGAAGTTCATTTTGTTCAAATTTATATACATACATATATATATGTATATAATGTAAAAACGAAAATGTTTTATTTTCCAGACACTATTAGTGAGTTTATAAATAATTTTTTCCTTCTAAAAGTTTAAAAATACAACATTAGATTATTTCATGTAATTTATTTATTTTTAAAATATAAAAATTGTGTTATACTATGAAAAATCATGATGGCCTGTTCAATATACTTAAATAATTGGAGTTTATTTTAAAAAAATAAAACTAAATTGTATTTCATTATAGTAACAAATTATTTTTAGTAAAAATTATAAATTTTAAAGTTATATATATTTTTACTTGATGATTTGATAATTGAATGATTTTCTTTGTATATTTTTAATTGAAAAATTCAAATATAGATAATTTAATTATCAAAGATAATTTAAGTATACATATGTAAACAATTGTTTAATTAAAATGTATACACAGTTTTATTTTTACTAACTTAAATATGAATTTGTAGATGTGAACATCAAATTTATTTCTGAATTTTGATATGTATATATAAGTAATTTGTTTTTATGTAAGTAAAAACAAAATTTGTATTTAAATTTGATTCAGTTATATTGAACTTAAATATATTGAATTTCGGTAAATTCTGAGTTACGAGTATCCGTTGTAATTCCTTAAGAGAATTAAAATTTGTGGAATATTCGCACATTCAATCGTAATTCGAATATTTCGGCTGTTAGAGAATCCGGACCCTGATGTGATATTGTATTTTCGGTTAGTAATATCTCAAATTTGTTGTAAAAAGTTGAGAAAAATTTTAATAACTATAGTTTAATTTTTATTAGATTTGTCCATATATTTTAATATACATAATACTTTTGCAAATTAAAAATATTTGGTTATAATAATCCAACCGATATTAGTAGTTGCTAATTGAATAAAACTATAGCCATATAAAACTTTTGATATCAAATGTATACGTAAAAAATGGATAATGCTTATACTAAAAATTTGTATTTCTCACTTTTTTTTCGGTTACTGATGCTAAAAATAATATTTTTCAATATTAGTTAAATAAACAAACATAATATTGAATAAATTCATTAGATATATATGTAATTTTTTATGTAAATAAAAAAAAATTATATTATATACATATATACTCGTTATATATTATATAAATATAAGTAGAATATGAAATCAAAACAAAAATATTTTTGTCTTACTACAATAATAAAACAAATTATAATGAACTTTTTTATAAGCAAAACTACTTTATTATTCGCGTGCTTTAAAACCCAACGATGTTACTGATATTTCTATACTAGATAAATTAAAATTTATATCAATCTATGTATAACGATTTGATTAATATCTTTCAAATAAATATATCCGACCATTTACCAAGCAGTTCAATTGATTCTAATTCAACGATTATTATCTCTACAGTAAATAAAATTTCGTTAAATACGAATAAGAATTTTAGGGGATAATCTTTTAATTCTGAATTGAGTCTTAATATAAATACAAACTATGTAAAAATATTTGAAGTAAACATGATTTTTAATCAAAATTCAATAATGTACTTAAATGGATATAAATTATTAAATAATTTTTTGTGTAATCATATTAAATTTAATCTAAAAAAATAAGTGCTTTATACCTATATGATTTTTTGATTTGTGTATCCCAAAAAAGAAAAAAAAATGGCGCAACCGGTTGCAGTTGAACACCCTTAAAATATAAGTACTCAAGTATACCAAAAATAAGAATATTTATTTAGGGAAGTACATAAAACCAAATACATATGTATATACATACATAAACTTATTACATTTTTGGGATGATAAATCGATTTTTTAAAGGAAATAAATATACTTGTATACCTTATATTTTTCCTGTATACTAAGTATAATCTAAATATTATTTATGAAAACGTAGAAGAGAAATTTATCTATTTTTATTTAATATTAAAACATATTTTTACAAAAAATTATCAGACACTATTAAAACATAAATAGATTAAGTTTAGCTACCATAATATATTTAAGTTATTTCTTTCGCTAATAAATTATATAAAAATATTTATAACCAATCTAGTTAAATGCATTTTTTTTAGTAATATATTATAATAATAGTAATTATAGTAATATTAACCGCTCTATATAATAATATTAGTAATATATTTCTTTAACAAAAAAAATATAATCATTCAAATATAAATATTAGATAAAATTATGTTTCAAAACAAATTTGATGAAAACGTCATTCAATTTAATTCATCTTTTAAGACAAAATAAAAAAATCTTAAGCGAAAAAATCATTTTCTAAAAATAAAACTAGGTAAGCACAAAAAGTAAAATATTGCGCTTAAAAAACCGACGTAGTCTCAAAATTATAATCATACAATATAAAAAATATATCTTAAATATTAATTTAAAAAATTAAATATGTATATAAAATAATTATAAGAATAAATATATATATATTTATACCTTCTAGTAATCTTTGTATTAAACTATCCACATTTAAGTCAAAATCAGCCATGATAAATAGAATGATATATGATTATCTTTTCTTTCGTCTTATAAATTTCTTTTAACTTGGTATATAAAAGCAATGAAAACACAATAAATTCAATATAAAACAATTAACTTAATTAAAAATTAATGAAATTAAATATAAATGTTTCTCTTTTATTAATTTTATTCGAATTGCATTGGAAAAAATACTTTTTATTTCTTTAGAAGTCACTACCGATACCGAACTGTGAAACTGACTGATTCACTCCCAAACACATACTAAAAATCTGCAGTGCTGCCATTTTGACAGCATTACAACAAAATAGTCTCATTTCCATCCCATTCCATTTCCAATAAGAAAATGGTAGCATCAAAAGAATTTAAAAATTTAAATTGACATTTATTTTGAAGTGTTGTCATTGTCAACAACAATGCAATTGAAGTGTTGCCAACAATAGTTTTTCATCAAAAATGTTTGTAACTGAAATAACGCGCTCTTTTTTAAATAAAATTTTATAACAAATTTTGAAATTTTCGATAATATTAATTATATCTTTAGTAAATGAATGATTATTCATTATATAAAAATGAATAAAAAACTATTATTAAATTTAATTTATTTAGAAATTTTTTTATTCTCCACAGATAAAATTTATTCTCATTTGTTTTTAAAATAAAAATACGTCATTGATATATCAGCCACACATTTTAAAATTACATTTATATACATTGTGCTGCCAAATCATCAGCATCAATGCCCAACATAGCTAGATCATCTAATTCTTGTTGTCTTCGTTCTTTATCACTGTTAGTTGGTGATGGTATTTTTATTTCATCCAAAGATATTTCTTTAGGAATTTCCTCAACCACAACATTATTATTATTTACCTTCACTGGATTATGCAATTCAATTTCTTTTAATTTATTTGTTGCATCATCTTCTAATGGAAGTGGAGGTGGTAATGGTGCGGGTATATCACTTAACGCCATATCTTGTACATCTTGTGAATGTTCGGAAAATTTCATAAAACCATCGTTTAGGCTCATTTGAGATGCTTCATCCATTGCGGCTTGTGTATCTGCTATATTTAATAAATGTATACCATCTTTAGCTAATTCAGCATGTTGCAATGCTTTTTGGGCAGCTGTAGCAGCTTCCGCTTCAGCAGCCTTTTGTTCTAATTCTTTTTGTATATCTTCTGGTTTCTTTTCACCTGGAAAAATTATATTTAATGCTTCTTCAAAATCTCTTGGTAATGGACCTTTCCTTGGAATTGGAGCATCACTTATTGGCTTAGGCACAAATTCAGTTTCAGTTTCATCAATACCAGGTGGTAAAATTTCTTTTTCATCTTCGTATTGTTGTTGTGGTGGTGGAGGCGGTGGTGGCGGTGCACCCATTAAAGTTACATATTGCATAGGATCTGGCATTAAATCATCGTAATCAATCATACTATGATCATAATGAGGATAACCAGCTGCTGCAGTAGCTTGCATCATCATTGCTTGATTGGGATAATTATTATATCCATGAGTCATATTTGTTACATCTTCATTATTTTCAGTATCATCTTCCTTTTTCTCAGATGAATTTTCGTTTCCAGCATCCTGTTGTTTTTTAGCTAAGACTGGCATTCGTCCAATAAAAGGTAATTTTTTGCTAGAACCATTATTACTATTAGTAGTATTACTGGTAGTTGTTGATGTTGTTGAACTTTTTTTGGTTGATGGTGATTTTTTCCTATCATTTTCTTCTTCGTTGTTTTTAGTTGATTTCTTCTTTTGTTCAGGTTGATCTGGTACTCTTGGTCTGAATTCTGGATAACGAACAACTGCTTTTTCAATGCGACGTCCAGCTGATCTTGAACGAGACCGTGAATTAGACCGACGACGCCTATCCCTGCTTGTACTTCTGAAAAAAAATTAAATAAAGTTAATACGTTTTTTTAGTATTGAATAATTTATTATAATAAAAACCTTCTTCTTCGTCTGTACGGTGAGATTCGTCCACCACGACTTCTGCTCCGGCGATTACGACTTCTACTTCTCCTAAATCTGCCACGGCTATCTATGCTACGACTCCGTCTTGCACCACCGCGGCTTCTACTTCGACGATCTGAACGATTCTTTTCAATACTTTTTCCACCACGACTACGACTTCTATTGTTACGATCGCGATAAGACGGAGTTGTTTCTCCCCGGCCTGTAGGACTTTTATTATTTCTACTTCTTGTTTCATCTCTTTTCATATCTGTTTTTGTATTTCCATTTTCAACATTTTTCTTTGTATCTTCGGTTGGTTTACTTTTTAGTTTACCCTTAAGTTGTTCCAATAATTTTTTCTCACTTTCACTGATTATTGGTTGCGGAGTATTCCACTGTGATAATATTATATCATCTTTTCTTTTTGTTTCTGCAGTTCCAGTTAATGGTTGGTGAATAGTCTCCCACTTACCACGATTATCCCCCTTAATAGAAAATGGAATTTGTAATTGTCCAGATTGTTCATTAACAACATTTCGCATTGCAACACGAATGGACGAAGCTCGATTTTCAATTTCTTTAATTGTTTTGTCTTTTTCATTATCACTTTCGGATGATGATGAACTACTGGACGACGAGGAAGAAGATGATGACGATGCTCCTTTTTTACGTTTCTTTGAACGTTTCTTTTTCTTTTTATCCTTCTTTTCATCACTACGTGAAAATACTGTTAATATACACAACAACACAAAAATAATTAAATAGAATATACCTTTTCTTTTTACGTTTTTTCGATGTCTTTTCTGTTTCATTGCTTTTATGGGTATTTAATCGTAATGGAATACCATCAAATATCTCCATTCCACTGGTTGTTACTGAAGATGTTATTTGTGGTGGTGGAGGTGGTGCTCTTTGTTGTATATCTAATGATTTTTGTCTTTCAGCCATCCAATCAGCTTCATAAGTTAAATTTTTTTGGAAAAATGTCTGAAATAATTTTTATGCAATTTGATTATTTATTAAAATATAAAAACACTTATATTTATTTACATTATAACATTCCCAATGTGTTTTAGATTTTAAATGAGCAGAAGCACAATGTAAATCTCCCATCCAAAAATTACATAATTTACAAAACCATGATGTAGATGGTACAAAAAATTGTAATCCTCTTATTGGTGTTCGTTTTGCCGGTGCATTTGGTAAATTAGGAAATTCCTAATATTAATATTTAAAATATAAAATTATAATAAATCCTTCTTTTAATTTCCAAATAAATATAATAATAAATTACTCACATCATTCAATGGAATATCATGCCATGGAGATGGTTGATTCTCTGCACTTTTTGTATGTTCCTTAGTATGTAAATGATTCAAAAAGTCTTTAGCAGTTTTTGGAAACACATTACATGTTTTACACCAATGCATTTCTGGATCATAAAATATGTAATTGATCTTTTTCTCATTTGGACTTTTTTCACGTCTAAAAATTATTATTAATTAAATAATTACAAATAGAATTATATTAAAAAATATATATATAGGTACATACGTTTTTATTTCTACTTTAAGTTTATCTTTAACTGAACCCGCTTCACGTTTATTTTTCATACTTTCTATTACTTTAGATTTTAATCTTTCTGGTGAACTGTTATCATCTGATGATGATGATGACGATGAACTTGATTTTTTCTTTTTTAATTTTTTCTGTTGTACACTTAAAGCTGGTGGTGTTGGTGCTTTTTTATCAACTCCAATTATTCCACTTAGCATATCAATAACATTTTCAATAGTATTAATTTTCTTCTGTATTTGTCCCTGTTTTTTAAAATAAATTTTAATTAAATTTAACATATTTCATTATTAAAGTATTATATAAATTTTATTGTATATTTATAGTTTTTCTTGTATTTTTTGTGATTTTTTTGGTTATTTTTTTTTTAAATCAAGGTCAATTTGAAGAATTTTTTTTGATATATCACATATAACACAGTTCCTGGACACCAGAGTTTCACAAATGAGGGGTCACCGATATCAGATAGGAGAAAATTTGAAGATCATGTTGTGTAAATAAACTGCAATTCATTCATCTCAATAATTAAAGTATGGCTCGTCCTCAATGATGATGTTCGATATAATAACATTTTTTTTTACATAATTCGAATTTATTATATTTTACTAATTAAACTTTTGCTATTTATTAATCATAATTTAAATTCATTACTATATACTATATTATATAATACCGATAATATTGAAGTAATTATTATGTTGTTAATATTATAGAAAAATTTAATTAGTATTACAATTTACATAAATAAATGTTTTTTTTTACAAATTTTTTGTTTTAAATAAATACATTTTTTGTTTTGAAATATAATAATTTAATAAAATATAGTTTTCAAATAAAATATTATAAACTAACATCTCCAGCAATATATATTATTATTTATTATTTTGTTTTGTTTCCAAAAATGTTCCGAAAGACGATAATTACACCAAAGCACACAAACTCTCAAATCCCATAAGGCAGAAAATAGTAGGAAGAGGATGCATATCAATTATTTTTGGTCATTTAAAATCTTGTAAAATTATAAATATTTGAATTTATAAAAATAAATAAGAATAAAATTTTAATTGAGAAAATATATACCATTACACAAATATATATATATAAATATATTACGTATTTTTGAAGTAGAAAGTTTTTTTTATATTTTTACTACTGAAATTATAATGATAAAGGTGACTTTTAACAACGCTATACAATTATTGCGTTTATTTGTTTATTCATTAAATGACCAACTATAAAGAAACGCTGTGAAAAATTATTTCATATTGAAAATGTGAATTATAAATAATATATAAAAAAATGGTATTTAATATTTTTTTAAATTTTTTTGATTATTTAAATAAAAATTTATTTAATTTTTGAGAGCTTTTAAGGTAATCATTTTCTTTGTATAAATTCTATGTATTTTATATTTGTAAAATAGCAGTTGTTATAAAACAAATTACTGAAATAAACTATACCTTAAAAGAATCTTCAATAAATTTTTGTTTCGATGTGTATTTTTTTTAAATTATAATTTTAAAAACTCACTTGTAATTTTTCATTTTCATCAATATAACCCTTTGTTGTTGGACTAGGCGGTTCACCGCCCGGGCCAACTAAATCAATCATTTGGTCTTTTAACATTTTCAATTCTTTTTTCATATTAGTTGCTTTCTTTAAATAATCATTTCTTTGTTTTTTTAATTCTTCGCGTTGATTTTGAACTTCTTGTGCAACGGCAGCTAAAAATTTAAAGTTTTTCTGTTAATATTGTTGTACATTAAATATTAATTTGAATATATATCTATTAACCTTCTCTTTTTAGCTGATCTACATTTGGCTCCGGTGGCTGATTTTGTATTTGTGTTGGTGGTGCAATTTGAGGATTTGTAACAGGCCAAGCTGGAGGTAGTTGAGTACCATAAACTTCTGCTAATTAGATTAACATACCATTTTTTATTTTTTTTAATAAAATGAATATAAACTATAGATAAAATATTTACCAGGTGGTACTGGCATTGACCAAGCCGGTGGTGGTGGATATGAAGCAGCAAATTGTGGTGGTGGTGGAGCTGTTCCATAATCTTGTACAGGAAATGTTTGACCAGCATATTGATTAGTATAACCTGGATATGAATCATTAAAAATTGGTGGTGGTGGTGCATTAAATTGTGGCGGATTTTGTGTTGGATTAATTGGAACTGGTGCTGGTGGTGGTTGTGATTGAATTGGTGGTGGTGGCGGCGGAGAAGCTGGTTTTTTAACATTTGGACTCCAATGACGTCTTGGACTAATACTTCTACTATTCCGTCTACCCCTAAATCTATCACGCGATCTATCTCGTCGTGGGTCACGTCGTCTTTCATATCGATCTCTTGACCTAGACCGATTTATTCTTACATTTCTATCAGGTGATCTACGAAATCGTCCACCTCCTCCTCCTCCATATCGTCTAGGAGGACTATAAATACGATTTCTAGACTTGGAACGAGACCGTCGTTCACGTCTTGGAGAACGTCGACGGGGACTTGGAGATGGTGTTCGTCTCCTTTCACGTTCTTTTTTATTATCAGACGACATTTTAGTCATATGTGATTTGTCATCATCTACTTAAGAAAAATAATAATGAATTTTGTAATTTATAATTTCCACATTAATTTTATTTACCAAATTCTTCATCACCAGGAGGTCCCGGCTCATCAGCCATCTTGAATTCTTTTTATTATTTTTTTCAATTTACGCAATTGAAATTGATTTATATCTGGCTTAATAATTTTATGAAAAAAACTTTTATTAATTAATTAAATATTTAGTTAAATATCGCCTTCTGGTTCTACTTCCACTTATATAGTCACTTCAGTATGTTCTTTTCTCCTCGAAAGTAGAAATTACAGAAAAAAGCAAAAAAATCCAACTAATTTTTTTATTAATGAAACCAGTGCAGTCATAGCAATTTTTGTTGTTGAAAAATTCAGTGTTGACATTGAGAAGAAAAAAAGTAAATTTACAGTGCGTTCCCATTGAATTATAAGTGCTCTTCAAGACCTAAATATTTTTTCTGGATATTTTGATATTTTATATAGATTGATTGAAAAAAAAGCTGCCAAGTTGGAAGAGTGCTTCATATACCCTTTTGATCCACCTAGGATTTAGTGAAAACGAAGATTTAAATAAAAATTATGATTTTTACAAAACTCCCAAAGTTGTACAATTTAAAATTACAATCAACTTTTTATAAATAAGTACTCGAATTTGTAATACCATATTTATAATACTCGAAATGTAATATATATATGTTTTTATTCTATAAATTTCGAACTTTTTGCCCCTGTAAAATGAAGAGGGTTGAAGGTACGTGTCTCAATTTTGTATAGAAGGTGTAGGTGTGTATTTTTGAGACAATTTCTCATTTTTTTAAAATGTCGATATTTTTACCCCTGTAAAATGAAGAGGGTTGAAGGTACAGGTCTCGTTTTTATGTACAAGGTGTAGAATAGTGTTATTAAGAAACTAATTTTTCATTTTTTTGATATAGTCTCCCGCATAGGGGATATTGCTTATTTCATTAATATACCCCCTCCTCTACTTGAATGAGATGGTGGTTTATAATTTTAAGTGATTTGGCAAGGTTTGAAATTATGGTACCTGGCATAGAAGTAAGAAAGTCGTACATAAACTCTGGACCATTTTATAGCCATTTTGAATTTCAAAAATTTTACTTTGAAAATATCGAAATTCAAATACAACTAACATAAAGAGGGTTGAGGGGTGGGACTGATTTTTTTATACAAGGTTTAAAATTTCATTGTTAAAAAAGTATTTTTTTCATTTTTTTAAATTAGCCCCCCGCGGAAGGCATGGAGCTTGTTTTCTAAATATACCTCCTCCTCCACCAAAAAAGAGCAGCAGGTTAAAATTTGGAGTGATTTGGATTACCACGAACCTATTGCACCCAATTTATAAATTTCAAGTTTATATCTAAACTGTGGCTTATTTTATAGTCATTTTAAGTTCCAAAAATTAAATTTTCATAAACTATATAATAAATTTTGAAATGTTGCATTTCTAAGCGATGAAGAATAGAGTGTGTTGCAGGTACGGAAACAAATTTTTCGCATAAGGTCTAAAATAGTATTTAAAAAAAACTTATTTCTTATTTTTTCAATCCAGTTCCCCGAGGAGGTGTTGCATCTTGTTTTATAAATATACCCCCTCGCCCGAATAAAAAGGGAAAGGGGTGAAAATTTTGAATGATTTCGAAAGATACTAACCTATTATATCTAACTTATAAGATAATAGGCCGTATATTAAATGTTTCATATGCTATGATCGTTTTAAATACTAAAATTATAATTTTAATAGTCCCATAAAAATTCTTTCACTAGTAAAATGAAGGGGGGTACAGGTATGAGGCTGATTTTTATGTAAAAGGTGTATAATAGTATAATGAAGAAACTTATTTCTCACTTCTTTAATAAACTTCCCCGCTGAGGGGTTGTAGCTTGTTTCATATATAAGCCCCTCACCCACATAAAAAAGGCGGGGATTAATTTTTTTTATATGGAATGGAAAGGTACTAACTTGTTATACCTATTTTAAAAGTTATAATGTTTTACGTGAAATCGTACTGGTTTTATGTGCATATCAATTTTCAAAAATTCAATTATAATATTACCATTAAATAAGGGGGCGGGGACCCAGGTCTCTAAATTTTTCTTATGTTCTTTGTATGGTGTCTATTCATGAAACTGTGAAACAGGGTAAAGATCCGACTATATTAAGGTGTGTTTTTTGACATGCACAAAATTGTGCATTTTTATCGCTCCATGAAGGGGGTTTGCAGGTATATTATTCGGAAAAGGATACCATAAGCATAAAATTCCATCCTTAGTTTACCTTTCTGTAAATTTTTGATTCAATTGAATGTGTTTTAGTACTATTTCTAAGCGATTCAAAAAGACAATTTTTGTTTTGCGTACGGCGTACGGCGGACACGAAATTTTTTTTGCTGATTCTGATTCTCTGACATCTAAAACGTAAGAAAAAATTCAAAATCTCGAAAAAAAATTTTTCGAAATTTGCTCTGCACCACAAAGCTTCATATTATATTTAATATGAAGCAAAATATTAAAATATCACAATAGTGTGCACAATAGTGTGCCCTGCCCAGCGGCATGTATTTTTTGATATTTTGATATATATGTTAAAATACTACTGTCACAAATTTTCTGTTTTGTCATTATTATTTTTATATTGACGCGGATTATTGTTTATGAAAATTAGTATTGCAGTTTAAAATTAGTATTATTACATATTTACTTATTTTTCCTTAAATTTTGCCAATTCTAATTTTAAACAATATTTGTTTAAATTATTTCAGTGCTACCAGATTATATAAATATGTAAAATAAACCCCAATATCCAAATGTCACAATATTGTGACAAAAATGCGAATTGTCGACAAAAAAGTGTCACAAAAATGTGGCGAAAATGTGAGTCTAGTTGACGCCTATTGTCACATCTGGGGTCACATTTATTTGGAATGGATTTACAATGAATTTATTTTACTTATTCTAAAGTAATACTATAAAAAGAATATATATTCATAATATTTGAAAAAAAAAAATCAATAAAATTAAATATTATGATTTTTCTGTGTTTTCTGATAATATTAATATACTGTATCTTTTAACAAAATAAAATTTTTAATTTTTTAATATAAATATAAATTACATTATGCATAGCTTTTTTATAGATATTTTTTTGCAGATTTTTTTAATTATATATTTTTGTATATTATTAATTTTTTAATTAGGTTATTTGTCACTTTTTTAATACTTTTAATTATAATTTTATTAAATCACCATTCAAATTTACATATAAAATGACAGATGTAAACCATTTTTTATAAAGGTTCTCAAAAATTCCGCGAGGTGTCATGCTTCCATTCGTCAATTACAGCGGGAAAAATATCATATGTGATATCCGTCAGTTACAGGCCGTCTTCACTATCCATGACCGTTTCCATTTCCATAGCCATATTTCCATTTATGGATTTCCAAACAAAAAAAACTGGGCATTTCATGGACTGAAATATTATTGATTATTCGAAATATCATTGAAATTTGTATTATATTTTGATTTTCAACGTGTAAAATTGTTTTGTATTGGTAATATAGAATATTGGGAATACAGAACGAAAGTCAATTAATAAATTAACTACAATATGAAACCTAATTTACAAATTAAACCACTTTCCGCCATTTTATTTTTGACATATTCGTCCATAAACTTATCCATATATGGACGTCCATAAAGTTTGCCATTTATGGAATGGCTGATGGACGTGTGGTCCCCATTATCCATAATGGTTTCCATTGCCATTTATGGACAACACTATGAATAGTCGAGACCCCGTCCCAACAAAAATTCTGTCTTGCATGCCAGACCCAAGACATGTCACTAGTATGTCTTGGGTAATTTAAAATGTATTACAAAGAAAGAGATAGGTATACAATATTCTTCGAAATAAAATATTTCATTCTATGCGATGGTTAAGACTCTGGTGACTATTTTAAAAACTAAAAAAACTTCTATTTTTTGTATATCTTTTTTATTCAATGTATTGTATTTGTCTTGCGGAAGAAAATTGTGAATTTGTTTAATTACATTTTGTTCAGTCATATTTTGACTTATAATTATTGATAAAAGTTTTTATTGATTAGTTTTAAATTTTATTAGTTTTTAAATACAAAATAGTGACTTTCATATATAATATGATTTTTTTTTCCACAAGGACAAACATAATACACGTCTAGCCAGACAAACCCAAGACACGTCATGCAAGACAGACCCAAGACATGTCATGCAAGACACACCCAAGATATGTCATGCAAGACAAACGCAAGACATGTCATGCATGTCGACTTGTGAAATTTGTATGGCGATGTCAGCAGCCTGTCTTGTGTCTGTCTTAAAGACATGTCTTGGGTGATTCATGGGTATGTCATTGAAGACATGTTTGCTGGGGTGTTATGTTCAAAATATTGACATACGCTCCCTTTTGTTTCGACTGTTTATACCTTTTCTTACAAACGAATTTAGTTTGTTAGTCTCTTGGTTCATGATTCTTTTTGCAACTTTTTTTCAAGCCTTTTCCGTGATTTTGACATTTTACTTTCAACTTGGACATTCATTTTACTTTATTTATTTATGCACTCTCCAGATGTGTTAACCGAAGTCTTAATACTATATGTAAAGTCGCCCTTAATAAAGTATTGCCATATATAAAAAAAAACTTGTTACAAACTGAACGCACCCCCTATACGTGGAGCTTCGTTTTGACACGAAACACAAACCAAAATTTTCCCTATTCAATTTTACATATTTTATTTCTGTGATCTGTGTCAAATTGTATGTTGTGTTAGATTGGTTAGTCGCTCACTAATTTAATTTTAAACTAAAAAGTAAAAATAAGTGTGTAGATTTTAATTTAATTATTTTATCCATAAATTTTAAGTAAGTTAATTAAATTTCAACAATTTATACAGTAAATATTTATATACGAAAATGTAATATTCAAACTAGCAAAAATGTAGAGTTGAGACATTTATTGAATATTGTGATATTGATATTTAACTTAATAAAATTATCTAAATTGATATCAGAAAAAAATTAAATGCGTAAAATATTTATAAATTATATAATAATTATATATGAATCAAATAAATAATTAAATTCATTTTTTAAAATTAAATTAAATTTTGAAAGTAATTGCCACGGATGCACGGAAAGTAAAAGTGGTCAATTCATGTATCTGGGAGAAAATATACCTATAATTTCAGAAAAATTTCCATTTTGACATTTTTATATTAATTTTTTGTTATATTTTATTATTTTTATTTAATTATTTTATTTTCTATTATTTATTTTTCAGACTTACAAAAAAAATGGATAAAGTTGTTAAATTCTGTGAACCAGGACGCGCATTTGCTAAGGATTCATTAAGATTGGTGAAACGTTGCACTAAGCCGGACAGAAGAGAATTTCAAAAAATTGCTATTGCTACAGCAATTGGTTTTTGTATTATGGGATTCATTGGATTTTTTGTTAAATTAATTCATATCCCAATTAATAATATCATTGTTGGATCATAATTTCATTAAATCAAACTAATTATTAATTGTAAATTATTTAATTTTAAAAATATTAAAGAATACAACAACACTTCTACATATAATGTTTATATGTGGAATTATTTTCTTTCTTTTTTTTTGCAATTGTCATTTTGAGAATTATTTTATAATTTTATTACATCAATAAAAAATATTTCTTTTCTTATTTTTTACAACAAAATAAATTAGTGTCTTTATTACTATAAATAAATATTATTTATTACCATAAGTAAGTCATTAGATTTAAAAACTATTAAATGAATTGAAGAATATTACAGCCAGACATTTAATTATATTAATATTAGAAAATTGTATTAATAAATAGACCCAGAAATAAACATAACAAAATATTAGGACAATCAATATTATTTATTCGCAAATATTTATATGAAGGTGAAATTTATTAAACATAATTTCAATCATCATAAGAATTTTATTTATATTTAGAGGATATTGTGTAGATAAAGTTATGTAATATATTTTATATAAAATTAATCTTAATTCGTTTTAGAATTTTGTAGTCTTTTTAGATAACAAATTTAGTTTCATTTTTAAATAATTGAAGTAGTATAATGTTTATATTGTTAGGTATCAGATTTGTTATATATATTTTAATTTTGTTATTTGAATTTAAGAAAATTTTGAATACCTTTTATTAATTTTTAATGCAATAGTTCAATGTATAATAAATGAAAGAAATTATGCTGACTAAATTCTAAAATGTTACCAAACAATAATTTTGAAAATATGTGTAGTAGTGTAAAAAAAAGTTCAAGGTTTATAATTATTACAATTAAAAAAGCACACAGTTTCCGTTTTTCATGTGTACACAGAACATATATTATTATGCATTATTATTTTGTATTTATAATGGAAGCATACACATTAAATTTGTTAAAAAATGATAACAATACGCAGCCGGAAAACAAATACAATGAGCGCGAAATCAAAACTATATCAAATCAAATTTATTTATTTTCAAACTTACATAAATAAGTTAGTCATTTTCAGAGGACAGTCGAGTGAAGACCATAAATTTAAATATTGGAGATAAATATATATTTTTAAAAATCGAAAAATGAAAATAATATTTGGAATTGCATTTTTTATAACTACTTTAAATATTTGCAGTTGCCTACAATTTTCTGATTGTGGTAAGTAAAAAAAAATAATTTTTTGTTTCGTATAAAATGGGATTAAATATAAAGTTATTTTTATTAATTTAAAATACTGTTATCGACTCATTCTCTTCTCTAGAATATAATTGGTTATCATATTATAATGTTGTTGGTTTTTGTTTATTATTTTTGTAATTTATAAATTTATTTATTAATGACGATGCAAAACAATAGAAAATTTAATATAATCATTTTGTTTATAATTAAAATTAATATTATTGTATATTTGTAGGATCTAAGGTTGGAAAGTTTACAAAAATTATTGTATCCGATTGTGATACAACAAAACCAGCATGTATTTTGAAACGAAATACCACAGCAACAATTACAATTGATTTTAGTTTAGGTATATCTTGTTCTAATAATATAATAATACTATAATATTTATAATAATATTATATATATATATTATAAATTTTCAAGCTGAAAATGTTAAAACAATAAATACTGTTATACATGGCAAGATAATGGGCGTTGAAGTACCATTTCATTTAGAGAATTCAGATGCCTGCCAAAATAGTGGATTAAATTGTCCATTAGCAAAAGGATCAAGTTATGAATATACAGCAAAACTACCAGTACTTGAAGCTTATCCAAAGGTATAACTAATATATTCTAATTGTAGTAAAATCAATAACTTTTTATTACTATTATTTTAGGTATCAGTAGAAGTTAAATGGGAATTAAAAGATGAAAATAATGATGATATTATTTGTGCATTAATTCCAGCTAAAATACGTTAACCTTATATATAATGGTATTATTATAATGTTAATTGTACATATTTTTTTATATTATAGCAAAACTTTTATAGAAAAACTATGTTATTTAGTAGTCAGTCACCTATTCTCTGAAAGTTAACAAAAATAAATAATACAAAAAATTTATTATACATTATATTTTTACAAATTTTTTGTTTTATTTCTAAGTCTTATTAATAATTGATATTTTGGTTCAAAGTTTTTTTTTGTTGCTTTTATTAAGTCTAGTCAAAATCATAAAAAATTAATAAATTACAAAAATATGTAAAATTAATCAAATTAAATTCAGCACAATTTTGTGCATGTATCATAATCCAGATAATACAATAGTTTAAATAAAAAAAATTAAGTAATATTTCATATAAGTAAAGCACATATTATAAAAGTCAAATGAGTAATATGCTATTGTTTTATACAAATAAAGTATAGGAAGAAATTAGGAATATGGAAAAATGAACAAATTATTCGATATTAAATAATTAGAATTTCAATCATATATTATTCCATTATAATATCAGCAATTATATCGGTCGTTTCATAATAATTGAGATAATCAATTGGAATAATATTATCATCTTGAAATTTTTTACGTTTTAATTTAGCTGAACGCATTTCACGTGAACAACTATTACCTCTAATTGCTTGGGCTCTATGAACTTGTAAGATTGGCTCATATTCATATAGTTGTCTAATAAAAAATCCATCCAATTCTGCTTTATCAAAAAATTTTAGCAACTTTTGAAATGCTTCACTAAAATATTTTTTAAAATTTTCGTACATTATAAATTATAAATATCAAAAAATTAATGTACGTAACTTACTTGAAACTTAAATTATTTTTGTACATTAAATATGCAGTCACTATGGTTAAACATTTCTGTTGATTATTATTATGATCAATTATTATAATAGCACCACCATTTTGTAGCGCTTTATTAATATATTTCACAGCCTTATAACAATTTGGCAATACTGTTGTTAAATAGGATTCTTCACCAAAATTTAAATCAAGTATTTCAAAGTCTTTATTAATATCTATTATATTATTTTCTTTTAATTCTTCATAATTTCTTGTTTGATTATGATTTTTAATTGAATAATTAATAGTTTCTTTGTCTGTAGATAAATGCAAATAAGAAATATGTTTATCAATTCGTATGATATGTGTAAATCCATGTGCTAATAAATTATCTGATGTCCATAAATTTTCTGAACTATTTGAGTGATATATACCAGGTATAATTGGTTCAATATGCAATTGATTGGCATTTTTATTTTCACAATTTTCCCATTTTTTTTCCATAGGGAAAGGCTGTAAAACGATAAGTAAAAAAATTAAGTCCAATAATATTATATGTTATATATAGTTATTTTAAGAAAAAGTAGTAATGTAAAAATTTATAGTTTGTAAACAAAAATATCAAAATATTTACACGGCCATATTGGATTTTTGCAAAATGTCAATTTTTTCTCTTTAATATGTTCTTGACCTAATTTTAATTTTAAATCATAATAAAAGTAATATATGAACTAATAATTATATTTTAAATTATACTATCAATTATTAATTAAATATAGTTTCTAGTTTAACAATTTTTTTTTCGCGCTCAATTGCACAGCGTTTATAACCTCAACATGGGTTTTCTCCATATACCTATTTATAAATTTCCAACTACTAATAAAAATATTCTTTTCTTACCAATTCTATTTTATTTAATTTGGGAATATCAGGCAACATTATAATTATTTTTAAATCACTTATTAGAAATTAATATATAATACTAATTACTATTATCGTGAATTGTAATTTTCGTTTTTGTGCTCAACACTTTCTATTCTAATCGAAATGCTTGTTTTTGTTCAATTAATTAAAAATATACCTCATATTTTATACAAATACAAAAAAAACAAGTGAGGAAATGGCAAATGCACGTAGCCAAACGATATGCAAAAACCAGCCAAAACAATTGATATACCAAAATGATTTTTATAGCGCAATAACATTCCCAATAAGCCTATTACAATATTTTATATGTGTATCAGCAAAATCGGAATTCAATTACGAGTTTATATATTGCATTTGTATTGTACTGCAATATAAAATATTGTATTGTACTGCAATCTGCAATACATCAATTTACTTTTAATTTACTTACAAACAATATAAACATTATCAAAATAAAATTGACCATAATGTAAATGTATGTGCTACCAATAATTAATGAAGTTGAATATAATTCGGTAATTCGGTCGGAGGCATAATTCTGTCGGAATTGCGGAAACATATTTTGGTAATAGTGTTTTTGAGTTAATTGGGATGTCACTCTGACAGTGACAGCTGACAGCTTATAGAGGGCCATCATCAGCATCACGGCTATAATAGCACGACTCGCTCTCGCTCTACAAAACATAACAAAACGATCAAAAAACAAGAGTAACGAAACGATAATAATAATTAATAATTATTATAGTTAGTTGGAGAAGGAAATTTATTTTATTATAATATATAGTTAAAAAATAGTATGGAAAAACCAGAAACTCAAGTCGTGGGTAATCCACGCCGTAGAATTTTAACAATGGCTGTATCATCAATATTAATGGAAAAGGGATTTGAAACTGTTGACAAAGCTTGCTTAGAAACTTTAACCGAAATGCTTCAAAGTTGTAAGTCCAATAATTTTTTTAAATTGGTTAGAGAAAATAAACTATCTGTAATAATTGCCATTAAACAAAGTTTTTTTTCCAGTACTTTTTGAAATAGGTCAGTCCTCCCGGAATTATTGTGAATTATCTGGTAGAACAGTGCCAGTAATTGGAGACGTGGTTGTTGCATTAATAAATATGGGTATGGCTTTACAAAATATAGAGCATTTTGGTATTAGAAGCAATCGTCATATAATTCCAACACCTCAGCAAATGTCAGCACAAAAGCAATTAAATTTACTTCAAGCTGGTACAAAATCAGCACATCCTCCGCATATACCTAGCTTTTTACCAGTTTTACCAGATCCACATGCCTATATTCGAACACCGGTAAGAAAGAAAAACAATATTATTTTATATTCTTAAAATATAAATTTTTATTGGCACATATATTTAATTTTAGACTCATAAACAACCAGTTACAGAATATGAAGCAATTAGAGAAAAAGCTGCAAATCAAAAACGTGATGTTGAAAAAGCTTTAACTAAATTTTTATCAAAAACATCAGAAACTCATAGTTTATTTGATACTGAAGATAATTTATTTCCTTGTAACTATTATTATCTTTTATTAAGATAAATTTCAAGTCTATGATAAAATACTATTTATTTTAGTAATAGCATGTAAGCCATCATTCCCACCATATTTGGCAGCATTAAATCCAACGGATCAAGTATTTGATTTTGAAGAATTAGAATATCATTATCAAGTAGCTAATAGAACTGAAGATGCTCCATCAAAAGGTAATTAGTGTCATATGATAAATATATTAAAAATAAAATTTATATACTGTTTGTAATAAATTTTAGATAATGAAAATGATAGTGGTAATGAAGAAGAAAATGATGAAACAAAAGTGGAGAAACCAATAGAAAAAGAAATTAAACCAGAGGCTGAATTGTCTCAAGTTAAACCAAATTCTACAACATATAAAAATGCAATATCTAATAATCCAAATATTGATAATCCATATCTAAGAGCTGCAACATTACCGAAAAAAATAAAAAATGACACTTCATCATCATCATCCAATTCGAATTTTTTGTACAGTCTACCTTCTTGACGTCTACTAAATACAATTACTATACAAAAAAATATATGATATATTTATTGCAAAAGGTTTCTAATTAAAATTATAAAATTGGTTATTATTGTATGTGTAGTAATTAATTAATAATATAAATAAATTTAATCTACATATATGATAATTCTAATAACAAATTATTTCATGGTGTTGCGTTCCATCTTCCGTGTAAAATGTTAATAAAAGTTTCACTCTGGAGAGTACATTTTCTAAAGAAAAATGCTATTTTTCTAGTAAATTTACAAAATTGCATGTTTTTAGGCACTAATTTTAAAATTTTATGTTAACTACCCATCAATACAGGGTTTAAATAAATATAAGCGTCATCTGTGTGGTAATTATATAAGCACAATTAATTTGGTTAGATAAATCTATTACCTAGTTTCCATGTACACAGTTGAGTTGGGTTGAGTTGAAATGGGGTTGAAATGGAACCATCAATTATTCGTTCCATTCCAACTCAACTCAACTCAACCCCTGTTTCCATGCACGCTAACTCGAGTTGAACTCGTCATGGAAACAAGGTATATAATATAATTCAATATACAAAAAATACTGAGTATTCCAGAGTAGAGTTCCATTTATCTCTTCTTCTGAGTACTCTGAGTCAGGATCAGGAGTACTCCGATTTACTTTAAATCTTATCGAACACGATTTACTTGAAATCTTAACAAACCCCAAAATTAACTACTTTAATAATAATAATGCTTTCCAACAAAACGGCGAAAGACAAAAATATAAAATAATGTTTTCAATTTAGAAAGTCATAAGTCCGGCGCTTTGTCAACGTCAGATAGTGAGAAAATGATAATCAATCTCAACTTTCGTTGAAAAAAATACTTGTTGTAATTTGTTGCAGTCTTTTTTATATATAAATAATAAGATTTGGGAAGTAATGAGTTCAGTTAAAATACCAGTAAAAAAAATCCAAATAAATTAAATATATAACATATTTGCTACAGGCTACAGCAACAAATAACCTTGAAAAGGACAGACCATATCGACTTAAATAATAACAAAAAAAAAACAAAACAAATTGATTATAAAATGATTGCAAAAATGATAAGCCTGAGAGCTTTAAGTATAACAAGAAATAAGTAAAAATAAATATTATATTAGTTGAATGCATATTATATTAAAATTTTCTAATTTTATTACAGAAATTTAGCAAGATGCATTGCCACGACCTCCCAAATAAATAGGGAATCAGAATCATGGTTAAGTAAATTATTAGTACGCAAAATTGAACCAACTAAAGAATCACACAGTCGTATGCTAAGTGACAAAGAAATAATTTATGCTTTACATACTCATAATGTTAAGCCGGATTCAATTCAAAAATACCTCAAAAATTAGTATGCTTTTATTACTTTTTAAAAATTTCTTAATTTTAATTCTTTTGTTTGTAAAAAATAGTAAACAAACTGTTGATTTGATAAATTCACGAGATAATTTGGCTTGTGATTTAATTGCATCTTGGACAGTTCAAGTTGGCGATATGGATCAATGTATTCATTTATGGAGGTATACAGGAGGGTTCGAAATGATTGATCAAGCACAAGATGAATTACATCATGATCAGGTTATTATTCATAAAATATAAAAAAGAATTAATATAATTTTCTTAATTTAATTTTAATTAGGATTATGTACGTTTAATGAATGAAAGAGGTAATTATTTAAGATCTCGCCACCTTCAATATCTATTGCAATTCAGTTATTGGCCCCAAATTGATGCTAGACATGGCAATAATATATATGAAATGAGGTATTATATAAAAAATGAAATATATTTTTATAATTTTTTATCAATATAATTTTAGATCTTATCGACTTAAACCAGGTACTATGATTGAATGGGGAAATAATTGGGCTCGTGCTATTAATTTTAGGAAAAATAATGATGAAGCATTTGCTGGATTCTTTTCTCAAATCGGTCGTCTTTATAATGTGCATCATATTTGGTGTATGTTTTTTTTTACTTTTTTATTTATAACTAAATATATATTAAATTGATAATAAAATCTAGGTTACAAGAATTTACAAGCTAGAAAAGAAACACGAGAATCTGCTTGGCGTTCACCAGGTTGGGATCAATGTGTGGCATATACTGTACCTTTAATTCGTGAAATGCACTGTCGAATTTTAGTACCCACTGAATTCTCACCAACAAAATAATAAACTAAATTATAAAAAAAAATCTTGATAATAAGAAATATTCTTTTTATCATACTTTTTCTACGGACATTTTAATATTTTATATATATATATATAAAAATATGCTAAGCCAAGTGTAAAGTTGATTTTTTTTACAATTCGTGGTTTCAAATTGTCAGTTGAAAATATTGTATTTTATTTATTATTGGAAATATTGTATATTATGTAGTTCAATATTTTTTTTAGTAGGCTCAAATTAATTTTGGATATTTAATATAAAGATATCGAACCTTTTTTTTATCAATATAAATTAAATTTTAAGTTGATTTCTTAAAATAAAAAGTTTGCATTTATGTTTTTTAATTAATTATTATTCACCGAAAAAAAAATGAAGAAAATTGCAATATTAAATAATGTTAAAACAAATATTATGTAAAAAAAAGGAATAATTTATTCAAATAAAAGATAATCGTTTTGCTATTTACTGAAAATATTAAATATTTATTAAAAAATAAAAATAAATATTTTTGTCAGAAGTGGGATTCGAACCCACGCCCACAAAAGTGGACTGCGACCTGAACGCAGCGCCTTAGACCACTCGGCCATCCTGACGATAACGTACCGTGTGACAAAAGTATGGTAGCTTTTAATTGTGTTATAATTGATTAAAATTAGATGAAAAAAAATTATAGCCATAATAAAGGTTTTTGTTTTAATTTAATTACACAAAATTAAACTCTTTCGATCAATTAATTGAATGGAGAAAAACATAAAACATAACTCATCAAAAATGATACATTGGACAAAACTATGGGATATGTCAGGATGGCCGAGTGGTCTAAGGCGCTGCGTTCAGGTCGCAGTCCACACTGTGGGCGTGGGTTCGAATCCCACTTCTGACACAATTGAAATGTTTTTTCAATTCGTGTCAAAGCAGCAGAAAAGGAAGAATTTGACAATTTCCTTTTTTTTTTTTAGCAAATATATAAAATAATAAATTCCAATATTATTTTATCTGTATATAAATTATATTTCATCTAAAATTGATTTTACAATTGGCAGAATTTGTTTTCTAGATGCTTTAATATTCTTTTGATGAAAAAATTTACCATTCATAAAATGACAGTTATTATTTTCTACTAACTCCAAAAAAGGTTCATTATTATTTATTAGAGCGCATAAAATATGATTGAATAAATCAATATTTGCTATATTTATCAAACCTAAGTCCCTGGTTACTTTTCCATCAAGAACTTTCATTCCCATCAATAGTACAACTGAACAATTTTGTATAGATGCAAATTTTTTCACATTTTCTATAGAATTTTCCATTTTAATATAGTCTTCTACTAAAATTGGATATCCTGGTATAGATACTATAATATTTCCAAATTTATTAGAAACTAATTTCATATCTTTGAAAAGTAATTGATATGAATTTAATGTTTTAATATCAGATCGTGCACAAACCAAATCAGTAAATAATTTTTCCCGATATAATTTCGGATTCTCAATATTTAATATATTTTCAATATGATCAACTATTTGATAATCTAATTCTCTAGCTTTATCAGCTTCTTTTGAAAAATTAATTGTATCTAAAATTATAGGTGCATAAAGTAGATTTAAAATATCTTTATATTCTTCACGTTTTTCTAAATTTAAAATTAAATCACTAATTATTGTTGCACAGGAACCAATTTCTTTTATAGTTTTTTTACAATTATCATTTAACTTTGATGTTGAATCAAATGGCCTATGATCAAATACTTCAATAACTGATTTAAAATATGGTGTAACATGATGATCAACCAATATAATATCATTAGTTTTTAAAATGGTTTCATCGATATCATCCATAAATGTCAGATTATCAATATCAATTAAATTTTTTTTCAAATAATAAACAACTTCTGTTTTTAGTGGGAAATCATGTTTACGTATATTCATTATAGGTAAAATACTATTATATTTTTTATTGGCTTTCAATAATTGTTGATTATTTTGATAGTAATATGCTAAAGAAATAGATGAAACTGCTGAATCTAGGTCACAACTTTCATTCCCAAGAATTATACAAATATTTTCCTATAATTTATATATTGATTATAATATATTAAGATTAAGCATTATTGAATTATTATTATAAAATAAAACTTACTTTAATATTTGTTATAATTTGGTGACTCGTTTTAAGAAAATCATTCATTCTATATTGAAATCTCATCTAAACCGCTGAAATCTTGAAAAAATAGAATCTTAAAATACCACCAATCAAATATAAAATAAAACAAATTTAATTGTAGAAATTGTTTACAGCTCTAATTAACAAATTAAGGATATTTTAAGAACTAATAGATTTGTTTACATCCCAGCAAAAAAATTACCGTCAACAGTACGTTAACATCACGTCAAAACATAACGTCAACATTTTCATATAGGCAAGTCAACTCGTAATTACCCAACTAAAAAATTACCGTCAACAGTACGTTAACATCACGTCAAAACGTAACGTCATCATTTTCATATAGGCAAGTCAACTTGTAATTAAAAGTATATGTTAAAAAAATTAACCATGCCCTACGAATCTTTTAGTGTTTTAACGTGCAATGTTTCACGTTAAATTGACCAACAATTTATGACGTCAAATTGACTAACAATTTATGACGTCAAATTGACTAACAATTTATGACGTTAACATTACCTTATATTTGACCAATATTTGAGTTTAATAAAACAATTAATTGATTAAGGGCCTGTCCGAAATAGATTAAATTTAAAATTTAAAAAAAATTCCCCATAGGTTGAAAAGCAAATGTAACTGTGGTTGTTTTTTTTATAATTTGGCTGTCCCGAAATGTTTAAAATTATAGGTTATAGGTTATATTGAAATTAAACTTCTATGTAAAAATTTATCGACGGTCTGTAGGTAGATAAATTTCGTAGCCTAGTAGGGGTGAATATAAAAGCCAAAATTTATGATTTCCTTGTCAAAATTTAAATTTAAACTGTTTTTAAACTATTTCGGACAGGCCCTAAAAAACAAAAAAAATTAAATTTTTATTAAAAAAATTCATAAAAAAATAATAAACACAAAATATTCAGTCCATATGACAATAAATTATAATAACATAACTTTAATAAAATATGAATATGTTATGCCTCAAGTGCTGGAACTACCCGGTTAAATGCGACTTTCAAACCTGCTAACCTACGTTCAGTCGTTGTTGTCATTTTAATATCTAGTGTAAAGAAAATTATATAAATATTATATTATATTAATATATTTGAATATTATATCATTATATGTATTTAAATAAATGGCGACTTACTTGAGATACACTGAGGCCACACGTGTCAAAACTTTTATTATATTTATATATAATATAAGTTATATATAAAATAAACTTCTTTAATTAATAATTATTAATTATTATTTAGTATACTTTTCCGAACAAAAAATGGCAATCTATTTTTTTAAATTTTATATTTTTTCAATAAAGTTTATTTTTAATAATAATAATGAATTCGTACTTTTCCGGAAATTCACCCTTCAAACTATATTTTTTGTAGACACAAATAGTTTTACGTTAATTCAACGTCAAATTTATGTAAAAAATAAACGTAGCCCATCAAACAAATATTTACGTTCATTTGACGTCAAATTTCAGAAAAATATAAACGTGGGCGACATTTTCTATATGCATCTCCGTCTAACCCATTGCTATGTAGTATAATAAGTCAAAATAACGTCAAATAATCAAAGTTATTTTTTTTTGCTGGGATATTTTTACTGGGAATTGGGAATGTCAGTTCGTTCGTTCAGTGACAAACGCCAAAGCCGCAATCAAAATGTCATTTCATTTTGCATTTAGCATTTGGTATTGGTATTGATGCATCTATATTTGCAGTTCAATTGATAAAATTTACAAAATAAAACATTAAAACATGAGTAAAATAAAGCCAGCTGAACCGAAAAAGGAAGAAGCAGTTGAATTAGAAACCCAATTTATAATGCGAATGCCAGAAGAACCAGCTAAAGTACTGCATGAATTAATTCAATCTGGTTCAAATAGTTTAAAAGACCGATTAAGCATAACTTTAGAGCAAGATTTACGTTATGGTGAAGTTCGCTTAGATCATTGGCTATTACATACTAAAGTTGTTGATCTTCCAACAATTATGGAATCATTAAAAACAATCGATAATAAAAGTTTCTATAAAACAGCTGATATTTGTCAATTGATGATATGTAAAGAAGAACCAGATCCACCAGAAGAAGAAGAATCACCAAATAAAGCTAAAAAGAAAGATCCAAATAAGGTAGATAAGAAATATTTATGGCCACATGGTGTAACGCCGCCATGTAAAAATGTACGGAAACGACGATTTCGTAAAACTTTAAAGAAAAAATTCGTTGAGGCACCAGAAATTGAAAAAGAGGTAAAACGTTTATTACGTATTGATAATGATGCTGTTAGTGTAAAATATGAAATAATTAATGAAGATGATGATACGAAATCGGAAATATTAGATAATTCTAAAGAACAAACATTAAATGAAACTGATGAGGATAAACAAGATGATAGTTTCAGAGATCTGTTAAATAAAGATTTACAAGGTGAATCGGATGGTGAAGGTGATAATGAACGACAATCAAATATACAACCAGTACAACGTGGTTTAGGAGAGCATGATATTTTTGGTGGTGAAGTATCATCATCAGATGATGAAGATAATAGAAATGATCGACAAATACAAGACAGTAGATTTGATGAAGATAGTCGACTTTCTGATTTTTCAATAGGTGGTGGTGCTGCTGGTGGTATTGCTGAAGGTTCCCGTAATGAAAATAAAGATATGATTACTGAATTTGATAAATCTATGTTTAATAGTCCAAAAGATGGTTCAAAAGAATTTTTAGATGATCTTGCTGGTACAAGTGTTGGTGGATTTTACGAACAACAACATTCTGATGATTATGATATTGCTGAACCACAATTAACAAAAGAACAAATTAATATTAAAATCTTAGAAATGAGAAAACAATGTGATGATTTAAAAGTACAGCAAAATCAAAAATCATTGGAAATATCAAATATACAAAATCCAACATTAAAACAAAGATTACAGGAAACTGTTGATAATTTATTAAGTCAAATTGTTGAAAAGGAAATGGAAATACAAGATTATCAAAATATGTTACAAAGCAAAGCAAATTAATTTAAAATTACTTATGTCTTTTTAAAATGTATTATCCAATATTTAAAAATAGAAATAAAATTTAACTTAACGTATATATACGATTTTGCTAAATTGTTATATGAAAATTATTTATAAAAATTAAAAGTTTTTACCTGTTGTGTCACGTACGTGACATCGTGTACCACCAGTGGTACACTCCACAGTATTTTCAAACGCCGTAAGTGAATGTTACGGAAATTATTTTTGGACGTAAATTTTTATTTATAAAAAGTATTTGCTATAAAATATTTGTGTACCACCAGTGGTACACGCTTAATATAATAAATTTTTGAATATTCCTGACAGTTGTAAGTATAAAAACATAGTTTTAATATAATATGTTAGCATTTTCATAAAGTACTATAAGTGCTTTGCGATGTCCAAATGGCAAAAATGTTAAAAAAACAAATGTCGCGAACGTGTTAAATTGATATAAAAAAGGAAGAAAAATATATATTGCTGTCAAAAAAAGATAAATTTAGAAAAATGTCATCACTCGTTGTCATAATAAATATAATTTTCAACCCAAAAACCCCCAACAAAAAATTTAACAAAACGCAATTTAATTAATTCTGGCAGAAATCTTGTAAAATATATTTTTAAAGAAAATTCATATAAAATTTAATTTTGGAAAATCAAAGTTATTGAAGAAAAATAAATAAAAACGATTTTGCTGTTAATTAGAAAAAAAATTGATAAAATATATCTTGTATTGATTATCTAATATACGATTTTTTTTCTTGTACCTTGCACTCTGATGTTAAAAAAAGTCTCCCCTACAAAGGGGTAAAATAATAAAATCAGGTATTTAATTAAAATAAATATAAAACTAATTTGAAAATTCAATTTCAGTTGATAATATATATTTTCAGAATAGTAAAATTTACGATCGTACCGTCCCAATAATACTCTGATATTAAAATATAAGAAACAAAATACAACTTATAACAAATAAAGATAATGTCTTTCCGTATGTTGACAAATCGTCTCGTTAGACATGGTAAATCATTATTACAATACTATATTAAACGAGACATTTATACCACAATTTTGGAACACGGTAAATATCGCGCTATCCCCAACAGCATACAAAAGGTAATAAAAAATATTTTGTATATTAATTTTGTATATTAATATAAAAATTTCAGGTTGGTGGGCAACATGCTCAACAAATTGCATTACGAAATAATAATGGAATCTTTAGATTTGGACAACATGCTAGAAAATTGTTTATAGATAATATATTGAATCGTGTTACTACACAATATTCAGCAGATTTACGAACCAAAGCAACAAAAAAATTATTTTATGGTGATTCAGCTCCATTTTTTGCTTTAATTGGAGTTAGTCTAGCATCTGGTGCTGGCGTTTTAACCAAAGAAGATGAATTGGAAGGTGTTTGTTGGGAAATTCGTGAAGCAGCAACTCGTATGCAACAATCATGGAATAAAGAAGATATCTCAGAAACTTTAAACGATAAATTCGATATTGATCATTTAGATGTTGGACCACCAATTGCAAAAGGTTGTGCAGCTGTCGTATATGCTGCTGCATTTAAAAATAACGATGAGCTACGAAGTACAGAAAAAAATGAATTAAATATACAATTACCAAAAAACATGAATGAGATGAATATTAATCAACAAAGTAATTATAGGCCAGAAATGATGTCCCCAATTCAAAATATAAGCAGATTTGTACATAATTTTGGCGGTAGTGTCGATAATCTACATATTTATAATCAGGGAGCATCAGTTGATAAATTTTTTGATAATACAATCACAGCTTCATTATACAATGACGAACAAAAAATTGATGCGAGAAATTCTGCTGGTTCGAATAAAGAAGTAATTTTGGAAGTAAATTCAAATACAGAAAACATGGTAAGTAGACTAGTACTAGTATGAAGTTAATTATTGACGTACATATATAATTTTCCAGTTACGAGATATTTCAGCAGTACAAAAAACAAATATTTGTCGTTATCCTTTAGCTTTGAAAATGATGTTCAACTATGATATACAAAGTAATGCTATGTGTATTTTACGTGCTATGTACAAAGAAACAGTACCAGCTCGTCGACGACTTAGTACTCAAGATGATAACGAAACAGAATGGGAGAAACTTTTAGAAAATCAAACATTAACATTATTACCTCATCCAAACATCGTCACGATGTATGGATACTTTTGTGGAGAAGTTGGAAATTTTCGAGACGGGCATATTCTTTATCCAGTTGCTCAGCCACCTCGTATTAATCCACAAGGATATGGACGTAATATGAGTTTATATATATTAATGAAACTATATGATTGTAGTCTACGATCATTACTCGATGTAAATCAATTAAATATGCGTTCACGTGTACTTTTATTTGCACAATTACTTGAAGCTGTTGCACATTTAAGTCGACATGGTGTCGCACATCGAGATTTAAAATCCGATAATATATTAATTGAGCAAAATGATGATAAAAATACACCACCATTATTAGTTTTATCTGATTTTGGTTGTTGTTTAGCTGATAAGAAACACGGTTTACAGATTCCATATTCATCATTTGATATTGATAAAGGTGGTAATGCAGCACTAATGGCACCAGAAATTATTAATAAAACTCCAGGCCCATTTACAATTTTAGATTATGCCAAGTCAGATTTATGGGCTTGTGGTGCAATTGCATATGAAATATTTGGTGAACTAAATCCATTTTATTCATCTGGTAAAAATAATAAAGATAATGAAACAAAATCATTAAAAAATTTCAATTATATACATCACGATTTACCACCACTAAATGATGAATATTGTCCAAATATTATTCAAAATTTAATACATAATATATTGAATCCAAATCCATCTTATCGATTAAGTTGTGATATAGCTGCGAATGTTATACAATTATATTTATGGGCACCATCATCTTGGTTAAAATTTGGAGGAAATCCATCAAATCCAGAAGTATAATATTATTATAAATTTTTTTATAACATAATAAATATTTTATAAATTTAAAGGTTCTACAATGGCTTTTGTCACTAACTACTAAAGTGATGTGTGAAGGACGACTGGCAAATACAAATGATAAAATGTATAAAATGGGACGACGAACGTATATTGAATATATATTGATTTGCAGTTTTTTGGCTAGAGCTCGTTTACGACGAATTCGTGGTGCACTGTCTTGGATTCAAAGTGTTATTTAATCGTTTACATTTAATTAACAAGAAAAATAATGGCTATGTGAAAAAAGCGCTTCGATTTGTGATTGAAAATATAAAATTAATTTTTTTTTTGGAAATAATATTTTGTCTATATATTTTGATTTTATATTAAAGAAAGACTTATTAAATAATATTATATGTTACATAATTTTTTATAAATTTTCGATTTGATTGTGAGATTTAAAAAAGTATTTATTAGCAGAGTACAGAAATCCAGTGATATCTTGTGTCCTATTTAAAAACTCTTTCATTAAATCGAATTTAACTGGTGTTGGACTCATCGAATCTAAATGAAATGTGCTTTCAAGAACATTGTAATGTAAGATAATTTCACTATTATTATTATTAAAGATGTACTAAAAAAATAAAAAATCAATTTTTTATCTTCTTATTAATTTACAACAAATGTTTTAGTCACCTTTAATTCCCAAATATCATTTTCTATATGATTTAATTTTAGTTTCATTCCCAGTTGCTTCATTAATGATGTAGCTGAAGTTGTATTTATATTAGCCAATTCAGATATTTCTTTGGAAGTATTTTTAAACTCTTTAAAAAAAACTATTAAAACTGTCGTTGGATTGTAATTTAAATTCTACTTACGAATATCTTTTTCTTTAACTAATGCTTCATATTTTTCTTGAGATAATTTTAAATTTACTTTAATTTCTGATAATAATATTTGATTATTTTTAACAATTAATTGTTTTTCAGTTTCTTTACATTTTAAATCAATAAATTCATTTTCATTATTTTTATGTTGTAACAAAGTATTTATGGTTGATTGTTGAAAATCTTTTGCTTTTTGTTTCATTTCATTTATCACCGTCTCAATATTTTGCAACTCAATATTTTCATTTTTAAATTCTAAATTATTGAATATATCTAATATATCCATTTTTTTATTTTTATAATTTTGTAAAATTCTATAATTAGGTATATTCGTATATTTATATATAATTTTATTTACGTTGCTTTTATATTTTTGAATTTGAAATTATGGTTTTTTATTGGTTATGTAACAAAATACCAACATAAAAAAATGACGTTTGAGATTATGACATTCAAACATAAAGGCTCCCCCAAACGGATGCGTTGTATAAACTCTTCAATATTTTTTTCCTTTGACTAAACCCAGTGAGAATGTTTATACCAACGTCGGCCCGACTTATATACCAACGTGTATGCCCGACACGATACTTACTCTCCCATGGCAAACACACAGGCCACTTCCGCTGACGTTGGTACTGACGCGTAGGTATCGTGTTGGGTATTGTAGTGTATTTATTTAACGGCAGGTGGCTCAAAAAAGTTTTATATTGGAATATTTGCTTTTTTTATTCAAAAAAAAAAATGGAAAATATTTTTAATTTTTTTTATTAATGACTTTGCAATATTATCTTACTTTCGTTTACATATTAGATAATTAATATAAAATTATAATATTTTTTTTTTTAGCTGAAGGCTTTTCAAATTTATGATATACATATTATTTCGTATAAATACAAATTATAAATACAAGTTAAATACAAGTTGCATATTAAATTAAATTGATTCTTTACATTAATTTTAGTTATAAATAAAAAATAATAATTTGCCAATGAGCTCGTCCATCATCCATTTTTCCAGTCCAGTGTTTTCTATCTTTTATTACGTTGGAACATATATTTAAAAGTTTTTCTGAAAACAATTAATAAATTTGAGACTTTATTTTAATGAATTTTTTTTCTGCTTACATTATACATACCTAATTTTTTATTTCATAAAATTCCAAAAGAAATTCATCTGCATTTCCATGGAAAAAAGTTATTTTAAATTAAAAATACAATTTTCAATTATTACAAATTAAAAAAAAAATTTATTTACATATTAAATATACAAAATACACACAATAAAAATACTCTACAATCACCATATAAAGACACAATATTGTTTTTCTGTGACATTTTTATTTTGTTTCCAGCAATTATCCGCTTGGAGCGTAGAATTTTCGTCCACCATACGAATCGGGTGAAAATTGGTATCGTGTCAGGCTGACGAGTTTATATCAAATCGAGAAAATACTTGTATTATCATCCATCTTAATCGGACATAATATTTTTATATATTGCTATTTCGATACCAACAGAGTACCTACGCGTTGGTATATACGTCAGTTCTCTCTGGGTATAATATATGGACTGCTAGTAACCAACTTCATTGCTGTAGCTATGACCGACTATGCGCATACCACCAGAGATGGCGAAAAAAGGAACTAAGTATTCCGAATTGCCTTTGGCGACGCTTGCCTTTTTGACGGCCAATAAAACAACTACATCATTTATGAGAATTCCATAGATTTTACTTGAGAATTCTACTGGATTTAATTCAGAATTCCATAACTTTAGTTCTTTTATTGTCCATCTCTGGTGCTATGCGCTACCAGTCATAATAGTATTTTTTTCTTTGACAGCAAAGGAAATTATAAGCGATTAGCAGTCCATATCAACGATATAGAAGATATATGGATAGGGCATAAATATAAAAATTTGAAGCCACGTCGGGTATAGTTGTCTCTTTTTTTGCTAGCCGAATTGTCAAAATATAAAAATGAGAAATTAGGGGCGGATTAGGTTTTTTTTAATACGGGCATCAATTTTTAAGGAGATCCTAAGGAATAACGATAATTATACAAATGGAAAGTAAAATAGAGTAATTTGTTTAGCTAGTTAATATTGTTAATTTATATTGAGACTCTTAAACTTAAAAAAATAAGCCAGCCCTGTAAATCTAAAATCAGCTGTTATAATATTTTTCATATTATTAATTTGACACTTCGGCGAGCAAAAGGAAAGAGAACTACCAAAATCGTGGCTTCATAAACAATTTTTCAATATATTAAAATTTTAATGTGTTAAAAAGAGGGGGAACATTTATGCCACTTCCATTTCCATATATTTCTTATTCGTTCGTAGGTCAATATCCATATATTATATACCCCAGCAACCAAATGTGAAATAATTGTGACAAAAATGTCACAAAAAAATGTGAATTGTCGACAAAAAATTGTCACAATACGGTGGAAAAATTGTGACTGTGGTTTACCCGAATTGCGACATTTTTATGACATTTTGGTCAGAAAAAGTGTGACATTTTTGTGGAAGAAATTGTCACAGATTTGTGAGCAAAATTTTGACATTTTTGTGAACCAATTTGTCACAGTTTTGTGAACAAATTTGTCACATTTATTTGGACGAATTTGTGACAGTTTTGTGTACAAATTTTTCAAATTATTATGGTCAATTAAATAATTTAAAAACGTTTTTAAGGATTTGTTTATTTTTTATTTTCAATATCAATCCAATACTATAAAGAGTATAAAGTATACTTATGTATTTCAAAAACATTATATAAAGCATTTTCAGGCCTCTTATTTTCTTCTATTACTTTCATCAATACCTTCTTCGACTGATTTCATAGTTTGTAGAATATTTATTTGATGATATCGGAGCTCATCTACAAAAAATACAATAAAATAGATAATAATTAATGTAAAATTTAATTTTTCTTATTGCTACAAATTCAAAATAATTTAAAAAAATACCTTTAAAAGTTTCAGCACAAATCTTTTTTTTGTTATCACAAAGGAATAACATTGATTTTATTCTAGAAAAAAACTTATGCGTCATAATATTATATCAATAACAATCATTTGAAATTTTAAAAAAATTATGTGACAAAAGATTCACATCAATTTCACAAAAAAATGTCGAAAAATATTTGTGAATTCTTTGTCACATTTTTGTCACATTTCGTTGTGACAAAAAAATATTCACAAAATCGTGCACAAAAATGTCACAAAAATTCCACAAAAAAATGTCGAAAAATATTTGTGAATTCTTTGTCACATTTTTGTCACATTTCGTTGTGACAAAAAATATTCACAAAATTGTGCACAAAATGTCACAAAAATTCCACAAAAAAATGTGGTCATAGTTTCTGGCTGCTGGGGTAGTCAAAGTTTTTTTCACATTTCTTATCTTTCAGCAACACGACTATAGGTGGCTATAGATAGTTTTCAGCTTCAGAGCTAATAAATTATTTGTACTAGATTAATTGTCAAATACTTTGAATGACCGTGAAGTGAACTAAAATAAACAAAAGAAAAAAAAATGGTAAGATTTTGAGAATTTGTGTATAAATTTATTCAGTAAAAAATAAATAAATAAATTTTGGAGTTTCTCTAATATTCCAGTCATAATAAGCATAGGGAGTTTATCATTTTCATTCAATAGTTTTAAACTTCCTCTGCGATATTCTATTAAAAATGCGTTATTATAATTTTATGGAATATTTACTGAAAAAATCTTTTAAGTTGAGTACCTACGTTATATAAATGCATAGAAAATGTTATTTGAATAAACAACAAATAGTTTTGTATTTTGTATATATAGTTTAATTTAAAATTTTCGTCCTTGAAAAGCAAATAAAAGAAATCTTTTTTTACAGGCAGGTGCCCTTCAAAATGGATGTAGTAGTTGCCCCACGAAACCAAAACCAAAAATATATCCAAAAAGACTGGCTGCATTTGATTTTGATGAAACAATTGTAGAGGGTAATACTGATACTATTGTGCGAGGACTGATTGATCCATGCAATATTCCAAGTGAAGTACGAAATATGATTAATACTGATGGTTGGAACAGTTATATGCAGGAAGTATTTAAACTATTACATGAGTCTAATATAAATGAAGAATGTATAAGAAAACGTATTCGAGATACTAATGAAGTACCTGGAATGATAAAACTTATTAAAAAATTGCACAATATGAATTTTGATATAATTATAATTAGTGATGCGAATGCAGTATTTATAGAGGAATGGTGTTCAGCACATTGTCTAAATATATTTACAAAAGTGTATACAAATCCAGCTGAATTTCAAATGAATGGTTTATTAATAATGAGACCATATCATATTCAAACTGATTGTAAATTAAGTCCTGAAAATTTATGTAAAGGTAAAATTCTTGACAATTTTATACAAGAGAGAAACGTTCGAGATAATATTAAATATGCAAATATTATTTATGTTGGTGATGGATCAAATGATATTTGTCCAATGTTAAGACTTTCGAAAAATGATTATGGATGTGTTCGTAAGAATTTTGGTATGGACAAGCGTCTTTCGAAAAATATAAAATTGTCAACTTCTTTAGAAGTTAAAAAATTAATAAAATGGTCAACTGGTTTTGACCTTCTAGCTGAATTATTAAAAATATTTTGAATTAAATAAATGGAAAATAAATATTTCAAGATTATGATTATGCAAATATTTATTTATTTATTTATTTACGGATAAATATTTTATTATGCAAATATTCATTTAAAATCTACAAAATTAAAAAAAAAAACAACTTAAAAATTAAATAATAATTTTGTATTTTTAACATCTTATTATAATAAATTACATTTATTAATTAAATTCTTAATGTATATTCAAAAACTATAAGCCTAATACAAAAAAAAAAAACGGAGATTAAGTTCAGGTTATAACTGAGATGAAATATAATAAAAAGATTCACGTATCACGTACTCTTTTGCATTTCAATTTATGTTCGGAATGCCAATGACGATTTTGGCATTCCAATGAACAGTATGAATTATTCCAACAACAATGATATATAGATGATTTCAGGCACCAAGCACACTATTAATAATTATATATAGTTAAAAAATTATTATCTATCATGAAGATTAGAATATATATTAATATTATAATTATATAAAAATACATTATTTATTTCCAATATTAAAAGATCAAATTAATTTCGTTACCAACAAAATTACATAAACAATTACGTACCCATGAATTTTTCTTTGTTTCAACAATTTCTTTTGATAAATTATCAACTTTTAATTTCCAATGATTTATTTCAGCTTGTATAGTATCTAATGCAACTTTTTGTGCTATTTCTCTGCTTGGAGCTTTTTCCATTTCATGAGCAAGCTAAAAATTGATATTTATAAATGATGGAATAATATTTATTTATTTATCTTACGTACATTTTTAACAACTTCGTGATAAGATTTACCAATATTTGTTTTTTTTTTAATGTTTTTTGTAGGCGTTGTTTTTCTGCTTGATTTCATAATTTCATTTACATTTGAAGACGTATTTGAATTCCTATTTTATATGTTGGAACAATAAAAATACATACTTAAATAGTAAATTTATTAAAATTCGAAATATGAAATACTTATTAGTTAGTCTTGTTTTTTTTGATATTTCTATATTTCCTTCAATTTTTCTATTCTTCTTCATAGGTTCTTCTTTTGAATTTTCAACATTATTTAATTTTTCCCAAACTTCAAGTACCGTAGCATTACTACTACTAATAACTTTATTATTTTGATTTCTAGATTTTCTTTTTTCTGTATTTTGGATAACTGGTGGTGTCGTTATGGTACTAGCAATATTTGAATTGTTTTGACTATTAATTGAGTTTCGTTCCGATTCATATGAAAAATGACCTGGTGGTTGTAAATCATATGATTGATACATTTGTAATTCATCCATAGCTTTTCGAAGGGAAATTGTCATTTTAACATGTTTCATATCAGTATCAATTGGTTTAACACATTTAGCATTTAATATTGCTCTAGCATGAGCACCACCAAAAAATCTAACATCATATTTATTAGCTTTGAATTTAATTACTTTTGCTGGCCAAAATGGATAACGAGCTTGTTTAGCATAAACAATTTCATGTCTTGGAACACCTAAATATAATTATTTTTTTATATCTTGTAATTTTTCATTTAAATTTAAGAAAATTAAAAAAAATTTTCATTTAAATTTTATTTAAATTTAAGAAAAACTAACATGGCTTACAAAACCAATCCTCTGTTACTTTTTCATTGGAATGACGATAACAATCACGACATCTTCGAATTTCTGATAATTCATAAATACAATCTGAAATTTGATATTTGGTTGCTTCAAATTCAGAAGAATATGCTAAAAATAAAATATTGCTGAATAAAACATGGTTTTTTTTATTTTAAATTAAAAAAAAAGTTAACAAACTTCCATATAGTACGCCAATACAATGTTGAATATCTAAAAAATCAACAAGGAATTCAGTCAAATTTTTATATTCCTTGTTATCTAAATTTGTTCTAACATTTTCAAGAGTTCTTGATATTTTTAGACAAAATTTTATAAATAAATTCATTTCATCTTTATTACATGGCATCGGTAAGCTTTTTGATTTAGAAATTGGTGAAAATGTATCATTTGAAATCTGAAATAAACATATTTTAATATTTCGTATAAATATAAATAATTAAATATTTATTACCCAACTTGCAACCCGTTCATATGTGAATTTTAATAAATGTGCTACTTCATCAGTACTAATATTTGCTGGATCCCGAATTAATGCTTTTTTAAGTAATCGACAACAAGTACATAGATTATTATCAGATTCTTCATCATTATCCAAAAAAATTGATTCATTTTTATAAGCCATAGTTTTTTTTCGACGTGGCGATCGTATTTGTCCAATACAAATAACATCATCTAAATTATTAATATCTTGATTTTCTTGTTTCATATTAGGTTTAATATCACCACCGGAACTTTGACGAGATTTTCTAATTATTTTGACTTTATCTTCAATTTCTGGTGGTATATCATCTACAATATTTTCCGATATATCTATTGTATTACATCTTGAATTATCACTTTTAGATTCGTCATCATCAATTTGATATTCATCTACAGATGCACGATAACTATTCGCGACAATCATTGACGGATCATTTGGTATTTCTGGATGTTTTCTTCTACATCCAATATGAAATGATCTTGGACAATTATTGCAATATTGTAACATACCAGGTTTATGACATTCGAAACAATAGAAATCATGTTCATATGACTACAAAAATATTATTTGTTTTTAAATTGGGAAAATTTCTTTAAGATTATTTGTAAAATTTATATACTTTGATTTCATTTATTTCAGGCATTCGATACATATTATTGTCTTTTAGAACTTTCGGTGTACGATGAATTTCAGATGGTGTATTTGTTGCCGGTATTAATATACCATCAGCAATAGAACTTTGTAATACGTCATTTGCTTCATCTGAGTGTATAATTATTATAAATATAAATATGATTTTATTGAGAATTGATCCATTTATATATATATATATTTTTTACCTAACATATATTCCCCTTCAGTAACCATATATTTTATTATTTTTGCAAGCGAAACAGAATTTTGTTTAATTTTTGATACTGCTGTCCATAAATATCGAATATTATCTGGCGAACATTTGCGGTGTTCTTGAGTCGTCATATTTGAATTAAATTAGATAATATATTTTATATAATATTATTTTAAATTTAATTTATAAATGCTTAATGTAAACAATATAAAATAATTAAAAAAAAATATGTGCAAAATTTGTTGTTGTCTGTAAGGTAAGCACAAAGCACCAGCAGAAGCAGCAGTAGAAAACCGCTAACATCTGTTCCCGGTACTACCAACTTAATAATACAAAAAAATATAAATTTTTATTGGTAAACTATTGTTAGATGGCAGCACTTATTTATAATACTTTCCAATTAAGAAAAATATATAAATTTATGTTCTACGGTCGCTGTTAAAAAGTGTACTGATGTCCTTTTTAGCAAATTAACAAATTTGTAATTTTTTGGTTTGATGTTGACTGTGTATAAAGTTCGCTCGAGGTTAAAATATCTTCAATTTTGTTGAAAATAAGTTGTATTAATAAAAAATAAATGTTCAACTGTTTTATAATTATAAAAATATGTATTTTTACAACATAATAAAAATAATTTTTGAAATAAAAAATATATAACTACTAAATAAAAAAAACATTGCATTAACTTCAAATAAAAAATTTCAAATACGGGGGAAGTAAAGTGACCTGTCATTTTTGAAATTGTATTTTTTTTATACAAAAATTCATTCTCCATAATTTTTTGTGTATTAAGTTGGAAGTTAAAAATTTAAATTAATAAAAAAAACAAATGTTTTCATTAAAATATTATCTAAGAAGAATATTTTCAGATAATATATGAAATTAATTTAAAAAAAAAAGTACTTTGTGTGACAGTTTCCAAGTGTTGGACGAAATTAAAAATACGGTCTCCTGTTGAAAAGTGAACAAAGAATTTGCACTAAATACAGACTGAACGCACTAAGCATTATTTAATCATTTGTCGTTGTGCTGGTTGGTGGCTTGGTTTTTTCCGAGTTCAGGGTGTTAAAATAAAACTGATTTTTTTTCTTCTTCACATGTTTTAATAATTTATAAATATTTAAAGAATATTATTTATAATTTTGAAGAATATATAAAAAATATTTTTTTTAATAATTGACCATAAAAAAAATAAAAATCCATTTAAAATGGTATTAGCTGAAAGACAATCAGAAATATTAAGAAACGGTCGTAGATCAAGAGGACCCAGCCCGAATGGTCATAATAATGGAACACCAGATACCAGTTCGGATGATGATAATTGTAAGTTTTTATAATTTTAAAATTTATATACCTATTTAAAATGATTATAATGATAAATTTATTTATATAATATATATATATAAACTTATACAAGCATTATTTTCTTTTTTGTAGCAATTAAACGAAATGGAAAATCAAAAAAACAAAGTGAATATGAAGGTAAGGATTTTTTACTATGTTAAAGCGTCACATATAATTTGCCATGTGTTAAAAATAATGGTAAATCGAGTCATTACGTATTATAAAATTTTTCATTTATTTTTTTAATACTTAAGTATTCGGTATATACATTTTCAGATTTGTAATATTTAAAATATTGATGTATAAAATATTTTGTATTGTGAAAATTTTAAGATATAGGAAATTTTTTTGTAGAAAAAATACGAGTTGGTCGGGATTATCAAGCTGTTTGTCCTGAACTAGTACCAGCACCAGAACGAAAACCTGAATTATTAAATGATAGAGCATTACTAGTTTGGTCACCAACAAAAGAAATTCCTGACACAAAATGTAAGAATTTTACATAATAAATTATATATGTACCTACGAGTATATATGAAATATATAATTTATTTAAATTTACAGTGGAAGAATATATATCAGTTGCCAAAGAAAAATATGGATATAATGGTGAACAAGCATTAGGTATGCTATTTTGGCATAAACATGATTTAGAACGTGCAGTTATGGATTTGGCTAACTTTACACCATTCCCAGATGAATGGACTGTAGAAGATAAAGTATTATTTGAACAAGCATTTCAATTTCATGGAAAAAGTTTTCATCGTATTAGGCAAATGGTTAGAATATTTAAATTATATATTAAATTATAATTTTTTATAACATAACATTTATATTAATTTTTTTTAGTTACCTGACAAATCAATTGCTAGTTTAGTTAAATATTACTATTCATGGAAAAAGACACGTCATCGTCAAAGTGTTATGGATCGTCAAGAAAAGGCAAAAGCTAGTAAAGATGGTTCAGAGAATGGAAGTGATAATGGAAGTAATGAAGAATCTGATAATGAGGATAAGGTAATTTTATATTAAATTATAGTTTTCTCAATATATGATATTAAAAATCAATAGTTAAGCATATTTTTTTTATTAAATAGGCTTTATATGTATTTTCAAATTTTTATTTTTATTCTTAAATTATTAAGTAAAATGTGTGCAAGTGGATTTAGGTTTAAACTTAACATTGTATATAAACATTTCTCATTTCATATCCTAATCATTTTCTATTGCAATTTTTTTTTGTTTTAATATGCAAAATTTTTGTTTTTCATCTTTGATTTTGACTGTAGAATTTCGAAAGATTTAGTAAAATAAAAGGGGTTGTTCAAATGTTACAAATTTTTTTTCTTTTGTAAAAAATTTGTAAAAGAATTAGATAGAAAAAGTTATATTGTTTAACATATATAGTAATTAATATTTTTTCAAATTTTTGTAAACAATAATTTTACACTTTTTTAACTTCCAATATATAAAAAATCCTTGAATGATAATATTTCTATATATACAAAGATATAATGCATGACTTATATATATTTTTAAATTTAATTAATGCACTTTAGTTGTAAAAAAAGTTATCTTAATAAATCCGTATTATCTCGTACTATGGATCCCTTTAACTAAGTAGAAAAATTTACTGCCATGTGATATAATTTTCAAGTTAATTATTTGGTTTTGCTTATTCTATTTTTGATAGACATAAGTATATGTATATTATTCAGTATTTATTAATAAGTATACAAAAATATTATATTTGTATAACAATTTAAACAAAACCGTTTTATTTAACTGCGTCAGATTATTTTAGAAAAACAATATCAGTTATATTATTTAAAATTATACACAAAAAAAAAATAATTTTATTTTGTAAAAAATTAATACCGTCCCCCTCTCCAAAATAGGATCAAGCAATGGCATCGTCTTTGACCTCTCAAGATACAAAAGTACCTATTGGAAACAGTGGTAGTGGCATTAGTGGTAGTGGTGGAGGAACAAATTCTACTAATAATAATAATAATAACAATAATAATAGTGGTGGTGGTAGTGGAATTGATATAAATCGTAATATAAATAATTCTAAACGTCAACAACACCAACAGCTTTCTGGCATTCAACAACAATCTAATGTAAATTTAACAAATAATAACAATACAACTACCACCACATCTACCACTAATAATAATGATAATTTATTAACTGGAGGAAATTCAACCACCAGCTCAAATCAAAATTCTATTAACACCACAACCACAAATACTGGCACTTCCACTGTTACCAACAATTCTACTACCGCAAATAATTCAAATTCAGCTAGTGGTAATGGAGGTGGTTATTGCACTGGTTGTGGTGTATCATGTAATCAATTGAATACTACTACACATGATAAATTATGCAACAGTTGCTATCATCATTGGAGGTATATTATTTACATCCAATTAAAAAAATAGTATCAATTAAATTTCTTTTTTTAAATATGTATTAATGAAAAAACATAATTTTGTTCTTAAAAAAATATAATTTTATATTTAAAGACAAAAAAAAAATACTACAAAATTATGTGATTCATTTATAAATTCAATTAATATATTGATAAATAAAAAGAGATTAATAGTTTTTTAAATAAACTATTTTATAAAAATGTATTATTAAATTCGTCTCTATAAAATTTTTCTAAATAATCAAATAGAAATCTGATTTTTATTTATCAATAATTTTTTTATTTATTTATTTCTCTTTAAATTAATTTTTGTTTTTAATCAACCTCCTGTTTAAAAAAAATCAATCGTTCAAAATTTTCGTTTAGACGTACTGGAACAAAACGTCCAACCACTGGTCCATATTTCGGTAAACGATATCGCGATCGTAATGCTGAGAGGCATAAACGTAAACCACCACGTGGTATGCATATTAATCATGATGATATTGTTGCATTAGCAAGTTCTAATAATAATCAAGATGAATTGTTAGCAAATACGGAGAGAGAAATTGTATCATTGTTGAGTCAAGTAAGAAAAATATTAAAACATGAAAATATTGCATACATTAATTATATAGTTTTAAAAAAAAAAATATTTTTTTTTTGTTGTTGCTTTGCTTTTATTCGTTATGTTGAATTTATAGTATTTATTGGTTAATTTTGCCCTCCACTACAATTAATAATAGTGTGTTCGGTAACAGGTTTTTATTTTTATTTATTTGTTTAATTATTTCCATAGACTTTTATTTCTGTTTAATTCATTTTATAAATATGTTTGGTTGTTTTTGTTATTTTTTCGTTCTAAAAGGTTCTATAAAAATTCATGTTTTGTGAACGGATGTATGTATCTATATTAATATGAATGTTTTATTTATTATAAATAAAAATTATTATTTCTTTTAAAAATAAATAATTCAAATTAAATGTAGAACTAATTTTTTTTATTTTATTCTTAAATATTTAGGTACAATACAACAAACAACAAATTTCAACATTAAAACGTAAGATATCGGAATGTACTGAAGATCTTCGACCAATTGAAATACCAAATCGAATAAATGCTCGGTGGACTCAAGATGAATTAACAATGGCTGTAATGGGTGTTAGAACATTTGGTAAAAATTTTCAAGTAAGTCAAATTTTCTTTTTATCTTAATTTATTTCATTTTAATTACATTACACTATGAACACAAAATCTTAAATTGTTAGTTTATTTTAATACATATTTTTAGTTTTAGTTAAATACAAGATCATTCAAATTTTATTTGAATAATTTGAAATTTATTCTATTTTGAATATCGTAATTTTATATTTGTCCACTTTTTTTGCGATTTCGATCGATCCTTTAATAACCAAAAATATTATAAATTAGAAATTATATTTAATAATTTGTTATGTTGTCCCAATCGTTTAATCAATATTTTATTACGTATTGATTATTAAGTAAAATTATCTTATTTAAGTACAAGTCTGTTTATTTATACACTATTAGTTTTAATTTTACAGTGGTTCAAATCACATAAACATAGTAAATATACATATTTGGATATTTATATATACATATGTTCATAATCTTTCATTTAAAAAAAATTATCATGACAAAAAAAAAATTAACAAAATAATTTAAAAAAAATTATCCAGGCAATTGCTGATACTCTTGGAACAAAAACAGAAGCTCATATTCGTACATTTTTTGTGAATTACCGTCGAAGATATAATTTAGATCATGTTTTAAAAGAATATGAAGCTGAACGTGAAGCAAATGCACAAAAAGATGATCCACAACAACAACAAAATCAAAAAGATGATATAAATAAAATTGATATGGAAATAAAATTAACAAATGATAAATTTGAACAAGATTTAGATAAAAATTCAACATCATCATCAGTGCAAAAAAATATTGTTGATATAATTGAAATTGATGGTGGACAAACAAATGATTCAACAATAACACCCACAACAACAACAACAACAATTACATCATCATCATCATCATCATCATCATCAACAGTACAACCTATAAGCAAGTCATTAATAATTTCTACATCTAATATTACTACAACACAATCAGCACCTGCTACTGTTACAACAACTGATTCAACATTAACACCAGCAAATGATTCACAATTATTACAACAAAAATCACAATTAAAAGATCAAGAAAATGTTATTATGGAGGTAATAAAAGAATTTAAAAATATTTTTTTAAATTTTTTATAATTTAATTAAATAATTTTATAGATTGATTTGGATAGTGAAACATCTGAACCATCGCCATCAAAAAAATTAACACCTATTGGTACATCAACTGGAATTACAAAAGAATTAATTAAAGCTACAACAACAGCTTAGATTTTTTTTCTGATATAAATATTATAACTTGTTTGTTATTTTTATAGTTGATAAAATATTATTTGATTTTATTTTTATCATAATTTTAATTTGTTTGTACTTTTAAAAAATAATTTAATTTACAAACTAAAAATTAATAATCAATTATTCATATTATTTCATTATGTTAACATAAATATTAATTATTTAAAAACAAACAAAAAAAAACAACAACATTTCATTATAGATTAATTTAATTTAATATAAATTTATGTGCGTTTTTGATAAACATAGCATTACATTTTTATTTATAAATTAATACTATAAATATATTATAATAAATATCTAGTTTATTTCATTAATTTAAACTAAATAAATTCATTTTTTTTTCTTCCTAAATTCTTAATTTCTGAAATATAAAATTTTTATCAAGAAAACAAAAACTGCATAATTGGATATGTTATGTGTATTATAACAAAAATAGATATAAATAATTTTAATTATAAATCTTAGATAAATTATAATTTGACATAATTTATTTTAAATAACTGTTGGAATAACAAAAATTAAAATAATATAGGCCTAAAAAAAACGTAATTGTTATAAATTATTTATGTTAACCAAAATGGAAGAAAATATATATCTTACCTATGTGTAAATTTAATGTTCAATTTTGCACCAAAATTTAATCTTGATAAAAAATTACTTGCATGATCATAAATATAGATTATATAGGTAATAATAATATTTAAAATAAAATCATCATATTTCATTATCAATTTTGTAATTCTTCATTCAGAAGGTTTAACTGATCATAGCTACATTTTTTATTTTAAATTCTTAAAAAAAAAACTTTTAGTTAATTTTGACATAATTTTAAAAATTTTAAAAGTCAAAGTTTTTTTTTTAAACAAGACTAAGGATTTTAATTTAAAATTATGTCGACTTAATAACTATTGTAAAAAAAATTACGACGAAATAATATTGTAATAACAATTTCACTGTATATTTAATTGATAAATTTATTACTCCTATAATAAAATAAAATATAAATTTATGTGTAATAAAATATATTTAATGTTTTTAAACAATGTAAAATCTTCATTAAAATAATTTTCTATCACAAAATAATTTTAATATTTTATTTAATTGCTAATTTTAAAATTAAATAAAAATTGCTTCAACATAATTTATATGTAAAATATATATAAATTTGTATGTTTATATTTTATAATAAAAAAATAAAATAATTCCAAAAATTTTACTTTCTTATAAAAAATCATAAATATTTTAATATTGTATAAGCAATTTACTTAAAATCAAAATTAAAGAATTAACTCCAATTATAATTTTTTGTATATAAGTTCAAATTAAATTAAATCAAGAAATAGAAATAAAATGAATTACAAAAAAAAGAAGAAATTAAAAATTATAATTATAAAAATTAATAATATACTACATATAAATGAATATATATACTTTCCTTATTAATTTATTTGGTTATTATGTACATATATAATACAATATGTACTAAAAAAAATTAATTTAGTTTTTTTAAATTGTTAACTAAAAATTTAAATATTCCCAACGATTTTAGAAGACTTTATTTTAGTTCTTTCTATTCTTTTTAAGTTTTTTTTTTATTTAACAAACCAAAAAACTAATTTGGATATTGTGTTCATAGAAATATTTTAAGATTTTTAATATCATTTAAAAAATATTTTATAAATTTTTTTTTTTAATATTATTCAATATTTTATATTAAATAATCAAATATTAATATTTTTGCTAAACTTTTTAAAAGATATTAAATTTCTTGAGTATTTAAAGAGAAAAATAAAAATAATAATAAATAATTAAATTATTATAATGCAAATAATTCAGATTCTTTTCATTTAAAATTTTATTTTAAGTAATCCACGTTTTATTTATTATAATCGAGTATTATTTTATAATGTACGAAATAGATTTTTACTCAAAAAGGAATAGTAGCTTTTGTAAATATATATGTTTTGAGTGGATATAAAAGTGAATCATTTTAGTTAGGCTATTTGCATTTTTGAGTAAACATAATACATAATCTTAGCCAAAAAGAGAAACTGTCTAATTCTGAAAATTCTATAAAGAAAAATATTTATTTTATTAAATAATTTACTTTGGAATAAGATTTGTAGCACAACATTTTATATTTCATATAACATAAAATTGATTTGAAGATATAGGTAGACCAAACTTTCTTATTTTTATCTTGTCTTAACACAATTCGTGTTTTGTCTACTTTGATAATTTCTCCTTCTGGCTAACAGATATTGTAATTTCTTATTTTTGGAATTACTGCATTATGAAATAAGTTCAATTAAATTTTACCATAAAATAATTTAGCAATTTGTGTTCTTTTTAAACAAAATTTTAGTTTAAAATTTCCTTTAACGGTTTTTTTTTATTATTATTATTATGATTATTATATTAATCTTATTAATCATTCTATTATAATCTTTTTACTTTAATAATAATTATACTTACTATAATTTTTTGTATGTATTAATACATTTTTCATAATTATTAATTAATTTTAATTTCTTCAACTTTATAATTAACACATAATAAGATGTCATAAATTAATAATTTTAAAAATATAAATTTAATAATAATGTTCTTGGTAACTTGTTAAACAAAATAAATATTAAATAATAACTCTTTTAAATTTTAGTTATACATAAAAACTAAAAGAGTATATAAATATTATAATTCAAATAAATAATAAAAGAATATATAATGTTTCAAAAATTAAAATTTTTACTAAAGATAATAAATAAAATCAATTAAAAAGATATTTAAATAGAATTTAAGAATTTTAATTTCGAAAAAAATATAGGTATCAATCGACAGCGAATTTATAATTATTATAATTAAATTTCTCCGTCCATAGATACCAAATTACCTATATTGGAGAATGTCGATATTTTAGCCAAAAAATGGCAAAAAAATTTTGGTGTCTATCGACGGGGAATTTTATTTATAACAAAACTATCCAAACAGAATTGAAAAATCTTTTAATTTGCCCTTCTTTTAATTTCTTTTAATTATAGCAAAAAAATCTAGAATTAATTTTTGTTTTCTTTTCGCAAGAACTCTTTTTTCATGTTGGTTAAAATAAAAATATAGAAATCTTTGTCCGATATTTACAGTTGCTCACAAAAGTATCCGGCCACTTCTTTTATTCAGTAGAATTAATCTTAGACGTTAAGTTTTAAATATCAGAAAACAAATAATTATTATTTTTTAACATTATTTAGTCTTGTAATTTATAATCCAATCATAGAAATATCAAAATTAAATATACTTCAGAAAAAATCGACAACCAAACAATTAAGTACATAATTCGGAAATTCAATTTTTCTCGAATGACGCACTATTTGGAAACTATTTGGTAACTAAACTTACTTTGGGGAAGTCTCCCGTATGCATACACACTTAGTGGCCGACTTTAGTGTCAATTGTTTTATGAGTTCGGACAGCTATGTAAGTTTTTATGATAATTAATTCATTTTTCTAATATGTTTTTCTAGTATTATAAAATGCATTAGTAAAGGGTTTTTATAGCCAATATTAAAAAAAATACTTAATTGAAAATGAAGTGAAAAACATTAAATATTTGGGTGGCCGGAATTAAAGATTGAAATCTCTATTTTCAGAAGTTGTATGGTTTTTTATTGTTTCTTCAAAAATTGAATATATTCAGAATATGGTCTCGTAATTCCACATTGTTTCATACATCAAGTTTCATCAAAATCCATATTAATGTTTACTTAAACTTTAACTTGAACGTTCAGTAATAGAAAAATTTCACAAGATTTTGGCATTTTAGGAGGAAGAGAGGAATTCAAAAAAATAAACATTCAAATCCATTTGTTTTTTTTTTTTTCAAATATTAATTTAAATTACTTTATTTTTTTTTATATATAATAACTTTTTACAACACAAAATTTTTAATTATGTTATTTTTTTTTGTTAAATTTAAATAATTTTTGAATTTTATTTGATTTCTATTTATTTTATTTTTTTAGTTTTTCATTAATGATTTTTTTTTTGTCTTAATTATATATTATTATGTTTAGTAATGTTTTATTGTTTTTTAACATTTTTATTTTTTACAAAAAAACAAAAATTGATTTTGGAAATATATTTTTGAAATTATATTATTTAAAAATATAGATTAATTATTAATTCTTGGATATTTTACAATATTTTTAATTAAAATTAAATAGACAAAATTTTATTTCATTTTTGATTTAGTTATAATGTATTAGTTTTTTTTTTAAATTTTATATACAAAGTTTTTTCATTAAATTTAAATTTATTTAAAATTATATAAAATAAAAATTAAAAATTTTAATTTCCATATTTTGTTTTTTTTTTGAATTCTTAAATAATTAATTTTCAAATTTATGTGTTTTAGTTGATGTTTTTTTAATTTATGATTTATAAATTCTGTACCATTTTTTTTTTTAATTCTTTTTAATTTACTTATTTATTTTTCTATTAATAAAATAATTTTTTTTTTGGTTTATTGTAAATTTACTTGTTTTTAGTTTTAAATATTTTTTAATTTTTTGTTATATATTTTCAACAATAAAAGATTTTTTTATGTTTCTATTTTTCTTATCAAATTCGAAATTTTATTATAAAATTATATATATTTATATATTTTTTTTTTTTCGGAATTATTTTCGAAAAAACTTTAAAACATGAAAATAGAATTTTAGAAAATTGAAAATTTTATATTTAATTTGACTTGGGACTATTCTTAAAGAAATTTGAAAATTTTAATAGTTTTTGTTATCGTGTAAAAAAAAAAAGAATTAATTTCCATGTACGATAATAAAAAACTATAGTTTTTTTTTATTTACGATAAGAAAATTACTTTTTGTTACAATAACAAAAAATCTTTTAAAAAAAGAAATGATTTTTATTATCGATTCATGAGTGTCAGTCTTTTCAAAACGGTGCTACATTGCTAATTGGAGTTCCCTGCTGCGAACAGTTTGGTCAAGGACTCATTACCAAGTACAAACCAAATAATTATCGATAGAAATCTGTATTTGTTGGTTTCATATTAATAGAAATTTAAATTAATTTGAATATTATTTAAGTAAATTAATTAATTGTTTGATTTAATAATTTAATTAATTTTACAATCAGTAATTTTAAGTCGAATTTCAATTTTGGTATATTATATGTTGCAAGTGTTAGGTACGTCATTTAGCATGTAATGAGATACAGATAGATGGATAACTTAATGCTTTATTATTTATTTATTTACCAATAATTAGTCTGCTCGCTATCATTGTACGGATTTTCTATACCGAAAATAAAAATCATTTAAAATTTTTATATTAAAATCTTCATTTAAACATAAAATCTAAAATAAATTTAATATAACATAGAATAACATATAAATTATTTTTCAATAACGACTCATTTTTCTTTATTTATTATTATTTTGACTAGTTTTTTGTTGATAATTTTTAGTTTAAATTTTAAAATTAGTGACAAATAATTAAATAAATAATAATTTAAAATTATATTTATGAAATAAAATCGTCCCAAGTTTTTGATTATGTTTGATATTGTAGCATTGGTGCTGATAAATTCGGATGATGTGAACTGTTCATGCGTAATGCTGATAAACTTTTATTATACCATTCATCTTCAGCTGACATACCTGTAAAATATAAATTAAGGATAACAAAACAAATAAACAAAAATGTATAAATTAAATTTATTAATATGAAAATAAAAATTGATAGTGTTTTAACAAAACATCATAATATTTAATAATTTCCGAATCAATTTTATGCTATTATGAGCATACAAAAAAAAATTTTATTATTACAATATTTTTTCTTGCGCAAAATTTAATTTCAATTTCTTTTCTTACGAGTGGGAAATAAATATTTTACAAGACGTCTGTAAAAATGCTATAGAGATAATATAATTTCATATTTATATAAAATATATTTCAGGTTATTTTCTTCCTTTTTTTTGGATGGAAATGGAAATCATATTTCTTTGCATGAACGCTTTTTTCACTATACGAAATTCTGTTACGTATAACTCATAGAAATTAAATTAAATGAGGTTTTTTTCATCTGGATAGAAAGAACTTAACGACTTTTAGGGAAATAATGGATTTATGTAATTCTTTAAAGTCTGTTAAAATTGTAGTACATTTATAGTATAGTAACTTTTAATGTTTGATTCGAGATTTTCTATATTTTCTTATAGAACTAAATTAATTTAAAATTTAATAATATGGTAGAATTACAAAATTTCATAAACTTCGTCATGACAAACACAATGAGCTTCCATTTAAATATTGAAAATTTTGAAAAAAAAATTGATCCAGTGTAGGGGACTGAAATATTCAATTAAAATGATCATGATTGTGGTACATTAAAGAATGGACTAATATCGAATAAACCATAATTTGGATTGTTGCTCAAAACAATATGAATAATTATCTGATCAAATTATACGTTATAATTTATATATTATCATAATATTTAAAATAGTTTTAGTGGATCTTAAAAAATGTATATTATACAATTGCGAACATGAACATATCAGTAGTAGAGAATAAAATAGTTAAATAGAATTCAGATTTGCTTTGAACTGAGAAAAAATTATTCTTCATTGAAATGTTTTTTAATTAAGTAATTTAAAAATTAATCCAAAAATTAATTATTTCAATTCTAACTTTATAATGGCTCAAAATTATATCATTAAGTAATATTAATATTTGAATAATGCTACTGCTATTTTAGTGTTCACAGCTGTAGATCATTATTATAGATAGCTTCGTAAGTTGCTAAGTTTCATATTTCATATGTTTCATTGCATTTTCTTACTAAAAATTAATTTTTCTGATTGTATTTTGTTCCATTGTAAATTAAATTTTTCCATTATAAATTAAATTTCCCATAAAGGAAATAAGTTTTTGTAATTAGAACAGAATATTTTAATAGAAATAAATTAATTTCTTTAACATAATTTCATATATAGATATTTTAATTAAAATTGTATAAATATCTTTATATACTTGTCTGTGACTGTGATTGAAAATTGGTCAGAAAATTATATATACATACGTGATTGTATTAGTTTAGACTATAATTTCTACTTACAAGAAAACTTTCTCAAAACTAGAATAAATTTTTCTACTATAAAATATTTAAATGAAATTTTATGAAAATCAATCTTAACAAACTCTTAAAATTTTATTAATAATTTAAAATATGTTATATACTTGTTGCATTATATAATGTATATAGTATATGTATATAAAAACGGAAATTGAAAAATGTCTTAAGAAAAGTTGGCAAAATTTTCTTAAAGTAAAAAATTTATTAAATTTTCTTAAGATGTATTTTTTTTTCTACTTTAATATTTCATTTCCTAATTTTGCAATTTCTACATTTTATTACTACTTTGATTTCCTTATACATGCATAAAAAAAAAGGTTTCCCATTTTAAAATTTAATAAATTTATACTGAATTTTTCTTATTATCAATTTTTAAAATTAAAATGTTTTGCCTATAAAAACAAAAAATATTTAACTAAACTAACCCATTGAATCTTGACGTACACCAACAGATCCCATATTTGTACCATGAGACATTGAAAATGGTTGTGTCATACCTGGATATGATGTAGCACCCATTTGAAATAAATCCTATATAATTATAATAAAATTCGAAAAAAATTATTTTAAAATTTTTTTGTTAAATTTTTAAAAATTTTCTTTTGATTTAAAAATTTTTTTTTTTTTTTTAAATTTAATTAAGATGAAAAAAATTCTTTACATTCATTGTTACCTGAGGATATCGATTTATTGAATTAGGATGAGGATATGGTTGATAACCACGTGATACACTATAACCTTGTATATTTCTCATCATTCCATTACAAGATGGAATCACAGATGGTGCTAATGCTTTTTGTAATTGTTTCTCTTGTTTTCTATATTTTGCTCGACGATTTTGAAACCAAACCTAAAATTAATAAATTAAAAGAAATAATTAAATTGAAAATTTTAATTTTAGTTTAAATTTCAGTTTTTCAAAGATTTATCTTCGATTTTTTGTCTGAATAAAAGTGAAACTAAACTGAAATATTTGAAATATTTCTGTCTGTTTCCGTATTCATAAGGCAAGGAGAGCAAAGCATATCGAAAAAACACAATCTTAGATAGTTTAATATAATTGACCAAATTGATTAACTAATGTCAAGTTAATTAAAAACAAATGAAATACTAATTATAGGTTCCAGGCCAACCCCACTTATATTGCCAAAAAATGTTCTTCCTTTAAACAAAATGTCTGAACAATTCTTTTTTTAAAAAAAAGAACGAAGTTGTAGAGAAAGTTAAAAACATCAAAAAGTCATGATAATATATATTCAAGGATATTCTACATACATAAAGATATTTTCAGTATTAATATAAATTAAAGGTACAAAAACACATAACATAAATCTTTAATATATTAAAAAAGTAAAAAAATTCGGAAAAAGTTGAAGAAAAAAAAATTACTTCTTCGTGTGGCAAAAGATAAAAAAATAAAATAAAAAAAATAAACCTTCAAAGTCGGATGTGTATCCATCCTTGCTTCTTACACGTATAGAAGAAAAATTCATTTCAAAAAATTTTTATTCCATCTTTTTTTTTGTTATCCCTTAAGAAGTTTTCTTTTTTTTTTTGTAAATATATTTTTGTTTCTTACGTTTTTATGTTGACATACCCAAGGATATAACATCATCCCCCATAGATAACTTCACTATATACTATTATTATTATTATTTTCCTTTTTTTTTTGCTTCGACGATAATGTTAAAGGAATACAAAATTATTTCTTATACTTATATATACATAGCAGTATATGCCATCAAATGGATCCTTAATTAAATTATACTCCGCCCACATATAAAATAATTTTTACCACCCTCTCATATAAAAGTCATCAACATCATTTTTCGTATATTTTTAATTTCGTATGCCAATACACGATCATTTTTTTATATAGTACGAGAAATTTTTACCAACCAACCAACCCTTGTTTGTTTCGTACGCTACTAATATCTATATTTAAAATGGGGGGTTGGTGAATGTTAAAGAAATAAAATTATGTGGGTGGGTTTTGTAAAAGCATTACAAAATAATAAAACAAAAAAAAAACGTAATTTTTATAAGTATATATTTTTTTATTTTCCCTCCAACTTCTTTCATTATTCGTTTCCCATCCATTTTTTTTTTGCTCTGTACTCGCTTGAAAGAAAAGTTTATTTTTTCGCTTATGTATAAAAAGTCAAATTTATATATGTGTATAGTCGTCCTTTAAGAGAAAATGGAATCTTTCATCTTTTCCATTTTCCATTCGATGGTTTATAAATACTATCTACCATCTACCACCTCCCCTCCCATCATTCATTCTCTATAAGATGGATTAAACCAAGTAGAATTGTTTTTTTTCGATGCTACGTTTATATGTATGGTATTAAATGCTATATGTGTATTATATATATGTGTGTAGGGGTGGGTATAAAATAATATTATATGGATTGGGTAAGATATAAAGTCACTTAAGGGATTTTTCTGCTATGCGTAAGCATGATTCTTGTTTCATATATAAAACACCCTCGCGTATTCTTATTATTATTATTTTTTGAAAAAGAAGATTTTTAATGGAAAATATTTTTTTTTGTATCCTAAAATTTATGTATCCGTTCGTGTATCCTTTTTTTTTGTTGTTGTTGTTGAATTTTGGTTCGTAAGGGTAACATATTTTTATATTTTCTGTTTTTTTTTTTTTTTTAAATTGTGCATAGAATGTGAATTTAAAGGAAAACTTTTTTCTCTTATGATAAAAGTTATGCGGCAGGAATTTTCTTAAATAATTTTTTTTTTTAAAAAAAGAAGTGTTTACTTCCCTCGGAAAAGTTGTTGAACTTTTTCATTAAAAAAAATGATGAAGAAGAAAAAGAAAAAAATCATGATAGAAAATAAATTGAAATTGACAAGTAAAGAAATGTGTTAGACATTCAACGTTTTTTTATTTTTGATCCTCCGGTGGTTGGGACGGTGGTTGATGATGGTATAGATTGAATTTTTTTTAGATACATACATATAAAAATTATAAATATTATTTTCTGGTATTTTGGTTTTTCGAATTATATTTTCTGAATTTGAATTAAATTAAAGTATGTTAAATAATTTTCTTAATATATTAATTTATATATAAAAGATTGATAGTCAAAAATTAATTCATTTATTTATTTAAAAGTTTGTATTGTATTAATAAGAAATCCTGTTGGGAAATTTTTTATCATTGACCATAAATAAATATAATATCAAATTATATTTCAAATTATATAGTAAAGCCTAGTACGCTACGCTGTTCTTGCTAAACTAAATTTTCCATATAAAATTTAACTTCAATTATTAAATAATATTAATAATAATTAATTAATAATATTTAATTACTAATTATTGAAACTTTATTATTTATCTCTACTATTTAATTTAGTTTAGCAAGAGCTAAAAATATTATATAAATAATTTCATTCGATAACAAAATACCCAGCGAATGGAATTTATCGTTTGATACCCAATATCCCAAATGACCCAAATAGCAAATATCTCTAGATTTCGATATAATTTACTCGATATCGACTCAGAGAATTTGACTCTGAATTTATATTGTGAAAATATTAACAATAATTACACTTTTTCAATTAAACTATAATTTAAATTTTTTGTTACTTAAATGAAGGACTTACAAAAACATCCAACAAAGGACTAATCTCATTTTTGTAGGGAAATTAAAATATAATATAATATTTTTAAAAAATGAAAATTTTGCGAAAAAGAAAAACTTGTAAATAAAAGTTTTTCAAAACTTTTTTACATGCGTGAAGAAAAATAAGTAAAAAAAAAAAAATTTAGTTTCTTTTTCATTTAAGTTTTTAAGTATATTTCCGAGAACATTTTTGGTGTTTTAGTTTTTTATAAATGTTCAATTAAAAACATTAATTTTTGTTAATTTGAAAGTAGGCATAATTTTTTAAAGTAAATAGCTGACAAAAAAACGTTCAGTTTTTAAGCGTTTAGTTTTAAAGCAACCATCAGTTAGGGAGTTAGGTTAGGTAACATTCAGTTTGAATCTCTCAGGAGTAGAGTATATTAAGCTTCTTATAGTTGCGTCTTACTGTACCGTCGACATGTGATATTCAAAATAAATGAGATTCTGACTACAAACAAGGGTAATAAATAGGAATTAGTTAAATTAAATAATGTTAAATATTAAATATTGGCAAAACCAACAAAACCAAACCAATAAATATTAAATATTGGCAAAGCCTATATTAGGCGAATTACTGAATAGAAAGTAAATACTGCTGAAAATTATACAAATTAACTTGCAATAAAAATGTGAATCCTTGTGAGTTACGAGTCCCTTAAAAGCGATAGAAATAGATCAAAAGTAAAATCGACTGAAAATATTCGAATTTATTACAATTTTAACAGATAATTATTATCTTTGCTATCGTAACCAAAGAATTTTGAAGTAATTTAAAACTAATTACATAAAATTTTAACAAAAAACAATTGTAAAAATTCAAATTTAAAGTGATTACAAATATAAATTTTTTAATTTTCCTTAACTCAAAATCTCCTTCTATATTATTTTCTGTTAATTAACTTAATTACCATTGAAATTTTCTTATCAAACTAGGTCAGCTTTTTTTTCTATATATCTAATTTCTATTTCAAAGTTCATTTTTAAAGTCCAACATCCTTTTTTTCTTCTATATCTCTCATTATTAATTTCACTCGCATTTCTCTATAAAATATTTTAAAACTTCAAAAGAATTTGAAAAATAAAAAGACAAGGACATTCAGATAAAAAAAGAACATACACAAATATATATATATGTATATATATATATATATAGAATCCTTAATTGCCTTCCTCTATTAAATATTCATTAAAGAAAAAAAAACTTGTCGTCATTATCATTCAATTACAAACTCAATCAGATGTTTATCCATAAAATCGGCAACTGTTAGTAAAAATATATACATAGTATACTTTATAGTTATAACTTCAATTCTAGGATATTTATACCCAAACATACATACATTCATACACACATACAAAATAATAAAATCATCCCCTTATAAAATTGTCTATAATCATATTTTTTTTTTCATTCTATTTTATATTTGCAACCCATTTTAAATTATCAATTTCCATCTGGTCCTTTGAGGATATATATGATGCACTTGAGATAAAACTATAAATTAATTATCTATGGTCGATCTTATATAAAATTTATGATGAAACCTTTAAAATAGAAAAATTTTGGCAATGTAAAATTCATTCACGAATTTTCGAGGATTAAATAGAAAAGTGAATTTTGTTATACGTTTAAAGGCAACTTTGAACGAAAACAATTTTTTTTTAGGAAAAAAAATGTGTAATGACACAAAAGAACACCACCAAGTGTGTAAGTTACTGGTCTGGAATAATCGCTTAACAACAGAATTGAAAGAAAAATTTTGTGGTTTTGATTTATATGATATTTGAGAAAAATGGATTTTCACTTTGTTTTTTTTTTTTTTTTTGACTTACTTGTATTCGAGCCTCGTTTAGTTTCGTTGTTCGTGCTAATTCTTCCCTGCAATAAATATCTGGATAATGAGATTTAGCAAAAGCTGCTTCTAATTCAGCTAATTGTTCCTATATTAAAATGATTTTTAAATTTTGGTATGTACTATAAATATGAAGAAATTTTCTATATTTCAATTTTCTATTTATGACTACATAAACATGCACTTTATATATATCGAAAAAAGGATAATTGAATTTATGTAAATATAATTTTATTAAAATATAAATATATATAAATGTTGTATTTACCTGTGTAAATGTTGTTCTATGTCTTCGTCTTGCTGGTGTTGGACAGGATGCTGTGGTTGGTGTATGACCTGTATGTTGACTTAATGATGATACTACACTTCCTGGTGATGTTACACCACCGGATACAACAGATGAAATTCCACTATTTGGTTCTGGTTTAAGTTTTTTAAATGCACCTTCCGCTAGAAAAGTTTTTTGAAAAACTTTTTTTTTAGAAAAGCATGCACAAAATATATTAATTAATTTACTTAATTAAGAAAAAAATATAGTATATTTTATAAGTTTTGTTTTGATATATTAGGAGTAATAATAAATTTAATATAAAAATTTAATTAAACTTAAATGAATTTCCTTATTACTATTTATTATAATATATTTTAATTGGAAATTTATATTTTAAAATATAAATATGTATATACATAATCATAAAATATCAAAATAGGTTAACTTATTCGTCCTTTTTTTTTTCAAATTTAATTATGTTAATTTGATATTTTGTAGTCAAAGCATTTAAATTTGAAATTGTTACATATGTTGACAAATAGTAACAATTACATATAATTGTTACTATTTGTCAACATGGTATGCAACAATTTAGATTGTTGATATGGTATGCAACAATTTAGATTGTTCTCGGAGCACTGCTGTTTATTATATATATCAATGATATGCCAAATATAATAAAAAATTGTAAATTATTTTATATGCGGATGATAGACTATTGTATGTAGAAGGAAAGGACGAAAATGAATGTAAAACAAAATTAATGAGTGATGTGGATCAACTAATTATATGGCTGAAAATGAACAAACTCAAATTAAATGAACAAAAAAACAAAAGTAATGGAGATCAACATGACAAGCAGAGTTATAATAGAGATAAATGGTAAAATAATTGAAAAAGTTGACAACATCAAATACCTAGGTTTTATTATTGATCGGAAACTGAGGTTAAATGATAATATAGAATATATATGTAAAAAAAATGGTAAAAAGATTGGCTTCTTTAGAAGAGTAAGAAATAAAATGAGTTATCTAACATCAGTAAATCTATATAACGTTATGATAAAGCCACATTTTGAATACTGCTCCACAATACTATTTTCATGCTGCAACCAAACACAGTTAGAAAGGTTGCAAAAGCTGCAAAATAAAGCGATGAGATATATTCTAAAATGTAGTAGGTATACTTCAATAGGATTAATGCTAGATTGTCTTAAATGGATGAACATCAAACAAAGAATAATGCTTAACACACTAATTATGGTATTTAAGATAAAGAATGGACGGGCACCAAAATATTTAGAAGATAAAATTGTATATATTAGAGACGCACAACCATACAGCCTTAGAAATGTAAACGATTCAAAATCTTCACACAACGGCAGCTCAGAACTCGTTTTTCTACAAAGGGCTAAATTTATACAACCAGTGGCGGACCGTGATCAAAAATTCTGGGTGGGCTAAAGGAAAAAGTTTTGTAATGAAAAGCAAAGATTTGAGGTTACTAAATATACAACCTTTTGAATTTTTCGTTTTAGTGAGTTAATCACATTGGCATCTAAGCTAATCATTAGTCATTAGTGAGTTAATCACATTGGCATCTAAATGCTTTTCATTTTCTTTACAATAAAAAAAATCATTATGCATATGCACACCAGAAAAATAAATCACATATTATACACGAAAAAAATTAGCCACATGCAAAAAAATCGAGCGAAATAAACAAAAATCATGGCACACTCCGTACATATTTGAATAGTTATATTTGTATGCAATTGTCTTAAGTTTTATCAAGTTAGAAGAAAATTATTCTTACTTTCTGAAATTTATGATCCCCTGGTATTAAATTAAATCCCCTGAAATTTTTGTTCGAATGTGTGCTATAATTAAATAATTTTTGTGGAAATTTAAGTTGAGCTATAAAATTATTGCTGTGGGCAGCGATTTTCTAGCCCATGATGATATATTTCTTCTTTTTTTAAAGAAATATATTTATTACAAAATAAATATTTCATGCAAATTTTTAGTAATAAGAATTATTCGTTCTAGGGGCTGCGATTTTCTTGCCCACGATGATATATTTCTCTTTTTTTTTAATGAAAAATATTTATATAACGAAATAAATATTTCATGCAAATTTTCAGTATAGGAATATTTCTTCTATGGAGAGAGATTTTCTATCCCATGATATATTTTTATTCGTATACCTACTTAATATATATTTTTTAATAGAAAAGTAATTTCATATAAGAGAAGGAATAAATAACTCAACTCAACTCAATAGTGTTCATTATAAAATATGCGCGCCTGATATTTTGGTTTAAATAATTTAAAAATTGGTATAAAAATTATTATTTTCTTCTTATGGACAGAAATTTGCTTTCTCATATAATGGAAATTTGCTAATAATTTTCTTCCATAAAATAATTAAATTGTGAAAATCATATAGCAATTACAAATATGAGGAACACGTGGACTTCGTGGGCTAGTTTAAATTAGCCCAGCCTGATCCATACAAAATTCAACACATACGCAAAATTGTTTTGTATAAAATTAGTATAATAAGGTGGGCAAATTCCAATTAGCCCCTGAAGTAAAGAGAAAAGAGTAGTTGTAGTTTTATAATGAAAAAGTTATGTAGTGTTAGTATAATATATTTGTATTTTAGCGTTCATATTCATATTTAGATTTAGATTATATTTTTATATACATACATATTATATTTCGCAGCGGTGGTGTACGAATTTTGATGGAAAAAAATATATACACGTATATTATATGACATAAAAAAAGTAGAAATTTAGAAAAAAAATTTGAATTTTTTTTGCTCATTTTTATAATATATTTTAAATTAATATTTTGTAGAATTATCCTGTAAATTCAGGTTGGGCTTAGCCCACCCTGCCCAATATGACGAGCCGCCGCTGTATACAACACATTACCAGAGGAAACAAAAATAGATAATAATTTAAAAAGTTTTAGAAGAAAATGTATAAAATATATAAAATAGAATAAGTAAAATAATTGTAAATCTAAAAGTATTCAAGAACTAATAAAAAAATAATAATTAATCATATTAGACCTGTCTTCTTCTAATGATGTCTAATAGATCTCTTAACTTTTATATTATTGAATCCTTTTCGATTTTATTTGAATGAAAGTTTTCGTTAATTATTAGTCATGTCTAAAGTTAATTTTAAGTAAATTTTAAGACTATATCTTTGACTGAATTTTACAATATACTAAAGAAACTATATTTTCCAAGAGATAACCAGCAATCACTAATAGTTTCGATTAAAATCTATGAACGTTTATCTCCTCACCATAAAGTTTCTGACTAATTTCTCATAAAGAAGGCAATAATTCTTACTATTTGACTTGTCTGCGATTTAAAAAGCGAATTAAATCTATTGCTCTTACAATATCGTTAAGGCTTTGAATATGATTGATAATATACTTAATTTATATCTCCCGGATCGACCTAATTTAAAACAAAACACAAGCCAGACAGGTCTACCAGAAACAGACAAATTTCAAATTGTGACAAAAGTGGATACAACAAAAAATTAAATATGTTTTCTTTGAAATAAAATTTCAATCCTTTAGCTATTAAATTGAAAATGTCCTTCAAAATTGTTTGCAATTGACAGAAAATTTTGTAATTTTTGTGAGCTAAGAAATTCGAATAATTCAATTTTTATTATTGTTAAATAATTTAATTTACTTTAATTCTATAAATATTTAAAAATTAAAATTTAAATTTTAAATTAACTTTACTTAAGAGTTAATTTAATATTTTACATAATTTTTTTTACTAGATTTGTGTTTACGTCTACTAATTGCATATTTAAAAGTTTTTTTTACTATCTTTTTATTTCCTATTAATTCAACACCCATAAATATCAACTGCACTTAAAAATATTTTCGTATTTTTAATAAGTAAGGAATTTTTCTTTTAAAAAAAATTAAATCTTAAAGAAATTTATGTAATTATTGTAATATAAAAATTATATAAACAAAATTTTATAATTTACAAAAGTCTAGTCAAGTCTAGTCTATGTCTGACATAAAAATTTAAAAAACTTATTTGAATAATTATAAGAAATATAAAAAAATTGTATTTCAAAAGTTTAAAAAATAATTTATAATATATTAATTGCATTTTAAAGTTAACAAATAATTTGATTATAATATTTACATGTTAATGTAAATATTGGTTTAGGTCAGTAATTTACTAATTTTACATTTAAAAATTCAATATTTTCTAAATTTAGTTTTTTTGTCCTTTTTAAAAAAAAAAATCGAAAAAAGGACGAATAATCTATATTACATATGTAAGTAACTTTAGATATATATGTACATAAAGTATTTGAAAAGCTTTATTACAAATTGATATTTTTCCAAATTCGTTGTTTTTTTTTTATTAAATTGAAATTTTATTGATTTTATATCCAAATTTATGATTAATGAAAAAATCTAAAGGACTAAATTAAATTTTAACTGAGAATATTTAAATATGAAAAATTGGTATACTATATACAAAAATCATAATATTTTTATAGATAAATATATATATATATATATATATGCAAATATCCTTGGCAGTAAACGTTATATAAACAGGGGACTTTTATCTATTTCCTATTTTAAAATATATACCTATACTCGTATATACTTAATGAGAAATCAATGTCCTGTGATATGTTTATTTATATTTTTACTATATTGCTGATCAATAAATTACCATAAATATATACAAATGCAATTAAATATTATTCGTTTGTCCTATATTAAAAATATATAAGTAGATACACATATAAGTAGAGTTGTACTAAAATTAATTTAAGGCTATACTATAATCTGATTGATATTTTAATTATTCAGTATAGTGACAAAGTAATTCTGAGAAGTATATAGAATTCATAAATGATTCTTACATTTACTATACTCCAAAGTAATCTTGTCCGAAATGAATAGAAGTATTTAAAGACTCTAATACAAATCTAGCTTTGTCTAGAAACTTTGATGTCTATATTCTGCAAATAAGATATATTCCAAAAAATTGCAGAACTATGATTGGTAATAATTGGTATTTGTTGAAATAGTATATCCTTTGTCGCAATTTTCACTTTAAAGATAAATTAGTTATTACTAATTTAATATAAATCTTTGTTAATGAAATTTCCATTAACCCAGTAACTAAATTATAGAGAAATAAACTTTAACGAATTTCTCTGACAGAGAATAGAAGTTCGATTTTCAAATGCAAAGTTTTGCTAATTTTACTATAATGTAATTTAATAAAATATGAATTAATTTAACAATTTCTGACTATTTCCTTATCCTATCTTAATTTTCTAATATACCACTAAATTTATTATTACTAATTACTTTCTTTTTTTCTAAAATAAAACTATTATAGTAAAACAAAATCTCTAAAATTGTATACATAAATGTTATTTGTTCAAATTTTATTATGCAAATATTAAATGTAAACATTAAATTTTAAAAGTTAATAATCTCTCCATAAAACTTGTTGCCCTAAAGCACGTCTTTATATATAAAAAAAAATTCATGAAGCTTAAATATCCAAAAGTGATGATAAACTGTGCATTAAATATTTCACAGCATAGAATTACAAAAATTATTTATCTCTTTGACCCTTGATGGTAAATTTCACATTCCGCACTATAATATTATAATTTACTATACAACACTATGAAATAAATCTCAAAAATTATCTTTTATAATTTAAATGTCATCATCATCATTGTAAATGTGAAAAAAGGATCCCTATAATTTTCCTTGGATGACAAAAAATTATGAATATGCAAATGGGATAATTTTATGTAAATTTTTTTGTGGAAGAAAGGTTAAGATGTCATCATTATTTTTTATAATATATTTATTTGATAGTCCTTAAAATTTGATTTAAGGACTATATTTACCTGGGCTGCTAGTTATATATACTTATTTAAAATTATAATTTAAAATTACCCAAAATGAGATCATATTATAAATTTAGAATAATTAAATCAGAAGTCGCGATTTAATTGTAAAATTTTCGTAAATTATATATATTTCGAAGGATATTTAGGACCTACAATATTTAGTACAATAATTATTTTATTTTGATTTAATTATTATAAGGAATTTGACTGCAGATTTTAAAGCTATATTTGTAAATCATCAAATATTTAATGGAGGCTAATTTTTTTGTTTGGAAGATTAAATCTTTTATATTTTTAGTGTTCAAGGTGCAAAAAAATGGCAGAGGACATAATATGTGGCACGTGTATGAAATAAATTTTATTGTAGTTATAGATTTCTATAAAAAAGGAATAGATAATCCTTTTTGGGAAATTTTGTATTATTGACCATAAATAAATGTTTTATTGTGACAATAATAGATTTCAACTACAATTTTTTTTTTGTAATTGAAATATCAAATTACTTTTTAATCGTATAGTTGTTACAACAAATTGATTACAAATGAGGAGAAATATTATTTTTATAGTTATTTTCTTAATTATTCTAAGGAGATAAACTATTTCTGTATAGATTTTCCCAATTTTAGGATCCTGGGAGTTCCTAATTTTCCCAATGCAAATGCAACACTCGTTTATAAATTTGCCCAATATTCGAGACTCGAAAATTCTCGTATGCTACACTCTATTCAGTGCAATTTCTGAATCATAATTTACAAAATTACCGAATTTTTTGCCTTGGCCTGTTAAAAACGTATTAATTTTTAAAATATTATATCTGCCAATAAAACGAATTGTTATAAGTGGTAAATAAAACTGGCCAAAATAAAAAACCCTCCTGAATTACAATTAACAAAATGTATATACAGGAAATACTTAATCTTTGTCGCATATGGAAGGATTAATGGTCAGTTTTTGTATAATACAATAAAACATTAATCCTTTCCCATAATTGCATTGTTGGACAACATAAAATGTATTTGACCATTTGAATATTGTAAAAGTTGATTATAATCCTTTTGAAATGGACAAATAAATATATTCATAAAGAGATTTTCAAAATATATACTTGAAGAATGAATAGCTATTATTAAACAGCTTAAAATCAAAGGAGAGTTGAACTGAACGTTATATATATAATAGGAAGAGAGATCCTAGTTTTATTATCATCTGCTTAAATTAAGGATAATAAACTATACAAAAAAAAGTAATAAAGAAAATGTTAATTACCCGATAGTGAATGATCAGACAATCGTGTTGGAGGCGTATGTGCTGGTGTATGATGATGTGATGATGAATCCATACCAGGTGTTGGTAATCCAGTATATAATGAACTAAAATCTTCTGGTGTACTACTACATTTTCGCTGATGATTAACACCACCAGATGATGATGTTTTATCAATGGACGCTAAACCTGATCCTGTTCTACTATCTTGTTGAGCTTGCTGTTGTTGTTGAAGCTGTTGTTGCTGTTGTTGTTGTTGCTGCTGCTGTTGTTGTTGTTGCTGTTGTTGTTGTTGTTGTTGTGCTAAACCTAATAAACGATTTTCATGTGATGATGTTATACCCATTAAACGATTATCTTGAAATGACATAAATTTTGTATCCTGTCCACCATGCTGTAAATTACTATGTGATAATGCATGATCTTCTAATAAACCTTGTTGTAAACCTAATAATCCACCAACTAAATTTGGTCGTAATTCATCCATTAGTTTACCTTGTGCACAAGAACCAGCTGCTGCTGAAAAATTCAATTGACGACTAAATATTGCTGGAAATATATTAAATTGTTGTGAATCGGCACTGGATTGTGGACTTAAACCTAAATTTGATGTTGGTAAACCACCACCAACTAAACTAATAGATGAATTTGTTGGATGTGATATATTATTATTATTATTTGTATTTGAATTATTATTATTTAAGCTAATTGGACCATTTGTTGAATTACCACCACCGCCGCCACCACCACTACCTGGTCCGTTACTAATTATTGAATGTGGACCACCAGGTCCGTTACCACCAGGACCACCACTACTATTTGTATTATTATGTCCACTTGTATGATGATTGCCGACGCCACCACCGTTACCAGTGCCGCCGGCACAATTATGTTGTTTGAAATCCAATTTGGAGCTGAATGGATTTCGTAAAAATGCTTCGAAAATAATGACGGTTTTTTAATTAACAATTTTTTTTTTTATTATTATTTTAATAAAATATTTTTTTTCGATCCACTATTTTTTATTTTAAATCGCAATAAAACTACACTTTTAATGATCCAAAAATAAAATTATTCAAAAATATCCTTTATTTAAAGAATTATTATTTTTTATTCACTATTTTTAAATAATTTTAATCAATAATTAATTAATTTTTTTTCTATGATGTGAAATCAATTAAATTTCTCAAAAACAAAAAACTTTTATTATCCTTTTTTTGATTGTATTTAATTATTGTAATTTTATCAACATTCCCGACGTCCTGGATTATTATTTTTTTTTATTGGCGGGTATATACACGTTTCCTTTTACACAAAACTTTTTACTAATATACACACATAAATATATATAAATTTTTTTGAAATCGATAAGGTAATTTTTTTTTCCTTTTAAATTAAATTTTATTTGATTACATTTAAATTTTTGTATACCAAACAAAAAAAAAATTCTCGAACTTGAAAAATTAATTGTTATAAATTTTTTTGTTTAGTAACAAATATATATGTATATATATATATATATAGAAGACGATTATTATACATTTATTAGTTATAAAATTTTTCCAGGATATATCATATATATACATACACACAAAATATATATAAACTTTTCTTTAACAAAAGAAATTGGCGCACGCTTTTTATAAAGATTTTATCAAAAAAAATAAATATTATATATAGAAAAAATCCTTTTTCCAAAATAAAATTTTTTTGCCTATTACTTTTCAGATATTCTATATATATAAATTCGAGATTGTACAATAAGAAATTATTTTCCGTACGTTATTCGCGGCCGATCAAACTTAAAATGATATAACAAAATAAAAATATTTTTCCCCAGAATAAATACACAAAAAAAAAGGAAAAACTAAATTAAGGATCATGTGCATAGCAAAACAAAAAAAAAATATATAAAATACACCATCATCATCATCATTAACATTTACCACACCAAAATTTATCCGATAAGGATTTTCTATGTTGATATTTCTCATATTTAAGAATCTTGTTTGTATACCAACTTGTATGTTTGTATATATAATAGAGTCATTATGTATGTATATGATTAAAAAAACAGTATAAACAAAATTTACGGATGAAGAATACCGCATCCTGCAACATGATGTAAAAATCTCTATATATATGTATTTGTATTATATATATGTAGATATATTTGTCTCGTTTTCACTGTTTTGGTTGGTCAATTGTATTCATCATTTTCACAACCACCCATAAAGTAATCATTTTATAATCATTATTGTTTTGTTTTTATTTTTATTCTACATAATATGTTTATACCTATATATCAATGTGTGTAATCATCATAATCATCAACATCAAAAGGAACATTAAACGATCTCGCTTTTTTTTTTTGTTTTCGTTGTTATGTGGTTTTGTATAGAAATGATTTTTTTTTATGTATTTCTCTTTTACATGTATGATGGAAGAATGGAAATAGTATTCTTCATAAACTCTTAAATTTTGAATTTTACTATTTTGGGGGGATGAATTCCTATATGAAATATGAATTTGACAAATAAATGTTTGAATTTTTTGTTTAAGTTTATGTGTAGTTGTTGAGATTTTAAAGGGGAATTTTTATTTGAATTTTGGAGATTCTCCTATATTTGAAATAATCTGACAACGCATATATATCCTTAAATGAGATTAAAATATATGTGAAATTAAGAATCTACTACACATAGGGAAGTTTCAGATGTACACGAGATTCAAAGACTAATTTTTAGATTTAAAGAGAATGGAGCTATAATTTTTAGATTAACATTACTCAATTGATAAGAATAAGATTATGGCCAATCATTAGTTAGAATTAAGAATGAAATAGTGAAATGCATAATAATTTGAAATTATTGTCCTTCTCAGACTCTTCCTACAATATACCATAACAAAATAATCCTTAAATTATCTTGTCTACTGCTACAAAATTAATAGATCTGATTTGTAATATCGAAAATTTAAAATTGATCGAACTGAGACTCCTTAAGAGTGATATTAATATTATTAAATGATATAGAAAACCCCAAGAATCGTGGAACGTAACACATTATCATTGTACATAAAAATGTTAATTTGACTCCTCTTAAACATTTAACAGTATACTAAAAAAAATTTTCATTTGACCAAAGATGACAACACGAATTAATGCAATCTTTGAAAAAAAAAATTGAATATAACTTTCTATTAGGACTGTACTCATAAATAATAATACATCCCCTCCTAATTTTGTTAACAAATTTCTATTGCGCACATCATCCATAAATATCCTTTCAGAATGTTCATGTGCACGAAAAAAAAACAAACAAACAGAAACAAAAAACTATTAAATTTCAGCCAATCATTTGCCTTTAAATTTGATATTAACCCTTAAAAAGGATTTCCATAGTAACGTTTTTAGTATACGAATAATTTTTATATACACAACCAAAGGATATATGTATTTGTTTGTAATTTTTTTTAAAGATTAATCAATGGAAGGGAAAGGAGGAGGATCCATTTTTCTATTTCTATATAAATTTCACTATCTACAATAGGAAAATTCTAAAATGAGAAAATGAAAATATTGACTAAATCTAGAAATGAGTTTTTGTGTTCTATAAATGGTGAAAATTGTAAATTTTTTTTTTGCTTATCCAAAATATGAATTATAATTTTATATAGGTTTATAAAAGGATATGTGTAGGATATATTTTTATCCTTAAAAATTTTAATTTTCATATTTACATTATTTTTCATTCTTAAATTCATGAAAATATTTTTTATTATCCGAGAAATTTTAAGTAAAATAATGTTTTTACTTAAATTTTTTGAAAAATATTATTAATCAAAGAAAATTCGTAACTTTTGATGTATATCCTTTTTTTTTGTTATTAATTTGACTTTATGTTCAAATTTTGGTTGTTGTAGGTATATGTTTTTTTAGGTCGTCATTCAAGTATATTTTTTTTAATTTAAAATTAAAATGGTATACGTTAAAATTCGTTCTGTGTTGTATATGTTTTTCACAACAAAAAAAAAGATACCAATATAAACTCAATATGATAGGGAGGTTAAATAGATTGAAGAATTTTTTGGGATTGATGGATTTCTGAATACTAAATAAGAATAGTACTTTACAAAAATAGTGGGATGGCTAAATAATAGATTTTAGAAAAACTATTTACAAAGAAAACTGATCTACTCTCTTCCATTTTATTATGACGTTGTCTGTCTAAATCTAAATATAATACAAAAATTTGGTACACAAAAATTTGTGTTTATTTTGACGAAACAGAATACAAAAAAAAATTGTTTTTCTTTATACGTTTTTTTATATATAACAAAAAAAAAATTTTTGTACTCATTCATACACGTATCCTTGTTTTATATATACGATTTATATATTTATGTATGTATATAAAAAAACCATTTGGGCTTATAAAATATGAGTCTTGTATATATATACGCCAAAAAGGATCTCTACATAAAAAACTTGATATATATACATATGTACTATATAATTTTTTGTTTGTTAATATCCTATTTTCCGTGGAAAGGATAATTCAAATATATACACGCTTTCACAAAAAATAAAAAAAATATATATATAAAAAAAAAGACAAATTTTATTTTTTTTTTGCCAATGACAGAAACAAAAGGAAGGATAATAAAAAGTAAATACACACAACAACAACAACACATTAAAACGAAAATATATAAAAAAAAATTTCCTTTTGGTTTTCAATTTTGCAATGTTTTTTTTTCATTTTCATGGAAAATGGAAAAAAAATCGTATTTTTTTTCCTTTTACATTTTATTCGTTTTTTTTTCTGTGTATAATTTTAATTCTTTTTTATTTCCGACATTTTTTATTTTATGATGATGATGATGATGATGATGATGAAATTGACTTTAAATTTTATTTTTTTTATAAAAAAAAAGTAAAAATATAAAAAAAAACTATATTAAATTTAAATTTTAATTTAAGTAAATTTTAAATTGAAATACAAAAATAAATAAATCTTTTATATAAATTCATTTTTATTTTATATTTTCAGTTGCCTTTGGACTTGGATTAACTTTACAAAAAGAAATTCTTAAAAATATATAAAAAAAATTAATATTTAAATGTTATTATAGCAAATTATTAATTATTGATCTTTTTATAATTCAAAAATTGGTCTTTTACCTAAAATGATGAACAAACTTATATGGAAAATGACGAATTTATTTCGAGAAAATGACGAAATTTAAATTTTGCATTGGGAAATGACGAAATTTCAATTTTGCATTGGGAAAGGACGAATCTACTTTTGGGGAAAATGATGAATTGGAATTATAAAATGCAAGTAATGGGAATTGTAAAAAAGACCAATTTCATAGGCTATTATATATAATTAGTATAATTAATTTACTATTTTTACTTTTATTTTATTTTTTATAATATAATTTTCTAAATATTTAATAAATCATAGATAAAAGGACAATTTTGGTTTTTTACTAATAATTTAATGTTAAAATATAAGAAAATTAAATTTTTTTTTAAATAATATTTAATATGTATATAAAAATTGATTCCATCTTTTTTTAAATTATAAATTATTAAATTTAAATTTATGTAGTGTATTGATTATTACGAAGAGTGAATTTTTGAAAATTAATTACAATCATAAACCATTTAATTAATTATAGAATTAATATTTGAAAATGAAGAATTTTTTAAACATATTAAAAAAAGGCTACAAAAATAATGTGAATTATCATAGAATCCTTAAAAATATAATTACATAATTTAGCTAATAATTGATTAAGGATTTTTGTCAAAATTATAAATCAAATATGAATAGGGCTTTACAAGATTATATGAATCAATGAATAAATTCAACATATCCTTTAAGTAAGAAATAATTATTTTCCTATAACTAAATTAAATTGTTCTGTTTTTCCTGCACAATCTAATGTCGGGGAAAACCTCTAAGAAAGGTTGCCCCCATCGAGCTGTTGAAGAAGTTTTTCCTGTACTGTCGAAATAAGATTTGTGAACCGACAAAAGTCAAGAAATATTTTGCTATTATTCCAAAAATTTCATATCCTTAAATTTTCCTATTTTTGATATTCATTTATATCAAGGACAAGGTACTCGTATAAATTAATTGAGTAAAGTTTAATGTCCTAAGTTTTTGAAAAGTCTAGAAAATTAAGTTCATCTTTTGAATAACAACTTTTTAATTTTTAAATTTGTATTAGTTCATAATCTTAATTAGTAAGACATAAAGGACATTTTCTTGAATATATGCATATAATGAAAACCATCATTAAGTTGCTGATTATAAAAAATAAGAAACAAATAATTCAAATTTAAGAAATTTAAAATTAAATCTAAAAAATTGGAAATATAATATTCAGAAACATATTTATATAATAAATTACAAAACTTTATTTAATTAGGGCTTTTTTTTTAAAAAAAAATCCCTTATGTTAACGCTTTTCTGTCCGTCTGTCCGTCTGTCCGTCTGTCCGATGTAAACAATAAAAGGCAGTTATTTCACATAGTTACTGTACACCGAGGTTTAAGATAAACCTACCGATAGAAAGCTTGATTAATTGAGAACCAGATGTAATTGATAGAATTTTAAAATTCGGCCGGTAGGCGGCGCTATTCGCATTTTTCCAAAACATCTTTTTTCGATGTAAAATGTAATTTTATATAGTAAATGTGCACTAAAAATGAAGTTTGACTACTCGTTGGAAAGGTAATTAAAAATAGAAACCGATGCCGGTAACCATATTGCAAATTTCTACCGCTAGTGGCGCTGAATACTAAAGTAAGTAAAATGTTAATATCAAAAAATGATTTTCAATCGTCAATAAAGCTCCAAAAATTATGTTTAATATCACATCTGAAAGTTAGTAACTAGTAATATAAAACCACAGTGGTTATAATTTCAAGTTCTACCACTAGAGGGCGTAAAATATAATTATTTTATTTTTTAAAAATGTTATTTTACTTGGTGAATCCTTACCAAAAATGAAGGGAAAGCAAGCGCTGGAAAGCTAATATAAACTTAAATAAACCAGACATTCTCATAATCTGATTTTTTGCCACTAGAGGGCAGTAAAATACAAGTAAAAACTTGTAATTTTATATAGTAAATTTATATAGTAAAAGTGTGACTACTCGTTGGAAACGTAGTTAAGAGTAGAATACGATGCCATTAACTGTATTTCAAATTTCTACCGCTAGAGGCGCCGAATACTAAAATCGTGTTTTACAATTGTGAATAAGCTCCAAAAATTAGGTTTAATATCGCAAAGGAAAGGTAGTAAGTAGTAGTATAAAATCACAGTTATAATTTTCATTTATGCGGATAGAGGGTGCAACATATACTCCAAATATGCATTTAGAGTAGTTGAATTTAAAAAAAGCCCGTAATTATAAAACTACTGATCAGTAGTTAGGCTGCGCGGCATTTTTGTTAATAATCGAGCATTAAAAAATATTATTTAAAAAAAAATTTCATGAAGCATTAAAAACCTTTTATAAATTTTCATAAAAAAAAACAAAATTTATTAAAAAATATGTTAATAAAATACCAAAACCTCAATTTTAAATAATTATTAATTCATATATATTTTTTTAAATGTAGCGTAAAATATTTCTGGTATATTAAGTTTTCTCGAACATTAACAAAAAAAAGGACTACAAAAAAACATTAACCACCCCGACCCCCACACTCTCTGACAATATCTACTATATAAAAAATTTTTGTTCGTTCTTCCACACTTTTTTTTTTCATTATACCTCAACGGTGTTTTTCACTTTATCTATAAATTTTTTAAAAGCACATAAATTTTTTTTTGCCTTCTTTTTTTTTGAAACAACACCAACACAAACATAGTAAATAGAAGAAGAAGAAAAAAAAGGATATTTCATGTGGTTTTTTAACTTTTTTATAATTTACCGCTAAAAGCTACCGCGCGAATATATGATGTTTCAATATTAAACTCACAAAAAAAATATAGAAATTCATCAGGACTCTTTTTTAAAAGAATGATTTTCGTCCTTAACACTTAAAAATCTTTAAAACAAAAATTAAAAATTCAATTTTAAAAATATTTTTTAGTATATTTTTGATGTTGATTCTTTTTTTTCGGTAAGGATATCCAAAAGAGTCGTGTGTCCTTATTCTAAAATTTATAAAGCTCTTGAGTGGTAACGAAAAAAAAATTATAATTTAAAATAGAAAAAGTTATATGGAGACCAAAAGGTAAATAAAAGGATTTTTCGTTGATATTTTGGAAAAATTTTTGAATTATATTTTCAGATTATCATAGGAAAATTTATAACAGATTTTATGTACCTTTTGGTATGTTATGTAAATTTATAAGATCCTTGTTTTTATGTTTGTATATTTTTACTTTAGTAATCTGCTCCAAACTTGAATCACAGATTGTTCAAGGATTTAGCTTTATCTATGATTTAAATATATTTAGAAAATTATATTAAGCTATTTATATCAATTAAATATAATAATTTCTAAATCGGAATCTAAATGAAAATTATTTAAAATTTAAATTATTTTACAATGGAACATAATATACCGAAAATCTTATGTATAGATCATTAGAAACTTGAAAATGAATTAAAATTCTTTATGTAATTGATATTAAGTTATCTTAATAAATATTTGATTAAATTCTACTCACGTTTTATTACCCCGAATAAAATTGTTAATTAAGGACAATTTTGGAATGTTTAATCAAATCACATTGGTATATTAAAGTAAATAAATAATTTAGAATTTATAAAAACAAAAATATTTTAATAGGTTTTTTATATACGTAAATGGAAATTGTAAGTCTAACTACTTTACTTTGGTAAAGTTTTAATGTTTAATTGTCAAATTGGAGGAAACTTTTATATTGCAATCATTTCTTATGCATATAAGATTAGTGATAATTTCCCTTATTTTGTAATATGTAACAGTTCTGTAATATAAATTCTGTAATGTTAATGTTATGTTAATAAATGGCTTAATTTTCATTTAAAGTACCAACTAATATATTTAAAAATTAGATAATAATTTACTGAATTTTTCTCGTTATATCAAAGCAATTTTTTAAAAAAATTATATGTAATTTTTTATATCATCCTAAGACAACGTCAAATTATTGTCCTTAAATCCTTAAATTTCCATTTTCATTCTTTCTTCATTTGGTCTTACTTAAAAAATATGAAAAATATAAATTTTATAAAATAAAAAATTGATTGATTTTTACTTTGAATTTTGCTTTTATTATTGATTAGGGTTAAAATTATACTAATATATATTTATTGGTTACATTATATTGCTGACAACCAATATACTATATAATATCTGAAATATAGTTTTGTTCATTTTAAATAATTCTCTTCTTTCTTGATGAAATAATAATCAATTTTTTTTTTATCTCTATGCATAGATAAAATAATAATAATACTTTTACCTAGATATAAAAGGTTTTAAATTATTGTTGACTCTAAAACTATAGATGGTTTTTAAAAAAAATAAAATAAAAAATAAAATCGTATAATATTAATTTATCTATCATATCTACTACATAAGTATATATGTTGCCATTTCGTGTACATTTATTTTATTTCAAATTTTATCTTTATTTAGAGTTCGAGAAGATAAAAAATAATGATTTACTGGGTGTCTGAAATCTTATACGTTTATATGAAAAAGAAAATACATGATGTGTCTGGTTCTGCTTGTCACGAGAACTCCTCCAAAATGGTGAACTTGATTTTTCTACATGTCATTCTCTGATGGTGACCATTTTTAGATAAACTTAGATAGTTCAAATTTCAACTATCGAGTGAAAGTGGGTAATAAAGCTAGTATTATATAAAATCAGTAAATGAGACATTTTTTATGTAATATTTGAAATATTTCAATAATCATAGAATACTTTTCCTATTCGCCGGAATTAAATTGTATTGGAAAATATGAATTGGATACAAAATGTTTCTATAAATTTTTTAATTAAAAATAATTATAATTTATTAGCAACCGCTTAGACAATGTTATATTTATTCTGAATTGTTTTAATATCCTTTTTTTTCCTTTTGAAAATTTGAAAATTGTAGATATAAATATGATTTTGTTTCTTAAATATGTTAACTATCTGATCAACTGTTATCCAAATTTTGCCTATTACAGTTTATACTTAAATCAAATTCTAAGCAAAATATATTAGGCAACAACTTGATAACAATTGATTTGATACATTAGAAAAATTAACATTATGTATAAATAGTTTACTAAAATCTATTAGCAATTATGTTCACAAATCTATTTTCAAAGTTTTTACACCCAGTATCAACTATATTTAATTTCCAAATGTATATATATACATTATATAATGTGTATATATATTTATATCCTTTAAAATAAAAAAAGGAATGGATATGAAAGATATCAGTTGCTTTTAGACGGTAATTGGCTAGTAAAGCTTTTAAATTCATATTATATAAAATATATGTATATATATAAATGGTATAGTATTTATATATACATTTAATATTATGTATATATACATTTGTTGTATAGTGCGTTTTCATATACTATATACATATATATATACAGCAACAAGGACAATATATTAAACTTCCAATATATACACATATACAATTTCATTTTTTCTGTACACACACAAAAAAAAATAAAGGAAAATGAAACCATTAATTTTTTTTTCATGGTATTTTTCACTCATCCTTTTTTTTCTCCATTTATCATATATGTGGGTAACTCTTATGGTTAAATTATTATTTCATACTATATATATATATATTACTATCTTTATACCGTATATACTCGTATATAAATATACTAAATAATATAAGAGCCTCGTAATTTGTTTGTAATAAAATATGAACCATCGCACAGAGGACACTACAAAAAAAAATACACAGAAATTTTTAGTAAATGAGAAAACTAATTTTTTTTTCATTAGCTATATATAAAAACGTACAAGGACGAGAACGACGTTATTTCTTTAGAATCAAAAATAATAAAATGATTTTTATATTATTTACTTTTAAAAAAAAAAAATTTTTAGTAAATTTTAAAGCATAAACAAAATTGTATATGTATAAAAATGGCATACATACGTTATCAAGGATATTTTTTTTTATTTAGTATATTCTACAAAGAGGGATTTAAGTTCTTCATTTAAAATTTTATGTGAAATTAAAAACCTTTTTATACATATATAAATATTATCCTAAAATGTTAACGTATATTATTTATAATATAGAAATTTTCATGAGTTTTAAGGAATTTTCATTTAGAATAAAAAAATATATTTTTGCATTATATTTTTTTTTTTTTTTGATTATATACTTAATTTTTATATAAATATTAAAGTTAAGTACCTACGAAATTATGTATTATAAGGATTATTTTTATATACCCGTAAAAAGGTTTTCTGGAATTATTAAAAAGAAAAAAGAAAATGTATAAGTAGTAGAGGATAATCCAACATAAAGAAAGATATTATACTTTACTGATTATAGAAAATAATTAATTAAACCAAATGGACCGAAATATAGAATAGATAAAAATAAAAGCTTTTTTTTTCATTTTATTTTGAAAATGAAAGAAATTTAATATTAATTTTAATAATAATAATCTAAAGCTTATTAATTTTAAACTGAAAGTATATTATTTATATAGACAAAATAAATCAAATATAATGCGACGAAGGATGTCAAAATTTTATTATTAACAATATAAATATATTTATAAAAATAAATTAGTAACAATTTAATTATTAGATTAAAAGTTTCTTTTACACTTTATATGGAAAAAGTTTCTGAATATTTTTTTTTATAAATTTTATGATACTTTAATGAATGAAAATATTTTTTCTGTAAAAAAAATGTTACATAGATATAAAATTTAAGATTCCTATAGAAGTATTTTTATGAATTTCATTAATCGGTTTATAACGATAAATATGTAGTATCTTTAGTAGAAATGAAATTATTTGTTTCTTGAACTTGTTTATAATGTTTGAGATTTTTTCAGCAGCCACGACGTTAAATTTTCATGTGTCATCTTTTCCATGGACCGAAAAGAGTTTAAACCAGTTTATAAACCAATATTCAAGACTGTTCAAGACTTGAGATAGTATTGTCTTGAATGTTTTAGGACTAGATTTAAAGGACCGGAGGACGAAATTTATGTAATTTAATTTATTCAGTTCAGTTACAGATAAATCTAAAAAAAACATTTTACAAGCTGTTTTTGCTCTTCTGTTAACTAATTTAAATAAAATTGAACAATATTTTAATTTGCCCAAATTAAAGCAAAAAAAAAAAGTAGATAAATTTTGTTTTTATTTTCACAAGGACTCTTTTTTCATGTTGGCTAAAAATATAGAAACTTTGAAAAAATATGGAAAATATTGAAAAGTTCTATTACATGAAATTAAAGATTGAAATCTCCATTTTCAGTATCTGCAGTATCTGCAAAGATTGAAATCTCTATTTTCAGTATCTTATTGTATCTTAAAAATTGAGTGAATTACAGCATGCAGAAGGTGGCTCCCTATTTGCAGACCCTTTTTCAAAGATATTTATATAACCTGTGAAGTGTTTGAGATGTAAAATTATTAATCTTTAAATTTTCTGAATTTGACGAGTCCTTTAAATAATAATTAGTAAAGTTCTATATTTTACTCGATATTTATATTTAGATTATTACTGTTTATATCAGTTCAAAAATAAGATTTAGAAATAAATTTTACAATAATTGAAAATATATCTCCCTAAATACCATAGACAATTTGGAAAACAAATAAGCAAAAAAATTTCACTCATATTAAACAATTTTAAATAGAAATAAAATCTGTCCACCCACTGTTAAACCTCTACCTGCATCCACTCTATAATATAGTGATGTATATCCTTTTAAAACTAACCTAAAATTATCAATAAAAATTTCAAAAAAAAAAATATATACTTATATAATTGTACTGTAAAGTGTAAAAACACATGTTACACTTTTAAAAATTTACTTTACTATCACAAAAATATAGTTTCAAGTTGCGCGCACCCTCCACTTAGTTAAGTATAAATTATATTCAAATTAATTCCCTTTTTTTGATATAAAATGCTTCTCATCTTAAAAAGTTTCTAATTTTCTATTTTCAATTGTGTCCTTACTGTGTAGTAGTATTTCACGCGAATATCCTTAGTAAAAAAAAAACAAACAAAAAGTTGACATATGTGGACCCCGAAGGCATTTTTATCCTGATGCATAATATTTTATATATGTAGATATTTTGCACATCAGGAGGGCGTATCACTTGATTTTTCCAGCAAATGTCATTCGAATAAAAACTAGAGAAAAGGACATTTTAGTCATCTCTATTAGAATTCTATTTATACGAGTGTAGTCCTCAATTTCTTCAAATAAATAAATAATAATAATAGAACCAACCCAAAGAATCATTTGATGATGATGATGATGATGATGATATATAAAATCTTTTGAGCAAAATTCTGCTAGGGTGGTTGTTTCTATAATTCTGTATAATAATATCAATTGGAGGTCCAACTTTAAAAGTATTTACTATAAAAATTATGGGGTAAATGGAAAATGAATAAAATAATAATATTGGAAATTTTTATATGATGTTTTTTATATGGAAAAATGCATTTTCTTTTGGTAATGACAAAATCTTATGAATTTAAAATTATTTTATTTCTAAAAAGTAAATATTTTTTTTTTTATAAATATTATTTTAAGTTCAAAGGTTTTTTATGTTTTCAACAGCAATCAGGAAAAAAAAATAATCTTATCATATTTTTTAAAATTTCATTTTCCAATTATATGAGAAGAAAAGTACTCAAAGTTGAAATTGTAATTTCAAAAATTAATTTGAGAATATGTATTGAGAAAATGTAAAGGACTCCACACTATCACATTATACTAGATACCATAAAAGATATAAAAAATCATTTTTGGGTTTGGTATGTGAACAATTTGTAATTTCTGTTTATTTCCAAGATTTCGAATTGAAGAGATTGTAGTTGTCAGATTTTTAGAGATAAAAATAGTCCAATTATTTCACAAGAATTTTAATTCAAATAGCTATAATTGAAAATAAAAAATATATGGTTTATAAACCTATCAACAAGCAAAAAGATTGATTACAAAAACATAAAAAAATTTCAATTTTAAAACATTTATCTGAGCATCTGTTTTTAACTTGCAATCCTTTTTGCATCCAAATTGAAATCATTTTTCTTTGTAGTATTGTAAAATTATAATTTGAATTAAATTGACTTGAATTTTTTTCTCTTCTATTTTGTAATATAATTAAATAAATAGTTAGAATAAGATTTTCAATTGTCCCCTATATGATTTTATTCTGAAGTGTTGTGTAGGTGTCCTAAATAATGACCCATGGTACCAATAATCATTAATTTACTATAAATTACAAAATATTTATTAATAGTTTTTTTTTCATATACGGTATATATATATATATATACCGTATAAAAGGATTCGCGTAAAAGTATCAAATTTCTTGTACATATTTCTGTTTATTGAAAATAAAATGATTGAAGTCTATAAAATTTTTATATATTACTGAAAAATTTATATAAATACAATTCGAACATATGGGCTGTTGGGTGATAATTTGACACCTCATGCTCTATTAATGTATACATAAAAAGTTATCTAGGGCATTTTGATTCACAAAAATATTTTTTTAATTTTATATATGTAATTGAAAAGGGATTAATCGGTAATCAGAGAGTGGTATATAAAAAGTATAGTAAATGAAATGCCCTTCACAACTTATAAAAACTATATCAAATAATTGTGAATTTATATATAAAAAGTCGTTGTTGTACAAATTAGAAATTGAGGAAAATTTGTTTTTTTTTGTTAAAAGATTTTTGAAGTGTTAAATTTGTGGGACTTTTAATACTTTTATCCTTTAATGATGGATAAAGGCATATATATGTATATAAATTAATACTTGTTGGGTTTTGTATAATATTTATATATATTTAAAAGATTTTTTTTATTTAAGGTGGATGATGATAGTATTTAGGGATTAAAAATAATTATATATGCAGATTTTTAGTATTTTATATAGTATATTATTTCAATTGAATAATAATCAGAAATTTTTATAACATGAAAGTTTGTTTTATATTATTACAGGTTGAAAATATGGTTAAATAAAATGATTTGAAAATGAAATATGTTGTGTATTTATGTGATAATTATTACATATTGAAATAAAATTGAATATGGATGATTATAAATATTTTCAAAATATAATTTCAATAATTTTAATACTCGTAATGTAAAAATGAGACTTAATAGTTTTTTAGTTTATTGCAAGGAAGAATTTTTAGAGTCATAATAAAATATTTAAATTTCAATTGACCTTTTAACATCAAAGAATTTACTTATCCTACTATAAATTCTGACTGCTTATCAACAATTATCAATTCAATTCCAAATTTTATGAAACATTCGAAATTTATACTATGATTCTCAATTATTTCTGATATAAACCAAATAATCCAAAATAACCCAAGGAATAAAATAATTTACATTATACACAAGAATTTCAAAATTATATTATCGTCGATTTGTTTTAGATATTAAATTTTTCATAAGGTTTTACGATCAAATATATTTTCAATTATAATTAAAAAATAATACTCCTAATAATTATTATTTTTGTTATATAACTTTCAAATTATTTAGTTTTATTATTAAATACGAAAACTTTTACAATTTCTGAACTTAACAAAATTATTTTGGACTATAAAAAAAAATTCTATATTTTCTCTTTCATATAACCTAAAAGATAAAAACGTATATATGTAAAAAAAACTCACGCAGTCAAAAATATGCAAAACAAAATAATTCAAAAAAAATTTTCTTTATTATTATTATTATTTTTCATAATTTTCTCTTATTTTTCCCATTATATTTTTATATCTATAGATACAAAATATAGTATAGCGATAGTCTATATAGTGTATATACATAATGAAAATGTGGGCAGGATTCGAAATATTTTACAAAACAAAAAATAGTTGCTCCATTTTACTTTACCAAAAAAAAAAAATATTTTGCATGAAAATATATTTCATTTTTATGTTGATGCCAAAAAAAGGATATTCTGCCAAAAATGATGGAAATTTATAAATTATGTTTTTGGGTGGTTTAAAATGAGGAGAGAATATCAGAATAACCGACACGTTAATAAAAAAAATGTTTCCCATTTTTATGTTGTCATATACAAGGTACATATTATATATATATAGCTTTTTTCATAATATATGTATATATATATAAATATTTTGTTATGAAATTTATATTTGGTTCATTAGGTATGAGGATTTTATTCTGGTCTGACGCAGTCGGGTATATTTAATGACTTTTTAATGAAAGTCACGACTTGAAATATACTTTTTGCCTTTTTACGATGCTGTTGTTATAATTTATGTTTTATATAGATTTATATATATGTATATATATAATAATAAATATTTAAATTAACTATATACATTGATTGTTATACAAGGAGTTTTTATATTAAGGATTTGTATATTATGATTTTAAAATATATGAAAACTTTTTTAACAAAATTTTAATGAATTTTTTTTTTGTGAAAACAAAACATACATAATTTTTGTGTTGGTTTCGTCAGGACGAAAATAATGATTTAAAGTCTCTTGGTGATCTTGGATTTTAGAGGTTTCCCTGATATTCTGTTGCAGTTTGTTATATTGTTATGCTATGTAATGTAGAAACTATGACAAATGACAAACTAACCAATTAGCCATGACTTTCGTCAAAATTTTGATGAGAAAATTAATTTAATTTATATTTTGTTTATAAAGAAAAATTCTCATGCTGTGAATTGTTCCTACAAATAAGGCCAATATTTTTTTGTATCCAAAATAATTAGCCAAAAAATATAAATATTGAAATAATATTAAATAAAAGAGAAAAGTGTGTTAATCCTCAATACGATACAATTTTTTTCTACTACTTATATTAACAATTTAGATCACTTCCCATTTAAATACATTTTAATTCTATATAAATTATATTGACACGTGTCCTTATTTATTATTTTGATTTTAACCACGCGTACGCTAATAAAAAAAAAATTTCAGTTTGCTTTTTTTTTGGTGAATTGTTTGACTTTATATAAAAAACGGAATTTATTATTAAACCAAAGAAAAGATTATTAATTTTATAGCCACAATGTTAACACACTACATCCTTGATCCTTTATTATTATTATATTGAATTGTTCAATTATATAACACACTTCAGGTACTAATGATATGTTTTTGGTACATAAAATGAAATTCAAATAAGAAAAAAGGAAAAAGGGAATATTGCAAAGACACTCCTCCGTATTTAGAGTAACTATATATTAATTTTTTATTTATTTATGTATACATTGTTAGATTTTATGTTGATTTCTAAAAGAATTTTTTTATTACTCTGTAATTTAATTTTATTAAATAATTTGGTAGGAGTAAAATAGAAATTAAATTATTTAATTTTTTTTTTATTTGATTTAATATTAAATGAAATAAATTGATAGTTTCTCACGGTGGTCATTAGATAATTGAAAGAAAAAAACGTCTATATCGAAAATCTAATCGCGTTTTGATTGGGAACACAAAGAAAAAATATCAAGTTAATTTAGTATCATATAAATAATTTAGTATAATTTATATGGAAAAAGGGCAAAAATTTGAACCGAAATGAATATATGTACTGGGATATCCGATGACAGGATATCTAAAGACAGGAACCGAAAATAGAATTTATCATTCTTAATTACTATAGAAAAGGAGCCTCTCTCTAATATATATACAATATTTTTGAAGATTAATTTAAAATAGACTATAATTAAGGACATAATACCATCAAAAAGTATACAAAATATTCTTGCATACCTTAACAATTAATTATACTTTAATTAGACTATAAATCATAATTTTTATCAGTAAATCTCTAAATAAAATGATTAAATCTTAAAAGTAGTAAAACACCATATTTACTTATACATAATTTTTTTTGGTTACCCTAACCTAAACGAAAAGGCATAACATTGATTCGTCCTTTTTAGAAAATAAGTAAAAATCAGAATAGTAATATTAACTCTTTTGTTGAGTGTCCTCTTGACATATCAAACAACTTGTCAACACAAAAAAATTATTACAACATATTAAACATAATATACATACTTATAATATCCGTTTTCCTATCTATTTTAGTATCACCAGTGTTTTATGTTATATAACGATAGTGCATTTTATCCCTTTGCATATAAAAAAAATTATTTTATCTGCATCATGATGGGTGACCCTTCTTGTTTTATAGTCTCTCTATATGTAATTTTGGTTCTTCAAAAATTAAATATTATGTTAATGGTAGGTTGAAAAATATTTTCCAACTATATAGGGATAAAAAATTAATTTTCATTTATTTACCAGCAAAAAAAGAGGATAGTATACTACATTTATATAAAAGTAAAAAAATTCTCTCTTGTTTTTAAATTTATTGCACTTGTTCTTTCAACAATAAATATTGTCGATTATTTTAAAATATTGTATAAAAATTATAGGGGAACCCCCAAAGGTGTAACTAGTCATTTGGAATAAATTGAAGGATTATACTTATATATGGTGCGTTATCCTATTTTACAGTTTAAATATATCTCAGTATGATATGAAAATAAGAAATCATTTTTCTATAACAGAAAATTGATTTTTATTTTATTGTGGGAGATCATAGTAGAATTTTCGAAATTGATTAATACAAAATATTAATTTTCTAATATACATATAGTGAAAAAAAAATATGTCTAATAAATATGGCTATTAAATTGTATCCAGAAAGTCAATCAAAGCTCTTTTATATTCATAAAAAATATGGATGATTTTTGTTTTGCCATGGTATAAAACATTTTGGGCTTGAATATGTTTTTTGAATATTAAAATCCATATACATACTTAAATTGTTGTCTAATAAGAAATATTTGGTATAAAAACAATCTTTGAAAATATAATAATTGTGTCTGTTCTGTATATTAATTTATTTATTTATTTTTTGTAATTCCGTCGGAAAATCTGATCTGATATGTAATTAAAAATATAAAAAGTTAAATTTAAAAATTTAAATTTTACTATAAAAGTTTTATCTTTTTAAATTTTTATATCTTTAAATTTTATATTTTATCACAAAATAATATAGTATACTAAGTTTAGTTTACTATTGCTACGATGAAGTTCATTACACTATTTTTTAAACGATATAAATAATATGGAACTCTCTATAAATTAAATACTTTAATAAATTACATAAAATTGATTGATAAAAATCAAAAATTTATACTTTTAAATAAACGTATTAAATTTCTCTGTTATCATATTGTATCATTTATAAATTTTTGGTATATTTTATTTAAATAATTCAAATTTAATAACAATTATTTTTTTTTTAATGTAAATTTCACCCTTTTTTTACAAATTAATAGTCTATTAAAAAGAATAGAATATGATGAAATATGTAAAAATTCATAAAAATTGTAAATGATATACAAAAAAATAAAAAAAATACCTCAAATTAAAATTTTAGCCAAAGGACTGTCAACATTTTTACATTTAGATTAGCGGAGTAGATAAAAAAATATAATTTTAGAAGAAAAAAAGTATGGGTGATCACAATACTACTGAAAAATGATCTAAAAGATTTTAGGAAGGTTAAATTTTGAAACAAAAAATATATTTGTAAGAATTTCTTGGCGGGAACTTTTTAAATTCGAAAATTTTACAGTTTATTATGAGACAATTTAAGACAGTGACATGTACTTCATTCGTATGCGACTTTAATTGAGAATCTCTAAAGGAGCTTATACTTGTATATATCTTGAAGGACCTTAACAAGGTGGTAACTGCAAGTTCCGAGGATAATTAATTGTTTTACATTTAGCTCCGCATCATCCCGAAAATTCTCGTAATAGCAAAACTACCTTGATCCTTTAGGTATAATAATAAAGTAAAGAAAACGGTTCAAATGAAATGCTACCGGCATTTATTTATCTGATAATTTGTAGTTGTCCCAAATGCCTTTTTGATACTTTGATAAAAATTTAAATAAAATAGAATAATATCTTAAATTCATACAAATTAAGAATACACAAAGGAATCTTTATGATAAATTAATTCTCAATTATTATTTTTTTTTTAAATAATTAAATGTGTTATGGAGTAAAACATAAAATTATATCAAATAAATTTATCTTTAAAATAAATACTTATAATATTTTTTATATCAAAATTCAAAATGATGTATCCTGTTATTGATATATGAATTTATATCCTTTTTTTAGCCAATTGCAAAAAAGTTCTTTAATCATTTTACCTTTATTTGTGATTCGTATATATTTTATGTATATATTTATATCCTTATGATGAAATATGGAAATATGTATATATATATCATATATTTATACATACTGCATATACATATAGCTCTTCATAATTTCGTTGAAAATTAGTAATTGAAATTTATATATTCATGCGAATGAAATTGGTAATTTTGGTTTTTAGAAATTGATGTGCATCTCTTTGACGGTTTATACATATTTATTGGCATTTCATAATAATTCATCATAGTTGAATGGATAAGTATTATATAGTTATATATGTTATTTTGGACATGTTATTTTATATAGTCATAGAAATTAATACACACTTGCATATATGTATGTTTTATTTAGGAAAATTTCTATCCAAAAAAATTAACAAATAAAAAATAAATAAATTTATTTTTGTTGTTATTCTAAATGCCAAAAGGATAATGGAAAATTTTTGTTTTAGTTAAAATATGTATATTTAAAATGACTATATTTAATATTTATATGTGTACTTAAATTCAAAATTGAATTATAATTTGTTATTCTATTTTAATAAAAGTCACCATAAAATTATTATTTACAATTTAAACTATGTGAATTTTTACAATCTTAAATTATATTTTGATAAGCAATAAGATATTTTTGTAGATTTTTTAGAAGCCAATATATATTTTTTTCAAAATTTAATTCCTCTTTATATTCGTAACCAATTATTAAAGATAATGTGAATTACTTTTGATGAAACTATTAAGAAACAGAACAGTAATAATTTTAATAAACATTTTGAAGTTGATTCACTGATTAAAAGGAAAGAATATCTAGATTTTCTTTTTGAAAAGTCGTAACTAAATTTTTCTGTATTATTAAAAAAAATATATATTGAACGTACAATTTCTAATAGCAATTTTCATTTAGAGAAGAAACTTGTGGATAGACTTACATCCATTTTTAGTATTTATTTCTTTATATAAATATTTTATTTATTACTCAAAATCTATAATAAAAAAAAATCTTAAAATTTTAGTATAAAACGAAAACTTTTATTTATTATTAAAAAATTAAACTTTAAAATAAAATTTTTATGTAATTTATATTATATAATTGAATTTGATTATAAAATTAAAATTTTTTTTTATTAGTGATGTTGTGTTGGTGGCATTGAATCTTTGGCACATAATTTTTCCATTTGATCATTATAAAATGAGTTAAAATTTATCCTTTAAAGAAAAATTTAAAATAATCAGAATAGAAAAAAGAAGAAGATTATTTTAATTAATCAAACCTATGAACAAGATTTATAAAACGATCAGATGGATTATCAGAAGCAACATCACTGATTTGCTTTAATAAACCAATTAAAAGACCAGTAAATTCCAAATCAAATCTTTTAACACGCTCCGAAAATGTATCTGATGGTCCCAACGATGATTCCGACTAATTTAAATATTTTAAACATTAAATTAAATTTTAAATATAGAAATTTACTTTCAACATTTAACCGAAAATATATTAGTAAAATATCATAATGATAATGAAAACTATAAGTAAAATAATATAAACTTATAACAAAAAAAACCAAAACCAACTTAACATTATTACAATAACATTGTAAAAATAAAATAAAAATTATAAATGAATGTAAGAAAATGTAAAAATAAATATGCAGACTTTTTTTTTTAATATGAATTTGGATACCTGTAACTGACTTGAAAAATCAATTTCTGATTCAGAATCATCCTCATCGTCGCTGTTGCCCAGCATTGATGTTAATTCAGCATCAGAAAAATGTCGTTGTGCTTTCTGTTTTTTTGTTTAATATTATATATTTTTTTGAACCAAATTCGATTTAAATTTAAAATTTAATTATTTGATAATTATATATTGTGCAACAAAATTTTGTGCAGATTATCAAAACAAAAACAAACCAAACCAATATTTTTTATGTATCAAGCAATTCAAAAAATTCATTTTTTAAACAACAAGCACCATAAATAAATAATATATAAGTATATTATTTATATTTTATATAATATATAGAGAGATTGATTGAAAATAGATAGAAAAAGGAAAAATGTTAATATAAATTTTGCAAATTCTTGTTTTTGATTGCTTTAAGACTTTTATATATTCGAGAAATTCGAGAAACTGAGATTGAAATACATATTTTTTTTTTGGTAAATTTTGTAATTGTGTAATTAAAAAGATCATGTGCTGAAATTACCTTGCAGTAGTTTCATATACGTAATTTTTTCAAAGTATTAAGTTTAACATAAGCCATTATAAATATTAATTTCACAGTGTTGTATTGGTGCACAAAATTTTAATTTCATAAATATATTACAATCTCAGTTGCTCTTTTTATATTAAAACCAGACAGAATTATGATAAATAATTACCTGAATAAATTCACAGAAGTTTAAACAGATATTACAAAGTTTAATAATTGATCGAAGAACATGTGGATATGTTAACATACAATTTTTAATACAACAATCAAGAAAATCTTCATGAACGTCTAATACATCATCAACATTTTCAACCTGTAATGTCAATTAATTTTTAATTTTAAATATATAAAAATAATACAGTATTTGAATTATACTAGTATGTACTAACATTTGCCATTTTTTCGATAAAAATATGACAATTTGGTTCAATGACTTCGATCATCATATAATATTCAATATTTTGTACAGCATTCATCATTCTTTGACGTAAAGTAAATGCTGATCTATATAATTCAGCTGCTTGTGGTGAAAATTTCTTAGCAGTACTATTTTCTTTCCAAACTCTAAATATAATGTTAATAATTTTAATTTTAAGATAACTTCTATAATTTAGAATAGATATTTACTGCAGTTACAAATTCGAAAACAAATTAATCTTATTATTTTCATCTATTAATTTACAATTATACTTTCCTACAATTTTCTACTTACTTGCATAATTGTCTTTCAACATGTTTACAATAAAATAATTGACGAAATAACATTTGATATTTAGAAATTGCAATATGATTTAAAATTAATGATACAGGCCACTTAACTTCATAACGAAATGCAAAACATTCAAGACCACACAGATCAATACGATCATGAGAAAGCCAATATTCTGCAAAAATAAATTATTTAATAAATCTTTAAGATATTTTATAATCAAATTGTAATAATCACCTTCTTCTTTGTGCATAATTTTAGAAATTTGTGTACCCAAATCATATGTTAATAATTCACAGTGCCAATCATCTTTATATGGATCATTTTTTGCTGATGATAATCGTAATGTTAAACCTAATAAATTTTCTAATTTCATTGGTAAAACTTTATCAACATTTTTAGCTAATTCTTCTTCACATGCATCCATAAATTGTGTTATAAAATCACCTTGATATAATAATAAATAACGTTTTACAGACATTAAATGTCCCATTAAATCATTTTCTTTTAATAAAACTTCTAATAAATTTTTTGATGCAAAATGATAAGCATTTTGTATAACTGCAATATGGTTTTGATTTGTTGGTGCAAAATGTAAGCACATAGTTTGTGGTTGTGTTACTTTTTTACCACATTGTCGTATTACATTTAAATATTTTCCTGTACGTAAAATTATATCAGATACTTTATCAAGAAAACGTGGTATTCTTTCACGACGAATTGTATACCTAAAAAATATATTATAAAATACTAAATAAATTTATTTAATTTAATAATTTGATTGAACCTTTTTTCCCAATAATCAGCTGAATAATAATGTTCTGGTAATTCTTCTCTACGAATTACTTCATTATCTTCAATTAAAAATTCTTGATGTGGATCATTAATAACACCTTTTTGTATCCATAATTGTAATATATCCATATATGGTACAGCAGCTCTTTGTGTTAATTGTATAAGAAATTTTTGTGATTCTTCATCACCAGTTAAACCACTAATTTTATCATAAAGTAATGTTAATGCCTGGCCACCTCTAAGATCATTCTGAAATAACAAGTTAATTATATATTGCAATTTATTATTTTTATTAAATAAGTATATAATATTTACCACAAAAATATCCATCAAAGCACCTGCTAAAACTTCCATTGTATTAATGGTTGGACGAATATAAAATAATAATTTATGTAATGTTAAATTTCCACATAATAGTTGAGATTCCAATTGTGATAGTAATAACTAAAACGAATACATTTAAAATATAATTAATTTCATGATTAATAAATGAGGTAAAAATTATATATACATAATAATCATGTGTTAAACCACGTAATGCTGCAGATAACGCTTGTAAAACTTGTCCACAATTAGGTGCACTAGATAATTTTATAAATTTCTGTACACAAACATAATGTGATGCTAATGGTAATATTTCTTTTGCAATATCTCTTAATGAACTATGAATTTGTTCAGATATTTTAAATTGAATTTCAGTTGTTTCCGCTTGATTAATTTCTTCTGGTATAATATAAGTTCCACGCATTCCTGTCAAACAATAAATGATATCATATAACAATATATTCTCTTGACTTGATATTGGTACAGCTGTAATATTTGTTTGCTGAAATGGCATTAAATCAATTTTTGGGAATTCCCATAATGAATTTGATTGATTTTTATTATGTAAGGCAGGAAATAAAACTGTAGAATTATTATTAATATTATTATTATTATTATTAACAGATGAAGAATGAATGCATAATCCAGTAGTTTTACTTAGACCAGCAGAAGCTGCTTGAACAACACGTTCTTTAATCTATATTTTAACAAAAATATTTATGTAATTATATTTAAATTTTTTTGGTAAAATAAATACGAGAAAACAATATTTACATTTGTTACATTTTCAGGTGTAACAGCTTCAAAAAATTTCCCACCACTTGGAAGTGGTGTTGATGTTAAGGAAGACTGCATGATTTTTGTATCAGAATATTTATTTAAAAAATGTAATAAACAATAAAATGGATCTTTCCTGAAAATTTTAATTATATATTTTACATTAATTATTTTTTTTTATATAAATGTAAAAAATACTTATTTACTTTTCAAGTAATCTGTAAATTTCTGTAAGGTTTTCTTTAGCTTGTGGTTGATATTTTGATATTACTTTTAATATTGTTAATAATTTTGTGTTTGATGTTTTATCTTTTGATGAACGAAATTCTCTTATAACTTCATCAGCTGAAAATGTAGCACTATATAAAAGAAAATTAATAATGATTTTTTTTATATAAAAATTTTGATATTGAAGAAAAATTTTTAGAAAAAAAAAAATTATATTACTTTGACTGTTCAATAAGTTTTTTTAGTGTTGCTGTAACTAGATCTTGATTAGCTATCATCATTTTAAGAGAGACAATTTAAATAAAACTGTTTTTTTAATTTAAATTTAATTCTTTTATATTAAAACAATTGCATTCTCCTTTACAAAAAATTTTGTTTATTTATTTTTTACTGGAATTGAAATTTAGTAGACTGACAGCTTGAAACGTTAAAATTTTTAATTTTCAAAAACCGTGCTATATAGGTTGAAACGTTGAAACAAAAAGTTAGGAGCTGAAAATTTTTATTGGCGGCGGCTTAATTTTTTTTACAAATTATTTTTTCTTTAGTTTAATAATTTTATAAAGTTATACTATTTTTACAAATTAATTTCTTTTTATTAATTTCTCTTTAAAAATAATAATTTATAAATTCGAAAATTAATTTCTCTTTAAAAATATTAATTTAAAATTTCGAAATATTTCAAAAGTAATATTGCGTATGTTTACATTTTCAAAACATTATAAAACGTCAAACAAAAATACATATCAAATATGACATTAAGCAAGTCAAATAGCAAAAACAGCTGACACGATTTTTTGATACATTTACAAACAAATAAAAGTTAAATCGAAATTTTAGGGCGTTGCGTTAATTAATTATGTTCCCCCATTTAAATGGACCATTAAATTGTCCACCAAGAGTAAATATTGCACTGCTTCAAGAGCAAGCAAGTAAAGATTTCTTTGAAATAATTGAAAAATGTGAAGGTACAAAAGCTATTGTTTGGGATGATTCTCTATCAGGTCCAGCTGGATTAATTGCAAAAAGTACATTACTTAAACAACGTAATGTCGTTAATAATATACCATTACGAGCTGGTCCTCTAGTTAAAATGGATGTGAAAAACATTATCTTTATAACAAGACCCGAACTGAAATTAATGGATTATATTGCACAAAATGTAATGAGTGAAAATAGTGATGATCGAAGATATCATGGTATTCGAAAAGATTATCATCTTTATTTTGTACCCAGAAAATCAAAAACATGTGAAAAACATTTAAAAATCTTATCAGTACTTGGTAGTTTCCGGAATATTGGTGAATTTCGTTGTGATTTTTTTCCAGTTGATCATGATCTTATATCTATGGAATTAAAATCAGCTTTTTATGATTTAGTTATTGATGAAGATCCAACATGTTTATATCAGGCTGCTTGTGGTTTAGTAAATTTACAAAAATTATATGGTAGAATACCGAAAATTTATGGTAAAGGTAATTTTGCTGAAAAGGTTTGGGAATATGCAAGAACAATGGGTCGTGAGGAAAAAGCTATGTTTAATTCAGATAAAGGTGCAATTGATCAAATGATAATTTTAGATAGAACAACAGATTTAATGAGTGTTTTAGCAACTCAATTAACATATGAAGGTTTAATAGATGAGATATATGGTGTAGTAAATACAACAGCACAATTTCCAAGTGAAAATTTTACTAAATCGAATGATGATGGTTCAATATCTGATAAAAAATATATTATATTAAATTCATCTGATGAATTATTCTCAGAGTTACGTGATAAAAATTTTAATGAAGTTGGTCAAACATTATCACGACATGCTAAATTAATTAGTTCAAAATTAGCTGAACGTCATAGTGATAAATCTGTTCAAGATATGAAAAAATTTGTAGAAAATTTACCACAAATGTTGGCAGAAAAACAATATGTTGCAACACATACAACAATTGCAGAAATGATTAAAGAATTTACTGATACAAATGAATTTTTAGATGATTTAGCAGCAGAACAGGAATTTATGAGTTGTATGGATATAGATAAACCAAGCATTTATATCGAAGATTTAATTGGACAAAAAGCCAATTTCAAAAGAGTAATAAGATTAATTTGTATACAATGTGTTGCAGCATCCGGATTTAAACCAAAAGTGACTACTTTTTTTTTTTAATTTTCCAATTATTTTTAATTAATCTATATTGTTTTAAGATTTTAGACTATTACAAACGAGAACTAGTTCATGTTTATGGCATTGAAACACTGCTAACATTAAGTAATTTAGAAAAGGCTGGAATATTAAAAACACAAACTGAAACAAGACAATATGCAGTTTTAAGAAAAGTAAATTTTAGTAAATTAAAATATAGTAGTTTTTATAAATATATTATTATTATTTTAGACTCTAAATTTAACTGTTGACGAAGTTATTGAAATTTCACCAAAAGATATTAGTTATGTGCATAGTTTTTATGCACCATTAACAGTTCGTATTGTTGAACAATGTTTAAAACCATTAGGTTGGCAATCATTAAAAAGTGTTTTAAATATATTACCATCTGGTCAATCATTTGAAGATTACCAAGCACCATTAATTGGTATTGGTGGTAGAAGAACATCATTTTCAAGTGAAATATCACAATCAGAAATACCACGTATAATATTAGTATTTTTTATTGGTGGTTGTACATTTGCTGAAATATCAGCATTAAGATTTCTATCACAACAAGATGAAAATAATGTTGAATTTGTAATAGCAACAACAAAACTAATTAATAAAAATTCATTCCTTGATAGTTTTATAGAAAAAAATTAAAATTATTACATTTTACATATTATATAATACATAATAATAAAGATATATAATTACATACATATTTATAATCTATGTCGATTTTATTTCATTTTTGTTAAAAAGAAATTCTGTAAATTAGATTATAGATTAGTAGTAATAGTAAGAAAATCGCTGAAATTGAGTAATTGATTTAATTTAGTAATTAATTATGTTCTAATTCTATACAGTAATCCTTTAGAACTTTTTTAAAAGGCTGTAAATATTTTCTGATCCTGAATATACTAATTGGTTTATCCTTATGTACTTGGTTTATATATATATGTTTCATTGGTAAAAATTCTCTCCATTTCTCTCCACGACGAATTTTCAAAGTCTCCCTATTATTTTTTCTGCATTGTAGATTGTAATGTATTATTTGGTTGGTTTATTAAATTTTGTATAATAAGAAAACAACATAAATTATTTAATTTTTTTTTCTCTGATTTATTAATGTAACTACTATTATATAATTTGTTTTTATATATATATTTATATACTCTTTCCTTTTTTATATTAAAGATTCAATTTTACTTTTTTTTTTATTTTATAAACCTTTCAGAATTAGTTCGTTATAATAATATTGTTAAATTTATTTTAATATTTATTTTTATATTAATATTCACAGTTACAAATTATTTTTTACCAAAAAAAAAAAAATAAAAATAATTTGTTTTTATATTTATTAATAATAATAATTTTTTATTTGCTTTCAATTATAATTTAAAAGCAAAAATTTGTAATTAATTTAATAATATGATTTTTTTTTTTGTATTATTTGTTTGTTTATATTAATAATATTAATGTATATTTATATATATAATAATGTGTTAATGATGAATTTATGTGTTTAATGTTAATTTTTTATTAATTATACCATTTTGTTTTGTTTTTATTAAAATAATTGGTTTGTTTACTAAATTTTTCTTTTTTATTTTAATATATAATTTTATTTATTATAAAATAAAAATTGATTTAACTAAATAATTTCCATTATCATTATTATTATTTTTTTACATTATATAATTTATCCAATTAAGATAATTAATTATAGAGAAAATTAAAAAATAATAAACATAAAAATTATTTAAATAACAAAAAGGATTTAAAAAAAAAGATGAAGATAAAAATAGATTTTATAAAATAGAACAAATTTAGAAAAGAATTAAATTTTAATTTATATTAATTTTAGTTTCTTTTTTTTTTTGTGTTTGTTAAAAAATGGCGATACAATTTTATGTTATTTATTGATTTTACTATTAAAAATATTTTTTTAATTTATATTTTATTGTATATGCTAAAAAAGATTATGATAGGTATTTTATTTTTTATGTATTTCAAATATATATTTTAGTTTATTTTTTAAAGAATATTTGTTTGAAAAATATTTTTTATTGAATGAAAATTTATTGAATTATTTTTGAGTGTGATGTGTGTATTGTTTTTGTTGTGTTATGTTTGTTGAGTGTATTTATTATACAAAAAAAAGTTATTATATAATTTGTAGTTTTATACAAAACTAATATTTTATTATTTTCAAATACGAAAAGGATTATTAAACATAATTAGAAATGCGATATTTATTTATAATTTATATACAATAGTTTTGATTAAAAAAAAAAGAGTTAGTTTTACATGTTCAATATTTACTGTAAGCATTTCACTAAATTCCTTTTTATCTCAAAGGAAAAAGAGACGAAAAACAAATAGATTTGTTTACTATTTTCCTCTGTTCTCTGTTTTTGCAAAAAAGATATTCGAATATGATAATGATTCTTATAAAAATCTGTTTCAAATGAACCCATTTTATTTTTTCAATTGCCAGTAATTAAAAACGTTTTATAATAAATCTCAAATAATGTAAAAAACTTGAACAATGATTGGTAACTGTCTTGAACAATGATGGGTAAAATGTTTTTAATCTTTTTGTAAGTGATAAAATTAATTATTTTTTGTTAACACTTAAATAAGCTCTCAAATTTTTTACACTACTACAAATCAAATTGAAATTTTCATTTTATTTTTATCGCATTTCTATTATTATCTCAAGTAAAATCTATTTTATTGTAAAATTACATTTTATCATATATTTAATTATTTATAATATTTATTATAAAAATATTTTAAGAGAATTTATTTTCATTATACGGATTTCTTTTATTATTATTATTAAATTTATTTATTTTCTTGTATAAAAAAGTCGTTATAAGCTAAAAGCATTTATTTCTTCCATTATTTTATAATTTGTATATTTTATTTTTGATTATTTTATATATATTTGAAATAATATAATTAAATATAAATTTTTTGAGAACAGAAAATGAAAAACGTAAATTTAACGACTTTTAAACGTGAAATGTTAGGATACAAAAACAAATTAATTTACTAATAAACTAAAATAAGGCAATTAAAAATATAAAATTGTGAACATAATATTAATTTTTTTTTACACTAGAATTATTATATTATCTAATTTACATTTTTCAGAAGGTTGGGTCTACCGTCATCGTTCTAGTTTTGTAACAGGAAAAAATAATTTTGACTTTATTTCATATACTGGCCTTAAAGAGTTCGTAAATCTCCCAGTATACAATTTTCGATTTTTGGAATTTCTCAGACGGTACGAAATCAATTTCAAATTGAATTTATACCTGATCAAATAATGATTTGATTTGCATAGACGTTAGATGACCCCTGAAATATTATTAATAATTATAATTGAAAAACAGTATATTATTTTTTTTTGTGCACAAAATTATCCAAAAAAATAATAAAATACAATAAATCTTTGGATATAATTAAAAAGTAAATAATTATATTTAATTATATAAAAATTATTTTGAATGTTTCGGATAATTTATGATAAAAACAAATTATTTATAAATTAATTTTTTTGCAGAAATAAATCTTAATAAATATTTTTTTTATATATTTTATGAGTAAAAATTTTATTGGATAAGTTTTTAATTATTTTATATATTTTGGAATAAATTAAATTTAAAGCGGAATTTATTATAAATACATAATTAATAATAAAACAATAATTATTTTTTTTTAATATTAATTTGTTCGTAATTGTTGTAATTAATTAATTTCAGTGTTTTAATTTTTTTTTTCGGTTTATTTTATATTTTATGCAAAGTAATTTAAAAAAAAACAATATATTTTTTATTGAAATAATAATAGCAGGGAAGAAAATTGATAATTCAAGAAAGACTATAAATATTTAAAATAAAATTGAAATGTTTTCTTTAAAAAAATTTCTTTCTTGCATTTATTGACTTGAAATTGTATAACTGAAATTCTATTGTTGCTAATTTATCTGAAATGGTAGAGGTATGGGTTGGCCCATTTTGCTTCTGAACCCATCAAATATTTTTTTCAAATAATGTTTAATATAATTTGCGAAATGTACCAAAAGAAAAATATGTCCACATTATTTACAGTCTGAATGTGAAATATTAATTTCTATTAATTTTTTAATGTGTTTTCATTATTATTATTTTAATGTAAAAGATAGAATATTTTTATATATAAAAAAAAGGATTAAATATATTTTTTTAGTTACTTTGCTTTGCTCTTATTTAAATTATCTTTTAATTTACTATATTTAAAAAAAAAAAAGAATTACATTTTTCTTTAAAAATCTACATATGTACGTATTGTAATATATTAATACAGTTTTAGTTACTTTTTATTATTTTTTAATTATTATAAATGAACTTTTTCTTGATTTTTATTTTAAATTTATTTATTTTTTTATCTATTTTAATAATTTATAGTTAAAATTAATTTTTCTTTGCGCAATAATACATTTTATTTTCAATGTTATTGATAAATATATAAAAAAAAGAGGAATTTCATTTTTGCTTATTATTTTTTAAATACAAACAGTTTTTTTTATGTTTTAATATTTTTCATTAAGATTTTTCCGCATTGCGGTAATGTATATTATTTAATTTTTGATTAATATTTGGAAGGGCGATGGGTAAAATTTACGCACACAAAAAAAAACCTATTAATTTAGATGTTAAAATTAAAATTAAAAAAAAAATCTTAATGAATTAATTTGATTTTTGTTTGCCTGCAAATTTTTTATTTTTTTATTTATTATTATTATTTAAAATCTATAAAGGGCTTAATATCCTTATGGTGGTGACAATTTAAAATAAATATATTATTTATAAATATACCGATTTGAATTATCTTTGGATTAATTATTGTATAATGTACATGTACAAGAACCTACACAAACACAAAAATATATTTAAAAAAGAAAGAAGAGAAACTCTAATTAAATTCTAAACTGGTACGGTCAAGAATTCAGTTGCTGTACATAATTTTTTTTTCTATGAATATTTGGCTGTTCACAGCCGGTGGTATTTAATATTCAGTCAAATTTATGCTATTTTTCAATATTTTCAGGGGCCATAAGCTGCGCAGTGTCTTGAATTCTTAACCATACCCTCCTAATCATGCAATTGAAAGATTTTGAAAAGTTATTAATATAATAAAGTTAATTAAAATTTTCGATTAAACTCTACGCCAAAATTAATAATTTTTATATTATGATTTTTTTTTTTTAAATAAATTAAATTGGTAGTTTAAATATTTTTGCAAGTTGTTTAAGTTTAAATGAAAAAAACATTTCAAAATTTCGAAAATAGTAACAAAAAAAAAAGGTGTACTCTTTTTGACTAGTAAACAAAAAGTGTAGCATTTTTTATTAAATTAAATATTATTAATAACAACAAAATAATGAAATAAATATTATATAAATTTTGTATTTATAATGTTACCTATTTTTGTTATATTTTTTCTTTAAACTTTTGTTTTTTTAATTACGTTTTTATAACTTTTTAATACATTTTTTTTCTGTGTTTATATGTATAAATATATATTGCATGTGTGTAGGTACTTATATATATGCATATATATATATAAATAAAATTTAAAAATTTAAAATATAATTTAGTTAAAATTAAAATGTTTCTTCAAAAAAAAAACGAAAATAATTATGTTTTAATTATTTTCCCCCAAAAATTTCTTTTTCTTAGTTAATTGTAAATTTTATATTCTGTGATATTTTTTATGGATATATAATAATAAATTATCCAATTTTGTTTTACTATTTTTCATTTAGTTATAGAAATATTTTAAAAGAAAATAAAAATTGTTTATTTTTCTTTTAATTTTTTACTACTATTACTACTACTACATCGAAGAAATAGAAAAACGTTTTTCATTTTCTTCTGTGTCGTCTTTTAAATGTCTCCTTTCATCTTCTTCTGTTAATAATTGATGATGATTGTTCAGATGATGATGATAATTATTATTTTTCTGTTGTTGTGGTGTAATTGTTGATGTTGGTGTTGTTATTGTTGATATTGATCTTTTTGTAATATAGCTATGCTATAGTGAACCAGCCGGAAAACTTGTAGAACTATTACTATGAGCTAAACTAATCATAGAACCAGAAAGACTTCCCTCTTCATCTGGATAATTTTCTTTAGATGCTTCAGCTAATGCAAGTGTACTAAAAAAAAAAAATATATATATATATATATATAAATTTGTTATTAATTATTTTAAATTATATATATATGTACATACCTGAATCCCATAGACAAAGATTCTTCATCAAATGCTTCTAATTCTTTTGCATGTTTTTCATGTTTAACTCTAATTCTTTCAGCACGTTCTTGATTGAACTGTTGAAGTTCACCTTCCATCTACAAAAATAAATAAAATTATATATTAAATTTCGAAAAATCACTTGTAATTCGAACATTTCGGATGTTAAGAGAATTTTGGATCATTATAAAAATTTACCTTAGTTTCGAGTAATGCTCTTCTAACACTAACACGATCTTCCAATTCCTTACGTTCTCGATCACGTTGTGCCTGTGCTTGTAATTTATTTCTAGTCTGATACGACATTAAAATATTTAATTCATATTCTAATAAATCTTTTAATTGTTGGCATTCAATTTCTTGACTTTCATCTAAACGGAGACTATGTTTTTGTAGCATATCAGCGATACTTTGTTCATACTATAATTAAAATTATTTTTTCATAATTGAATTTAATTTGAAAAAATATAAAATTTTACCTGATCACCTAGTAGCGTTAATTTACGTTGTTTTTCTTCTTTTAATTGTTTTATCACAGCCTTTTGTTGCTCCTTCGGTGTACTTTGAAGTATTTGAGCCTTTAATGCCTTATATTGTTTTGTTTGGGTTTTACATGTTTCACGAAATTGTTTACGAATTTGTAATTCCTTTTGCTATTTTTTTAATTATATTAAATAAATATCTGAGATATAATTTATATATTTACCTTTAAACTCTTTGGATGTTGTCTGATTTCAAGTGCATGTTTTCTAAGTAATTCTTTTTGGGCCCTTTCCATATAATCAGTTTGATTTTGTAATTCTGAACAATGTTGTTTTAAAATCTACATAAATAAAAATATATAATTTTTGTTAACAAATATAATTAGAGAGTATTATTTTACTTGATCTTGTCTTAAAATATGAACACTTTTCTGTTGTTTATATTCTAATTCTTGGGTTTTTTCGTGATGTTTTAAAAGCATTGAATGTGCTTGTTCTAATTGTTGTTGTTTCTTGCTAAGTTCCTACAAAAATAACAAAATTTATGTAAAAACAAAATAATATCACCTTCATTATAATTTATATTACATCTCTTAAAAATTGATTTTCTATTTCATGTAACATTATTAAACGTTTCCGTTTAAATTTTCTCATTTCCAAATCAATATATTCTTTTTGTACACGTAATAAACGTTGTTCTTCCTGTGCTTCAGCTTGTTTCATATTATCCTTTTGTGATTGTAATGTTAAATCACGTTGTCGTTTTGGTGTTGAATCGTCCATTGATAATTCACGTTTCCATCTTTCTTTATTTGCTTTATATTCTTTCTTTCGTGTTATATCAAATGCTTTACGATCACTTTCTTGTTTTAATGATATTTCTTTATATAATTTCTTTTCGGCAGCAGCATTTTGTTTAATACGTCTTTCTTGTTCCTGTTGATGCTTTGTCTAAAAAATTAAAATTACATATTGTAATTAAATATATTATTATAAATAATATTTATTTATTTTTCTTCATTATTACCGCTAATCTTTCCGATTCCCTTGTAAAATTATTTAAAAGCATATCATATTCTTTATCTAAACTTGTTTTATGAGCTTCCATTTCAACTTTACATTTCTCTTCTAATTTTAATAAACCAGCTTGATGTTCACGACGCATTCGCTTGTAACCAGACATTTGCTCGTGCATCTCCTCCTTGAATGAAATTTAAACAAAAATAGCAACAAAAATTTCTTACTCCAATTTTCTGATACAAAAATGATAAAAAAATATAGTGTAAAAAATTATAGATTCAAAATATTTAAAATATGTATATGTAAACAGCAAATTCATCCAGGAGGGGAACAATTATTTTAATGTGTTTAATTTTTTTTTCAACAAGAGAATTAGATAAATTTCGTTAATATATATATTAGGTTTTTTGGATATGAAAATAATAATGGAATTTGCCTACTTTGTACCACAAATGAATTGGACTAATGAAATCGAATTTGAAAGCACTATAAAATTCAAGAAAACTGAAAGTATGAACCTTTAATGTTATTTCATTTATAAATTTCATAGAAAATATTGTAATAAATATGTTAAAAATTAAAACAAATATTCTACACTAATTCAAAAATTACCACAATAATTATAAAAAATCTTACATGATTTTTTTTGTGCACCACTAAATTTGAAATTTTTTGTTGGTAATCAAAGAGATATAATTTTTTTGTTTGAAATTTTTTTACACGATCACGTCGTTATAATATTCAAAAATTATTGTTAGCAAATTTTATTTTAATTCTTATTTTTTAACTTTTATCACAACCATTTAGAAAATTTTTTGTTTGCTAAGAGAAGTAGTGTACATTGTTATGATATTGAACAGTAGATAGAATTTCCGCATAATGTTGAACAAACGTAAAATTCCTAAGTAATAACGATGTGTGTTTACTATTAAAATTAAAGTGTTTTTTTTTTTCTTTTAAAAAGCAAAATTTAATTTAAACAAAAAAAATCATTTGCGATTTTTCCCTAATTTCAAATATAAATAATTTAGTGATAAATTTCAAAAAAAAAAAATATTTTAGAAAAAAATTGTTTTAAAATTAAAAAGAATAAAAACGTAAGAGAAATAAATAAGAAATAAATGGTAAATAAATTCGAACCTGCATATGTTCTTTTTGTTGTTTTGTTACAATACTAGTTGTACGAATTGTAGCAAAATTATTTGTTCCATGTTCATTAACAGCATTTGATATAGCTTGTTGGGCAGCAGCATTATGATGATTACTTTGTTGACCACCTGATGTTGATGCATAAACAGCAGCTTGGGCTGCTGGTGATGCTAAATAACCAGGATGATTAACAAAATTATGTCCTACAATACCACTATTTCTATCACCACCACCAATACTGCCTACAATACAACTATTTCCAATATTGTTCATTTGTTGTTGTTGTTGTTGTTGTTGTTGTTGTTGTTGATGATGATGTTGAATATTATTTGTCATCATTTGTGGTGCTGGTACAATTGATGTTGAATTTGTTGGTGTTACATTATTATTCATATTATGCATAACATTTGGTAATGGTGGTAAATTTCGGTGTCTTGATGAATTACGTGATATAGCACCACTACCACTAATAGCATTACAACCAACTGGTATCATATTTGATGGATGATGATAATTACCAGGTTGTTGTGATATATGATGACTATGTATCATATTAACAGCATTCATACCATGTGGTATGGAATTTGATGATGAACTCTATAAATAAAATAAAATTTATTGTTTAAAATTTATAAATTTTTTAAATTATTATTTGTTTGTTTGTACTACTTGACTACTAGCCACTGAAACACCATGTATATTATTCGAATGTATCGAATGTTCAGATGTAATGCTATTACTTTTACTACTATCGCCACCAGTTTGCTCATCCTGTGTATCATCAATATCGCCAATTGCACTTTCAGTCTCACATGATTCATTCATAAGAATCTTTTTCATTTTCTTATAATTAGCATTATCAACTTCACGTACAGCTGTTTTAGTACGTGCTATTAATTCAACTAATGCATTGCCAGAACGTTGTCGCATTACATATGAATGATTTAATAATTTTTCCGATGTTGGTCGTTCATTTGGTGATTTTTTTAAACATGAATCAACAAAATTACGAAATGTATCTGACCATTCGCCATCCTACAAAAAAAGAAATAACAATTTTATAATTTTTTCCTTTTTCAATTTTAATATTTTAAATAATTTACCACTAGCATTGGGGATACATTTTGAGCGATATGATATAATGCTGACATAGCATTCATATTAAAATATGGTGGTTTACGTTCAGCTAATTCAATACATGTTATACCCAATGACCATACATCTACTTTACCATCATATTGTCCTTCATCCATAGCTAATATAACTTCGGGTGCCATCCAATATGGTGTACCAACAAAACTATTTGCTGGACATTTAATTGCAGCACTACCAAAATCAGCTAATTTCACATTACCCAATTCAGTTAATAATATATTACCAGCTTTAATATCACGATGTATTCGACCTAAACTATGTATATAACTTAAACCAGATAATACACCTTCACATATTGCTGATATTTCTTCTTCATGTAATGGCATTTTATGTACTTCAATTATATCGGATGCAGAACCAACACAATATTCCATAACAAGCCATGCTGTACTTTCACGTAAATAACATCCTTTATATTCAACTGTATTTGGATGATCTAATTGACGAAGAAACCTTTTTGAATTAAAAAAAATGTAAGTATAAAGAAAATTTAATTCATTTTCAATTTTCAGGATTATAAATATTCAATTTTAACGAAAAATCAAATATCACACACATATATTAATCTACCCAATATGTAAGAGAAAGTTCGTAAAAAAATTGTTTAATTTTTGTTTTGCAGAATATTTTAATCTACAATTTTTAAATTATTAAATTTAATGTTAAGATTGAAATACACAATTTATAAAAAAAATAATAATACAAATTTTGAACACTAATTATAAACATAAATGTGTAAAAAACTTGAACACGAATTTGAATTAACATGCAACTGTCATTATTTTCATAGTTTTTTAAATACCTTTAATAATTATTATTGTATAATTGAAAAAATACTTTGCTTATTTACGAGTATTTGCCTCTTTTTTAAACATTTAATATTCATTAAATAAAAAATTTACATAAAATTGCAAAAAAAATGTCACAAGACTACAAATAAAATTTAATTGAATATGTAAATCAACAATATTTCATTTTTTAAATCTTCTAAATTAAATATTATACAATAATTTAAATGCATTGATATTTATATATGTTATGTATCGCATATATGCAATTTATTATCATTTACATATTTTCAATTCTATCATTTATTAATAATCCACATTTTATATCGTATTTTTTTGTGTTATCCACATTATAACAATAAAAAAAATTAAAAGTGAAGTTATTTTTTCACCTTTTATGATTTATAAAAAAAACTATGTATAGTATTATTTTGACTTGCACACATTGTCTAAGAAAAGCAACAACATTGATGTGTGCCTTTATAAATAATATAATTTAGAATTCCGTTTCAATATAATAGTAAATAATCATTTTTTATCAATTTCAATTTTTGTGACTCACACGATATTGAAAATGTGATTTTGATTTTAAAGAAATATTTATAAGTTGTAAACTATAAATTGAAAATTATGATTTTTGTAACATTCTTATGTAATAATTTTTTTTTACCTGATTTCCTTTAATATATCCTGCCATTTTTCTAAACTTTGTTTACCAGCATATGACATTTTTTTAATAGCCACAATTTCTTTGGTAAGATTACAACGGGCATAATAAACAGCACCAAATGATCCATGTCCAATTTCACGTAAATCTTCAAATACTTTTTCTGGATCATGTTTATTAAATAGTTCAGCTATTTCTGGATCTTTTAAACTACCAGGACGTCCAGGAGGCATTATATATATATATATTTATTTATATATATATATATATTTGTTTAATTTTCTATTTAATTATAATAATTTCTACCTTGGGTTTAGATTTAGAAATTAATTTTGTCGTTTAATTTGTGGCTATAATCAGTTTTTTTTAGTTACTTGAACTTATTTTTGTTGTTGTAAACTCTTTAAATTAATTATTTATATACTTTTTAGGTAATTAAAATAGATTTAAATCCGAAATGAAAAAAACAACTAAATAAGGTGAAACCGGAAAACAAACATAATAAATAATTTGTGTTAAAATGTGATTATATACGTAAAAAAATTATTTTTACCTAGATTTTTTAGATAACAAATTTAATTATATAAAATTTTTATATTTATAATTTTCTTTTTAAATATTTCTTACCAACAAAAAATTAAAAGCAAATTTTTCTTTTACACTTAAACATTAAAAAATATTTTTTTTATATAAGAAATCATTTTTCTTTAAACTATGGCATTTTTCAATAAATTTTCTTCACTATATTATGGAGGTATTATTATTATTTTTAATTTATTAAATATTTTTATAATTTTCTTCACTACTCTCTATATGTTGTGTTTATCTGTAAAGTAAAAAAAATATAATTTAAAGAAAATTCAATTGACAAAAAAAAATATTGATTGATTAGATTTAACATTTTTTTTTCTCATTTTCTTCACAAGACGAATTTTATAATTCTTAAATGAAACATTTAATTGTGAAACTATAAAATTAAATAGATTTTCTTTTTCTTGCTTTTTAAAATAAATTTTATTTTGTAGAAGTTAATAAAAACTTTAAATAAAAATTCATTTAAATTATATTAAAAAGAAAAAAAAAATTTTTTTATATAAAAAAATGGCGAAACCCAACCCATTACCCAAAATATCAAAGATACAAAAAAAAAATTTTTTACAAGTAGGTACTTACATTTTTTTAAAACAAAATTTTCCTATTTGTCCATTTTATCTATTTGTTAAATCCAAAAAATCACATTTAATTTTAAAGTGTTTTATTTTTTTAATTAATTGATCCGATAAAATATAAAATTAAATATAAGTATATAAAAAAAAATTGTACCCTCTACGAAAATACTAAAAAAAATCACTTTCTTTTTTCGGACTGTCGTCTGTTCTTTTTTTCTTCTGTCTTTCTTTCTATCCACCAAAAACTAATCAGTTTTCGGTTTTCATTTAACGTTTTTAACATTCTTTATTACATATTCATTTATATAAAAAAACATATAAAATTTTTTTTTTAATCAAGAATTTTATTAAAAATGTTAAAATATTATTGAGAAAATAATTTTTAAAATTAATTTTTTTATATATATATATATAAAACAATATAATGAAAAAAAACCATTCACGATGAAAAATAATTATATATATATATAAATATATATATATATATATTTCAAGATGGCGAAATCGTTTTGCTTAATAGATGGCACTGTAAAAACTATATGTAGATTGAGTGGCGCCTCTATTACTAATTTTTATTATATAAAGTAAATTATTATAATGTTGACCTAACATTTAATTGTATAATGTAGGGTTTAGACAATGACGAAACTTATATTTTTTAGGCAAAATAGAACGAGATAGCATGCTAAAATTCGCCTAACCAAAGAGTGAAACAAAAACATAATTTTGGTTTGGGAATTTATAGCATCTAGTTGGCATTCCAAAAAATTATAGGAACTTTTTGATATTCCTAAAAAATATTGCTTGACAATGTAAATAATTTATTGGAAAAAAAAATAATTCATCCATTTTTTTACCTAAAGCTTAGTACGAGGTTCAAAAAAAGTATGATTTTATATAGAAAATTTTACCAGGGGCAAATTTTTTTTCTTAGTTTTTACTTTGTAATAGCTGTTTGTTTATTCCTACTTTGTACTATACGAGTAGAGTATCTGTATAGTTGTTGTTGTAGCTACTCTACATAATTATCCAGTACAACATGTAGAGTAAAAGGGAAATTAATGGGAAATTATTAAATTTTAATATGGCAACTATAAATTTGACAAGAAGATACTTCATTTCGTATATTTGAATATTGAAAATTCGATTTTTAAAAAATATCAACAAAGTGGGCAAATTTTTTTCAATCAATTCTAAATCATATTTTCCCCTTGCACTACATCGTTTTTTTATTCCTTTTATATCGAGTAGTACAGAGTAGGAATAAAAAAACACAGCTAATATACATACGGACTGTATATTAACATACTGACAGTCCATGTGTATATCAGTATGTTTATATTATATTATATTTACATATTTTTAATATAATATTTTGTGCACAATTTTGCCAGCTTTTTTTTTAAAGTAAACACCTAGCTTTAAAAAATAAAAATTTTTTTGACAAAATATAATTTTGTATATATATTATATTCACGCCATCTATAGTTTTTCTATAAAATCTCATCTTTTGGACGTCCAATTCGAAATTAAATTTCGGAAATTGGACATCCACAAAAATTTGTGGACGATATTGCTGTCTCTATCGCACTTGTACATAAATATATATCTCCATCTTTTAAAAAAATTCGCCACTAAATTTCGCCATTGTGTACGCAATCTTTTACAAATTTTTGTTACAATACAAATACCCGATTCAATATGTTGATCAACTTGGTTGAGTATATGGTGAAGTTTTTGCGTGGGGCAGTTGATAAACTTATTTTCAAGTAGACCAGGAGTGAATAAATGATTACTGCGAATAAACGACGCTAAAAAACGACGCGGCGCCTATTGCACTGAACGATAATTAGTTCGTGGTAATGCTGTGATTTATTGGCTCGGCGCTGTTGCAATGAACTAAAAAGCTTTGTGCCACTTTTGCCGTACATTAAACACTCCAGCACAGCAATAGCAGCAATAGCAAAGCATCAACCAAGTTAATCAACATATTGATTGTAGCGTGTATTAAAATGAATTCAAATTTCTTCTGTATTTAAGATTATTAATTTTTAATTGTATGAATCGGCTGTAAGTACCACATCAAAGTGAATATCAAATAATTTTTTCGCAAGAGATAGCAGGAATTTTTGTGCAAGAGATAGCAGAAACAATTTTTCTAACAAATTTAGAAAATTCCATATTTTTAGGCACTATTCTTTTAAATTTTACGTTATTTTAACTACCGATCAATAGGGGGACTTAAATAATTTTTTTTTATTTATTTATTTAAAACGACTATATAATAACAATTTAATATTCATTATTCAGGTAAATATTTAATTAAATTATTATGATTCCTTATACCAAAAGCTAGTTGCTCGTATGAGGATATAAGGATATATTCCTTATACCAAAAGCTAATTGCTCGTATTTAAAAAATAGTACCTAAAAATATGCAATTTTCTAAATTTCTTTGAAAAGCTATACCTGCGGTGGTTGTGGAAAAATATTTGTAAGTTCTACGCCTATAGTACCATTTACACGATCAAATAAAATCAATATTTTATTTGAATGACTCATCCATCAAATAAATTTGAACGTGTAAATGGTCCATCCAATATCCTATCAAATAAAATCTCAAATCAAAATATATTTTGTTTATTTCAAATAAATTTGTCAAATATGACATCACGTCAAATAGATTTGATCGTGTAAATGCTTTTCGATTTTATTTGACAAATATATCATTCTATTTTAGAATTCCGAACAGTCAGCATGTGCGATTTCAGACAAATAAACAAAGAATTTATACGGGAGTTTATAATTATATATAAACAATATGAGTAAAATTGTATTTTGACAGATTTTTCATCAAATAAAATTTTGATTTTATTTGATAGTGTAAATGCAAAATGTTTGACAGCTTCATTTGACAGCTTTTTTCATCAAATAAAATTTTGATTTTATTTGATCGTGTAAATGGTACTTATAACCCTATAAGAAAAGCGAACCGTAAACGAACCGCTGGCGAAGTAATTTCTTCATACAAGACTTCGCCAGCGAACCGCTTTGGCGATTTGCCGGCGGACTGTAAACGTAAATGTTGGAATAAGAAAATTAGAAAAAAAACGAAGTGGTGTGTATGTATTAGTACGCCGCCTAGACTACATTTAAGTGGTTCGCTGGCGAATCGCCAAGGCGGTTCTCTAGCGAATCACCAATACGGTTCGTTTATGTACTAATTTTATCCATATAAATAAAAAATCTGGAATATTTTTTAATTAAAAATAAAAAAAAAACAAATACTTTTAATTTTTTGGTTGAAAATGTATATTAAAAAAATAATTAATACAAAAAATCAGGATTTAAATTCTACTTTTTTCTTGGACTTTAATAGTAATATTTTTATGAATAACACTAATATTCCTAATTTCACGGACGACTTCATAATATATATTTTTTTCACTTTCACATTAAATTATTTTTAGCGTATTAAATACTTTTAATTTTACTTATCTTATCATAAATTAATAAAATCACGTCTAATTGTTAGAATAAAATTAAAATTTCGCGTATATAAATGAGTATACTCACAAAAAAAAAATATTTTATTACTCTTCTACATAAACTGGTTTTTTTGTGAATGTATTGGTGAAAAGGCGGTTCAGAAGCGGTACGTTTTGGGTTCGCCAAAAGCGAATTCGTTTATTTTCTTAAAGGGTAAGTCGTATAGCGAGGAGTAAATGAAAATGGTCATTACTACACCTCCTGAGTCCCCACTCAGTAAAATTTTCAATTAAACCCTATAGGAAAGTATGCTACTCGCAATTAGGGAAGATTACTATACAAAATTTAGTTCAGCTAAATATTACCTTGTTTCCATGACGAGTTGAACTCGAGTTCAACTCGAGTTGAACCCCATGGAAACACGAGTTGAGTTGAGTTTTCGTTAAATCCATTTCAACTCGACGAAACTAGAGGGATTGAGTTGAGTTATGTCATTGTATTAGTAAATTGACATTTTATATCTTTGTATGTGTAAATGAACAAAAAATTATTATTTTTTTAATAATAATGGCGTCAGGAAGACTTTTTTGGAGTGACGCTGAAGTAAAAATTTTAATATCAGTAATGGAGGAGAAAAATATATTAAAATTAGTGACATAAATTTAATTATTATGAAATAAAAAAACCTGTTTTATATCGTGTTGCCAGAACTGTCAGTTCAACTCAACTCAACTCGAGTTTTTGCATGGAAACGACTGGGGTTGAAATTTGAATTTTTTCAACTGAACGATAACTCAACTCAACTGAACTCAACTCAACTCCGTGCATGGAAACATGGTATATAAGATTACGATTTATCTTGAAATTTCGCTGAAGTAGTACGCTACTCAAGATTACTAAAAGCAGGAAAAATCGGCGCCTTGTCAAAAGTCTCCCCTAAATATTTCACGTGCAATAATGTTCTGAACATTATTTCGCGTGAAATTTTGACGTTTGAAGAAAAAAAAATCAAATTTTGCAAAAATTAAAATATCAAAATGAGTGAAAAAATTTATTTAGACTTGGAATATATCGATTCCGAAACATAGACATAGACGTCAAAATTTATCTCTACACAATATTTTTTCACAATATTTTATCTCTACACAATATTGAGAGTTTGGAGATCGCGTTAAAATTTAGCTAATCTTGAGTAGCATACTATACTTATGTAGGTAGTAAGAAATGCGAGAAATTATATATTTTCAAAATAAAATCTAGCCTATTTTAATAGTCAACATCGTCAATATACTTTGGCAACACTAACAAATATATATATATTTTTTTTCATATTCTCTTCCTGTCAGTCTATTTTAGTCAACGAAAATGGCGAAGGTGTTAATTCCATTGTTATTTTTAATAATAAATTTAATAAATTTTAATTCGGCAGATTATGATAAAAGTAAGTGTGTTATAAGAAACTAAAAAATTACCACAAATGTAGATAAAAATTACAAAAATGTTTACAATAATAAATAATCGTAATTTAAAGATTAATCAAATATGGTGTAAAAATACGTCGCAAAAATAAGAAATTTCTTTCATTAACAAAAAAAAAAAATTAGTACTATTTAAAATAAACATAAAAAATATTGATTTATAAAAAAAAAATATTGTTACTTTGTTGTTTCAATGTTTGTTAACCCATAATTGTTTCTTCTGTAAATAAATAAAATATTTTATGTATATAAAATTTACTAAAAAGTAAATGTTAAAAAAAAATTATTTTTGACTGTCCATTTATATTATTAGAAAAACGGGTCAACCGTGTACTAGTAGATAAATAGATAAATATATGAAAAAATAAAAATATAGAAGAAACTATAAAGTTTTTAATGAGATGTTTATTGGTACTTCTTTATTTTTTTCTGTGTTGTGTGGTGTTGTTGTTTTTTTATATCTTCTTAAATGTGTAGATTCGTTATACACCTGAACAACCAGCTCTACAAAAAGCCAACATAACAAGTCATCCGGGTTTTTTTTATGATTATATTTCATAATTTTTATATATGAAATTGAAAAAATGAAATAATACATAGTGTTTTTTTTTGTATTAACATAAAATATTACGTTATTGAAAAAAAACCTCGATTGCTCGATAATATCAATGAAAATAATGCTCTTAACTTAATTATAATCAATATTATTTATTGATTTCAATGAAGAAGAAAAAAAAAATCATATTCAATTCTATGAAAATTTTCATGATTTGGGGACGTTTTATCGTGAGCAATTTATCATGAAGCAGTTTATCGTTTAAACACCTTACTGTGCAGAAACTTTTGAAAATTCCACCTTTTTATTGCTCAAATAAAAAAAATCAAATTTGGTAGGGAATTTTTCATGACGTTTTCTTATTGAAAACACAGTCTTTTTGCCGGAAAACTCCCTTTTTGGGTGCTTGGCGGGGGCATTGACGAAAAAAGCTACTGTCTCTAACTATTTTTTTACCAAAAACTTTTTTGGGTGCCTAGCTGCCTAGTATAAATATTTTCCCAATAATACAATATTTTCACGATAAGGTGGCCGCACGATAAAGAGCATTACGATAAAATGTATGACCGATAAAGTAACCACACGGAAAATTGTCGCACGATAAAGTTATTCATGATAAAATGACCGGTTATCAATTTTCATAAAATATTAAAATATAAAATATAGTAAAAAATAAAAAAATGATTTGAAATTCTCTATTCTCTTGTGGTTTTTTACCGATTATGATTTTCTTTATTACAATTTAAAAGCTATTATCAATTGAAAAAAAATTTTTTAATTGCTTATTGTTGGTAGTATATAATGAAATAATGTATATTAATTATGCTCATTTTATGTTTTCTATCTAAAAATATAAAAGTTTTCTAATTAAATTTCATTAAATAAAAAAATATGATAACCAAAAAATTTTTTTTAATATTGTAATAATATTTAATGTTATCAATATGTTTTCAAAATAATAATAAAACAATATTAATTGATAAATGCAATATTTTGATAACTTATTTATATAAATTTAATAGTGTACTACTAGTCTTATTAATCTTTAATAGTTGTGGTTATGGTTTCTGGGGGAATTCCTAGTAGATTTTGTTTGCCAATTGAAATCGGATAACATGTATAATTATTCATATAAAATTAAATATAAATTAGTAAATTTGTATATATAAATTTTAATGTATTTGGAAATTCAAAGTAGAAATTGTCTTAGATCCCCAGTACAAAAGGTTTTCGGAAATTTCTTTTAACCAATTTTGCAGGGGGTTTCCAAATTTCTTTGATATAAATTATTAAGAATTACAAATTAATAATGTAAAATTATACCAATTTATACCAAGTAGTTTAAATGCAATCATTTAATTATTCGAGGTTAGTCATAGTCATACAATAATTTTACGAATTAGAATGAATTGATTCTGTAGATTTATTTTAGTATATAATTTTATTCTTATAAATTTAATTTTAATAAATTCATCAATAGTTTGTATCATATTGGAACTATATACATTAAAGAGTCAAAAATAATAAAATTTAGAGAGATTATCAATTTAATTTAATAATATTGATTATTATTATAAAATAATGCTAAAGCTCTTTTTATAATTCTCAAAATTAATTTGTAAAACTTAATTCAAAGTACACAATTTAAACGTGAATTACTAACTTGTTACGAAATTTTGTTTTTGTTTTAGCTTAAAAGAATTAAATTTAATTCCATTTTCAAAACTTGTTTTAAATTGTTATAAAAAATAAAAAAACAACTTAATTTCATCCAATATTAAATCTTAACTCTTTGGGGCACAAATATTTAGATTAACAAAAGGCCCAAGTGGCATATAAATTTTATTTTAAGAAAATAACAAAAAAAATTTAATTATAATTAATTTTAATATTCAATGATTTTTAAAATTACAAACAAATTTAACTGCATATTTAGATATCAGGTAGGATATTAATAGTACCACTATGCAGTTTCTTACAAGACTTAAACCATTATATTTTAAGTTTGTTTAATTTTTTATGGTGGGTTAAAAAATATCCCACATTCAATATCAGGACATAAAAAAGATGGGACATTTCAACCAAAGGGTTAATACATAATAATATGTATACATATATGTACTATATATTTACTCTTTGGTCTATCTCTATGCTATCGCTATGTTATTAATTAAAAAGCTTTGAACAATAATTTAAATTGTTTGTACGAAATTATTCACAATTATCATATAGTACCTATAAGTTTACTACTATTTAGTTTACTACTATTTGTTATCATTACATTGATTTTTTTTAAAAGAAAACTTGCAACAATCTTTGAATATCTGTTTCTAATATAAATTTCTAATTATTTTAACTCATCAGTTTTCTCGAATGAGGAATATTTTGTATATATATAAATTAAAAAATTAATAATATTATATGTAACTGAAATTTGCAATTTATATAATATATTTAAAACCGAATAATATTCAAAAATTATTGTAGATTAATTTTATTTTATACATAAATAATTTTTGTTCCTCTTTTTCATCACTAAATTTCATCTGTTACTATTGAAATAAAAATTTATTGAAATAAAAATAATTATAAAATTTAATATTCATATTTATTAAGGGAATGTAAAATTTGTAATTTATATCATAACATCTTTAATTTATTAGTTGTAAAATTTTTTTATGTCGTAATTTTCATTTAATATTATTTATGTGTGGGCGGCGGCGGGCGTTTGGACATTTTTCAAAAAAAATTTTAAGTGTATTAGTATTCATATTTTTTTCGGAAAGTTTATTATTATAATATTTTATAGAAGTTTTCTTTATGTTTCTACTACTTATATAGATAAAATACTTTAATTGAATTGTCTTATAATAAAGTTCATTCATTTACAGATCCACTTTAAATTATATTTTCTAGGAAAAAAGAATGTATACATAATACTTAGTATATGTTAAACAGATTGAATTTCAAATATATCTTCTTTTTTTTTGTTATCTTCGAAATTCGAATCTGTTTTTGCATATATTACTAATTTGGTTTTTCTCATTTATTTGCAAATGATGTCATAAATACATATATTGTTTTTGTATTTTATTTTTGTAAAATAAAATTATAAAAAATTTTATATAATTATTTTTTTACAAATCAAAAATTCAAAAGAAATTTCATTATTAATTTTAACCCGCATAAGTCCTTAATTTTCGTAGACGAATTGGTTCCTCGTATCAATTTGATACAAATATAGATTTTTTTTGGAAATCTATATTGAAGATAACTGGCCAATTTGCGGAATAATTACTTATTCATGAAAGCAGCAGAGAGTTTTAAAAAATATAACGAACATTTTTTTACATGAACTATAAAATTGTATCAAATTGATACGAGGAACTGATACGGGTTAAAGTACCTACCAGTTTTATAAATGCTGTTAATAAATATAAATTTTGTTTTTATATTAAAGAGTGCGTAGACAATGGTGGCGAATTTTTTTAAAGGATGAATATATATATTTATGTACAAGTGCGGTAGAGACAGCAATATCGTCCACAAATTTTTTTGGACGTACAATTTTCGAAATTTAATTTCCAATTGCACGTCCAATTATGGCACAACATATCATATATGACAAAGCTCACAATTTTACCAGTTTTTTTTTTAAGTAAATACCTAGCTTTAAAATAAAAAAAAATTGTCAAAATATAATTTTGTATATATATAATATTCACGCCCATCTATAGTTTTTTTTATAAAACCTCATCTTTTGGACGTCCAATTCGAAATTAAATATAAGTTTCGTCATTGTCTAAATCCCACATTAACCCATTTTATCCCATAGTACAAATTCTGGCACAGAGATTTAGATGTCCCTACTGCAAGCTATGAAATATATATTGGACTCAAACCACTAACATAATATTCTGTTAGATGTCCCCTACAATGTATATTGCGGGAATCCCAGATTTATTTATTTCAGGCAAACGGAATATTTTTTCTTTCTGTATAATTTTGCAATTGTGTAATGGAATTTGAAAAGTGTCTTTAAAAATAAAGTGTGGAATTTTCATTTGATATAGTTGTGTGTATTTTACTTTTGAAAAGTTCAAATAATCCTAAGGATATAACTAAAGACAAAGTTGATTTTGATAATTTTAATCCTAAGGATATAACTAAAGACAAAGTTGATTTTGATAATAAAAGTTGATTTTGATAATTTTTTTCTATTTTAATGTTTTCTTTAAAATTGCAATTTAAAAATTTTTTCTTTAAAATTGTTGACGATTTTGTTTTTTTTTACTATTATATTAAACTTTAATATTTTCATAAAAAACTGATTTATTTGCGATAGGTTTACCTTTTATCTAATGGGTTAAAAGACTTGATCGTCTGATAATAATAATTTATATTTGAATTTGAATTTATAGTCAGTTATATTTAATTTAATTTTTTATTGACAATTTCTTCAGTATATAATCATAAATTTGTTAGTAGTAACCGATAAAATTTTAGCTATACATATATATTTTATTTATTATCAAGAATGAAATTTTCTTAAATTTTGTTGCATAAAATTAAAATTGAATATTTAATTTTATGCAACAAAATACCATCAATTATAAATTTGATTACTTCCCGAAATTGTGGATAATAATGTTTTTAATTTATAAATAATATATTTATTTAGACTATATAATCAAACATATGGATTATATTTATTAAATGAATTTCCGTTTTATGTACTGTACCTACCTAAATTGGAATTTTATTTGGAAAATGGTTTCATTTGTTTAAAATTAATCAACATATTTCCATATTTGAAGATAATTTTTTTTCTTCTTATGTTAATTTGTTAATTTATATAAAAGCCATTGTTTAAATAAATAATTCTTTATCGAGTGATTAATTTATTTTTTTAGAGTGAAATTCCATTTTATTCATATAAGTATTCATATAAAACAAATTAGTTTTTTAGTAACCAATATATAATATTTGAAACATCATACAATGATGTATGCATGTTTGTATTTTCAAAATTTGCATAAAATTCTTGATTTAAATTTTAATATATTTTTGTTTATTCTAAAATATATAATAAAAAAATTCTTCATCGTCACAAAAAAAAATACTATAAAAATTTCGATTTAAATTTTTTCTTCTCTTATATAAATATGTATAAATTATAATTTTATTATGTATATATAGTATAATTTAAATTCAGATTACAAACTTTCATTGCCTTGTTTTGACATTATAATAAAAAAAACGAAGATAATATTTTAATTAATAATTGAAATTTAAACTTAAAATATTATTGTATGTCAACAAAAATGAAAATTTGTCTGCTGTTGTATATATAAAAAACTGGGAAATGAATAATATAGTTTCTTTATCATAGCAAAAATTTTGAGTATTTTCGATACAAAACTAAAATTTTAAAGTCTTCGTGAATTTTTGTATTCATACATACATAACAGAATAATAAAAAAATAATAACAACTATCTATAAGTGGTCAAAATAATAGCTTGTTCCATTTTGTTTTTTCTCCTATCATTTTTTTATCTTACCAATTGGTGCGAATCTGCGCTGCCATCATTTAAATATGAGTTTGATAATTTTCTCTGTTATTAAAAAAACATTAATTAATTTTTATATATGTAGTAAAATTGAATATAATATCATTTTTGCTGAATATTATACTTAATTCAGCGAAAATATAAAATTTCAATTTAAGCAATCGCATTAAAAATGTGTTGAAAGATTTTCTTTCTTAAAAATATATTTAAGCAAAAAAAAAATAAAGCTCCAAAATATACCAATTAAATATTCATTTATGTTTATTTATTTAATTAATATTGATTTAGTAATTTTATAACAACAAAAAACTTAAATTTAAATAAGTTATTTTTTCTTCCTTATTTTTTTTTTACTTTAAATATAAATATAAAATTTTTAAATTTTAATTTAATGTAAAATAGTTCAAGGCTTTTTTTCAGTTCGTTTCTCTTTTTTCTTCTTTAAAAGAAATGATAATTTTTATTTAACAATTTTTTTTTTTAATTTCAATTTTTTGGTCCAATTATAGATATATACAAAAAAATTCACAGAGTTGAAAATTATAATTAAATTGAACCCAAAAGAAAAAGGTCATGACACACACTATAAAAACAATTTTGATTAAATTTTTAATTGTTACAAAATTATTTTATTTAAATTTAATTTAAAAAAGTATTTAAATATTTAAAAATAATATGATAAAGATTTAATTAAATTGAAGTTGACCGGAGTCAAGGTAATATTTATGCAAATAAAAATCATAATTTTTTTCTCAATATTTTTTGTTTTTTTTACTAGATAAGTAAAATATTTTATTTAGAGAGAGGTAAAAACTTGTTTATTTTCTGATAGTTTTGTTATTGTGAATTTTTAAGATTTTATCATAATTTTGATAAAATTTATATTATATTATTTACGTCTATTATTTTTATTTAAGTGGCGCTTAAAAATCTCATTTGAGTATAATTTTTTTTTTAAAAAAATTATCTTGTATTATAATAATAATATAATTTTTTTTATTAGTAATAATGATAATAAATTTAACCTTAAAATTAGTGAAAAAAAAAACATAATTTTTGGTTAAAAAAAGAATGTAATTGAATTTGTAAATAAGAAAAAGAAGAAAAACTTTTATTACAAAATTTTTAAAAATTGTAGTCAGTAAACAGAGTTTTAGTTGTTCTTTCTTTTTTCTGTGCGACATTAAAATAGTATAATAAATATTTTACCTTAAATATGAAATAAAGAATTAAATTTTACTTGCTTTTTGGTTTCACGATAATTTTTTAAAAGAGATATTAAATAGAGCATTTAATTTTTATTGTTTGTATAAATAAAAAATTCTTTATAAAAAAGTAACTTGAAAGTTTACTCCACAGAAATCATATTTCATAATTTAAAATTTCAATATTTTACACTGTTTATTCTGAAATAGGAAGTAAAATAAGTTTTTTTTTTGGGTACAGTTAAATTTATGTTTGTTAAACAGCTACAAAATAAATTGACCTAACATATACAAATATAATTATGAGAATTTTGTACTAATTAGTCAAATTTTGAAACAAAAACTTTTCAGAATTAGAACAGAAACTTTATACTATTCATTTGCAATGTAAATTGTGTCATCATTGATTTTTTTACATTAAATAAATTTATTAATATTTATTCAGATAGTGATTCACTATTGAAAAAAGCTATACAATTATGTTGTAATGAATGGTTTCTGTATAAGAAAACAAAGTTAATGGTTCAAAACCAATATAGGATTAGTATATTCTTCTTCTTGATCTTCTTTTGCTACAACGGCCCAATGTGCGCCTGCGCCTAGGCCTACCTCTTTTTTTAGAGGTTTTCTTGACAAATCAGTATATTAGTTCTCAAAAATTGCAGTAGAAATCGAAAACTAGAAGAGGTAGTCTGTCTGCTGTAGTCTGTATAATTACATAATTCATTTTTCGAATAACATTTTCAATAAAAAATTGTCTTGGGTAACTAATCTTATCACAAATTGGAGCCTAAACTGCAATTTTATGGCTTGTTGAAATAAATTTACTATTAATATTTCAATAAGCTTAAGATGAAAATTTTCGCAAATTAGACAAATTCCATGAATACATAAAAATATGAAACTAATTTCTATTTATATATACTATTTTATTGATTTTCGTCCAAAATTACAAATTTTATGAAAAAACAATTATTATTAGCTAATTATATATAGTGAAAAGCAATCTTATACATATATATATATATATATATATATATATACATATATATATTTAATTTAATTAAGTTTATGGCTTCGCATTGTTAGGAATTTTTTTTAATGTTTATACTTTATACTAAATGTTTAATAGAACAAAAATAAATTATGTAAGTGATTCTTTAATATAAAATTAATATACAAATCTATGTATATTAAAATTGTTATTACAATTAATAACATTTAATTACTTTTTAATCTTATCTCCTTAATGCTTAATTAGTCGACATCGGAAATAATATAAATATTTTTTTTCATAATTAAAAATATAAAATTGTTAATTGAAAAACCAATCGAAATTTTGGATTTATCGACTCTTAGAATGCAATAATCTTGTTTTTATATATAAAAATATCAAATAAAAATGAGTAATTCCTTATTATTTAAATTTAATATTCGATTGAATTCTCTATGGTAAAACCATGTAATTATCTTCTTTTTTTTTCAATTTCATAATAAGAATATTAATTATTGAAATTTTTTCTTATTATTAGTGAAATATTTAATAAATATGCAAAAAATGATTATTTCTACTGCTAGAGTTAAATTACAGACAACTCTCGTTTATAAATTCTTTGTAAAAAAAAAGTTCAATCTTTCTCGAATAGAATATCGAACAAGATTGATATTTCGAATGTGACAGTCTGGCACGCATCTGGTATTAGTATACTTGAGACGTTCTATCAAAAATTTTGCGTCGATACCCAGCAAACATGTCTTCAGTGACATACCCATGAATCACCCAAGACATGTCTTTAAGACAGACCCAAGACAGACTGCTGACATCGCCATACAAATGTCACAAGTCGTCATGCATGACATGTCTTGGGTTTGTCTTGCATGACATGTCTTGGGTGTGTCTTGCATGACATGTCTTGGGTCTGTCTTGCATGACGTGTCTTGGGTTTGTCTGGCAAGACGTGTATTATGTTTGTCCTTGTGAAAAAAAAAATCATATTATATATGAAAATCACTATTTTTTATTTAAAAACTAATAAAATACATTTCAAACTAATCAATAAAAACTTTTAACAATAATTATAAGTCAAAATATGACTGAAAAAATGTAATTAAAGAAATTCACAATTTTTTTTCCGCAAGACAAATACAATACATTACTGTCTGACACTGAATAAAAAAGATATACAAAAAATAGAATTTTTTTTTAGTTTTTGTAATAGTCACCAGAGGCCTTACCACCTTAATGAAATATTTTATATTTCGAAAAATATTGTATACCTATCTCTTTCTTTCTAACACATTTTAAATTACCCAAGACATACTAGTGACATGTCTTGGGTCGGTCATGCAAGACAGAATTTTTGTTGGGTAGATACCAAATTTGTCTATATTTTGTCTGATTTTATAAGTAACTGACTGATATGGGAAAAGCTTAACCCTGGAATTACAATATACGCTTTTATTTTACACTCAATACGCAGCAGGTGTCAAAATAAAGTTGAAAACAACTCTCGTTTATAAATTGTATGAAGGCAACTTTTTCAATGAACGCAACCGTTTCACTCGAATTTCGCAATTATGAAATAGTGGGTTAAGGGTCGAGGAGCGCCAGAAAAAAGCCCGAATCGTGACGTCACGTCATACCAATGTTTTTTTTCTGAAAAAGAGCTTTTATATTCTTTGTGTGTATGCGTTTGTAATACATTATTTGATGTTTTTATAGGAATGCGGCGTTGCCATATAATGTATAATTATATGTGATGATAAAATTATCACACAAATTTTGATTTTTGGAAACGAGTTCATATTTCATAATATAATATATCAATACCGTATATGTAATATATCTATTATTGCTTGACCAGATATTTATGGGTAACGAAATTAATTTTACTTTCCCTCTATTGAATTTACAATTATTTTATATAATATAATATGTAAATAGTATATGTATAATATTATCTGATCAGATATTATAATATTATATATGTACTAAATATATAGTTATTCTTATATCCATATATTTATATAATATAAAATATTATATATATTATATAAAATAATTGTAAATTCTATAAAGGGAAAGTAAAATTAATTTCGTTACCCATAAATATCTGATCAGATATATTGTATTGGGGGTTATTCTACAAAAGGGCGTATTTGAATGAAAACGGTCGTATTTAATTTTTTTTAATGAAATATCAATATATGTATGTATATTATCCTTGATGAAATTATGTATGCCCATATTTTCATCTGGGATTTTCTCTAGCACCCCTGGATGGATTGGGCTGATATTTGGTAAACACATTTAAATTAGTGGTCTGGATGAAATGATGAGTGGCCATATTTTCATCTGGGATTTTCTCTGGTACCTCTGGATGGATTGGGCTGATATTTGGTAAACACATTCATTATAGTGATCTATTGTTAAGTATGCCAGAACTCCGCCATTAGCTTTACTTGGAAGATGGTTATATGATTAAAACGTGATTTCTGATATTTTGTGGGAAATAATGGAGGAGCACTGGCATATTTAATTATAGAACAATATAATGAATGTGTTTACCAAATATCAGCCCAATCCATCCAGAGGTACCAGAGAAAATCCCAGATGAAAATATGGCCACTCATCATTTCATCCAGACCACTAATTTAAATGTGTTTACCAAATATCAGCCCAATCCATCCAGGGGTGCTAGAGAAAATCCCAGATGAAAATATGGCCATTCAGCATTTCATTCAGGATAATATATGTACTTATATTGATATTTCATTAAAAAAATGAAATAATATCCTTCCTGAATTTTTTTTTTAGATTTTACCTACTTTTTTTTAACTTCATTTACCTATAAAAATTGAGCATGTATATAAATTTGTAATTATTTTTACACTTTTATAAGCCTGATCCAATTTTTGAAACAAATAAAAAAACTACACCTGAATCTAAAAATCCACCTTTTCTCATACATTTTATCTGAAAAACAAAAAATATAAAGAAAATATGTAAACTAAAAATTATGTTATTGGTAATAAATATTTTCTATATACATCCATCCATATGTTATGTACAAACAAGGTATTATTCATAAAAAAAATCAGAATTGCAAATAAAAAATAATTTGAAACACACACAAACAAAAAAAGAGCTTTCATTGGCAATAAAACTGTTTAAAATTGACTTCAGCGCTCAAAGTTCCCTATCAGAGACTAGCTACACTAAATTTCACACATTTTCTTCCAAAAATTTTTTGAAAAAAAGAGGTTTTTATATAAAAATTTAATTATTAGAAAAATGATAACAAATATCAAAAATGTAAAACATACATCCGTGAAAAATATATTCAATCTTTATTCTGTAGAAAAAAAATTATCAAAATATGTAAGGGTTTACTCATAAAATGGGCAATAAAATGGTCCACTTTCAGGTGCGGGGACAGGTATATGGGGGGGGGGGGAAATTAAAAAAGTAAAACACCTATCCGTGAAATTAATATATTCTTGATATGTTATAAAAATTTCGTGGAAGAAAATGTTCACTGGTTTCGTATAAAATGGGCAAAACAATCCTTCTATAAAACACTAAATGGCGCTCCGCGAGCCTTAACTGAGCTTAAGAGCTGAAACTACGCATTGATGTGTCAAAATAGAGAATTGTGAGTAAATATTTATAGAGGGCGAAATGAAAAATGAAGCACGTTCTTAATCGAACATTGTCAGTATTTTTTTTTTTGATAATTTATAATATTTTATAAAATAACCTTTGAACTTAACTATTTTAATTGCTATTTCTGTTGATTGTTCATATTTTTTTTAAAATATGTATAAATAAATTTATTATAATATATATTGATAATAAACTTTGAATTCATTTTTTATTTAAGATTTGTTTAATTATAATCATAAAACATATTTCTTTTGCAATTTATTTTTTATCGGGAGAACAGCAACAGAAAACATATTGATTGATAATATAGTGACTTACAATGCTATAATAATGTAAAACAGGTCAAAAGTTCAATTTCAAATCGATAAATTTTATTTTTAGTTTGGAAATTTTTATTTAAATTAAATGATAATTATAATTATAGCATTGTAAGTCACATTTAATTTGAATTATTATAATAAAGATGTGATCTTTGATGATGATTCACAAATTATGGGTAACTAATAAAAAAAAAGTATTTTGCAGACAAAACAAATAACATCATTCATCATAATCTTTATTCTTATTTATATTTAAATTCTTATGAAATTAGTATTACTTATTACATAGTCTGAATTTTTCATATCACAAAATTACTATCAAAAATATGATGAGAGGTCTAGGCTTTTTTGGCCTTTTACACCATCAAAATAAATGAAAGAGTTTTTTTTTTAGTAATCAAATAAATAAAATATAATAATAATCATAATTTAATAATCACGTTTTTAGAGGATAGACACACAATTCTTCAAATATTATATACAAAATTTCATTTATAATATCTGAAGAAACCTTATCAATAGGACTTTCAAAAACATTTTTGTAATATGTTAAAATTCTTTCTTCATATAATTTTTTTTTTTAAAGCTTTTCACACGAAATAAATAATAAAATCAATAAAGATAATATAAAAAAGAACTAGAAAAAATTTATAGTTTAATATTTAAACAGACATATAAAAAAAAATTTTAAAATTAAAATTTTTAAAAATCTTTCACAATAGAATATTTTATTCAAAAAAAATAATTATTTTTTGGTTATATGTATTTCGAAAAACAAAATTTTGGAATATAAATTTTCCTATATTTACCTGATCCGTATTAATTTTGTATTAATAAATAATACAAAATTTTAAACATCTGTTAATGAAATTCAGTATATTAATTAAATATTTGTTGTGCAATTTAATTAAAAGAATTTTATTTGTATATTCTTATTGTTTTTTTTTTAAATTAATAAATTTCGTCTTTTAAATTAAATTTTCTATATATACCGTACAAAAAAAAAATTATACTTTAATTTTTTAAATTAATGAATTTCGTCTTTAAATTAATTTTCAAATACCAAAAATTTTTATATACTTTTAAAAACAAAAGTCGTAAAATTAAATACAAATGTTTGCAAATGAATAATTTATAATTTAGGTACATATTTTACGAATATGTATTACAATTGTTTAAAAAAAAATCAATTTTTATTTAATAACAATTCAAATCATATCTTTTTAAATATATTGATTTTTCTAATTAATAAATTATTGAAACGATTTTGTAAATTTATATGAAAATCGTATATTTGAAATAATTGTTTTTGCTTATCCTTTATGTGGATGATTTAATAATTGATGATTGAGTGTTTTATTTAAAAAAAGAAATTCTTATTTCTCTTTATAAAATATTCTACCAAACAAAATTTAATAGTTAATTGTATTATTGGCATATATTTTTCCTAAGCATAAATTCTGCATAACATAATTAAATTAAAGGTTAATTTTCAATTCCTTCTCATGAATTGTAGTGACCCAGATTTTATTGTAATTGTAATAACATAGAAAATATCTGTTTGCGTCAAATAAAGATCTGTTGCTTTGTGCGGCGCAGCTGCGTCTGATGAGAAAGAACTGAAAATTAGCCCTAAGTGAATACATAAACAGCAGATTTTCGAAATTGATTGATTATACTTTTTATCATTATGATAAAAAAAAATGTTAAACATAATATAAACTTTGGGTTAAATATGATTCGAAAATCAAAAATTAATCCAGTTTTTATTAATAATTTACTAACATTATAATCTAGTAGAGTAGATTATTGTGAAAAATTATAATTAGAACGTTGTTGTTGTTCTATAATAACCGGGTAATAGTAAGTCAATTTACATTTTTTAAGCAACACATACATAATAAATTAGACGACTAAATGCACTAATAATTATATAGTTAAATTCTATTACGAATATTAAAATCTTTTTTGTTTTAAATACAAATTATCGTAATTAATTGCAATAATCGTCTGTTTATTATTATTATACTTTAGTGACATAATTAAATAAATGAATTAATTTTAAATTATATCAAAATAGTTTTTCTTAACAGTAATTTTTCTGAAAAGTTATTGAACTGCACCTGAGTGCACAGTAAATGAGCTTTAAAATTTCAATTTATAACTATTATAATCATCATTTTATTTTTGTAATCATTCTATATATTTAGTTTACACATTATTATAATTATAATTATCATTTACGCATCGTTTCTTCCTTATTGACAATATTTATAAAATGTTAATGCCCTAGTTGGTTGAATAAATATGTAATCATTTTTTATATACATATATATATAAAATAAACATAAATAATTATATAATTAAATATGTTGGTGCTTTTATTATTTAAATAATATATTCTGAATCAGAATTATATTTTAAAATAATTTCTTTTTTTTTTTTTTTAAATAAACGAAAAATTTAATTTTTATTAAAAATTTTTATAATATAAATAATTTTTCTTTCTTTTTTTTTTTGTAGGTAACAAATATGATTCAATTACAAGTTATCATATTAAACAATTAGAATCATCATCATTAGTAAATTTAAGATCAAAACGTGAAACTGATAATAATAGTGATTTATCAACACAATATACAAGTATTTCAAAATTAGATCAAGGATCACAACAACAACAACTATTAATTAAACCAACTGAAACACCAGCATTAGAACATTCACCATCACCAACAAATATAAATATTACATCAACAGTAACTGATAAACCATCATTAATAAAACCAATTAAATTAGATGATAAACAACAACAACAAGATAAACAATTATTAGGTGTTAATGGTGCTGGACAACGTAAAGAATATATATTAACAACAACAACAAGACCACCAATTGTATCAGATCCAATTAATACAGAACCAACAAAAAAAGGTACAATTATAAAAAAAGTACAATCAACAATAAATAAAGAAACAGCAGTAGTGGCACCAGCAGCACCACTACCACCAGTTTTATCAACAGATCCACTAACAGCAATTGATGATTTCTTTAATAGTAATATTGATATATCAGAAGAAGAAGTTGAAAAAAATTTAAAAGATAAAAATTATACATTAAATTATACTGAGGTAAAGTGGTAAAATTAAATTAATTCTAATGTAATTCTATTAAATTAATAGAATTTTTTGTCACATTATTTTGGTTAAATTTAATAGAAAGTAAAAAATTTAAATGGAATTATTTATTTTGTATAGGAACATCATGTTTATTACAATAGTACAATTTTTACTGATAAACAAATGGTTGATAATTATTGGGAATCATTTAAAAATATCAGTTCTAATAATATGTTATCCACATCACATAGACGTGCAATGGTAAAATTATGAAATACATTTTTTTGTGTCATTTTTTAAAATAAATTTAATTTATTTTTTAGACAGTACAATTATCATTTGATTTTCCATTTTATGGTAATCCAGTACGAAATGTAACCGTAGCAACTGGAGGATTTTTATATACAGGCGAATATGTTCATTCATGGTTAGCTGCAACACAATATATAGCACCATTAATGGCTAATTTTGATTCAAGCTTATCTAATAATTCACTTGTTCGTTATAGTGACAATGGTAATGGTTTTACTTAAGTAAAAAATTTGAAAATATATATTGTTGTTTTCTTTTAAAAGGTACTGCTTTTACTGTTGTTTGGGAAAATGTTTATTTACAAGATAAACGTGATGTTGGTACATTTACATTTAGTACAACATTACATAAAAATGGTGATATTGTTTTTGTATATTTTAATGTACCAATGCCAATTGAATCAATACATGATGATAAACATCCGGTTAAAGTTGGTTTATCAGATGCTTATATTATTGATAAAGTTATATTCTGTAAGTTATAAGAAATTCTTAATTTATTTATTCATTTCTTAATTAATTAATTTCTTTTCATTTTAGTTGCAAGAAGAAAAACAATTTACGAATATCATCGTGTTAATTTTGCTAGTAGTGATATTCAAAGTGATACAATTATTTATCTTAAAGCTTTACAAACATGTTTGGGCTTTAATACTTGTCAAACATGTTTGGATCATAATACAAATTTTGATGTAAGATAATATTTTTGTTTTTGTAGTTTTAAATTAATTTCATTTTCAAAATAATTTATTTAGTGTGCTTGGTGTCCAACTTTGAATAAATGTTCAATTGGTACTGATAGAAAAAGACAAGATTGGTTACAAAAAGGTTTTATTTTAAATATTTCTATAATTTATTTCAATTAATGTTTAATTAAAAAATATTTTCTCATTAAAAGGTTGTGATCGTACACAGATAAAAAATATTGAAGTATGTCCAGCAGTTGGTACTAAAGGTAATGATGCTGGTTCAATGCGAAGTGATTCAAACGAACATACCGATATTGATAATCATGATATTACAACTAGTAAAACAATTGATCGTTCTGGTAGAAAAGATACATCAGCTGAAAATATTGCTGATACAAAATCATCAGATACAGCTAGTAATATGGCTGTATCGGCACCACATGATCAACCTAAAAATAATGTTGGTTTAGCAATTGGTTTAATGATACCAATTTGTATGATAATGTCAATATTAGTATGGGTATTCTATGCATACAGAAATCCACATACAAAAAGTGGACAATTATTAATTCAGGTAAGAAATTATTAAATATTAAAATTGAATAATAAACTTTTATTATATTATAAAAAAAATTTTTTCAATATATTTTAATTTCATGCAGACCAAAAATCTAAAGGTTTGTGTCCGTAAAATTGTTGTTTGTAGATAAAATATTACTTCGATGAAAAATTTTGTCCCCCCAAATGTCTCTCGTTCATTAGACTTTTAGCTATCATATTGAAAATTATAAAGTTTATATTGTAATTTGAAAATATTTTGTTTCTATAAAAAATATTCAATCAAAAATTGTTGAATTTGCAAAAGTCATTTGAACGGGAAATTTAAAATAAAATAAGCAATAATAGTAAAATGATAATTATGATTATGTAGAAAAAATATAGACCCAATTGTGTGTATTCCCTTTTTTTATTCAATTCATATTAAAAGAAATTCCTATTATTATGATTAATATTAAAATTATTCATTATTTTCAGTATCGTCCAACTCATTGGTCCTGGAGACGAGGTGAAGCTAGATACACAGCAGCAACGATACACATGTAAATTTCAATCCTTTAAAAAAATTAAAAACATAAAATTAAAAAAAAAAAACTTAGGGAAAAAATTTAACAGCTTAAATATAAAATATTTAATTTAATGTAAAAAAAAACAGAGTTGAAATGAGAAGTATAACTTTTATAAATAAAAATTATATTTTGATTAGCAAAAAAAAAAAACAAAAAAACAAAAAGAATTAAGCAACAGATTTTATAATAATAATAATAATTTTGATTGTAATATTGTAACAATTTTTTTAAAAAACATATCAAAATTGTTATTTAAAATAAGCATTTTCTTTTAAAAAATAGTTATTGTTATTTTATATAAAAAAACAAAATCAATGTTTCTTGATATTTGCATAATAACAAAGAATATAGAACAAGAATTGCCAGCACTCAATTAGCTCTTGTCTAGGAACATTGGGATACATGTACATACATGTTAAAATTTTACTAGGTTTTTGAAAATAATATGCAAATAATATAATATAATATATATGGTTTAAATAGATAAGCAAGAGAGAAAAATAGAGAGATATAGAGAAATGTAATGTAGGCAAACATAAGAAAAACCAGAAGCTAAATGTTCCTAGACCAGAGATAAACATAATAAAATTTTAAGCTGTATCCCAATATTCTTAGACCAGAGCTAATTATGTGGGTACTTCTTATTAGTTTTATATTTTTTGATAATAATTAAATTAAAATTATCTGTAGAAAATTTTATGTGTTGATTTACAAACCCATTTTTTTTTATTAAAAGTAAACACCAAATAAAAGATTTTTTTTCTTCAGAAATTTAAATACATTTATATACTCTTTTATAATTAAATTACTAACTAAAAAAAAAATATGTGTAGTTTTTTCTAAAAAAATAAATAAAAATTAATGATTATATAAGTTTTACTAATTGTATAAATAAAATTTTTGTATTTTAAGATTTTATATAATGGCGCAAGCTAAAAATAAAATAAAATATTTAATTGTAACTAAGCAAATTAATAAGAAAAAGAATTGACATAAAACATAAAAAAAATATAAATAAGAAAAACCTATACAAAATTATTTAGGATTTTTGGTTTATGAAATCCCGGAAATCGAAATCCTGGAATTGAAAAGCAAAACATCAGATTTTCGAAGTAATTTTGGAAAAAGGGAAAATTCCGGATTTTTGGCATTCTGGGATTTAGTATGAATCCTAAATATTTATCCTTTCTAAGAATTGAAATTATTAAAAAAAAAAATACTGGAACTAAAAATACTGAACTTTTTTCTTAAAATACTGCAAGAAATTTTTTGTAATAAAAATGTAAATTTTTTGATACATATAAACATCACTATGAAATTATCACATTTAATTATATAAATATGTACTATAATATATAATATATTTTTTTAAAATTAATCTAACAAAAAGAAATAAAACAAATTATAAAACTTTTAATCACATTTACCCACCAATAAATTTTTTTCATATAAAAATTCTATTATTGACTTTGCTCACATTTATGTAATAAATATTACAAGTTTTCATTAATTAATCTTATCAGGATATTTCATTACCCAATAATAAAATTATACGTTTAAACATTTTGTGTACAAATATTTAATAAAAAGTCTATTTTTAAAATCAATAATTAGGTGTAAAAATATTTTTTGTGTCCCTACTTTTAAAAAATATGTAAAAAAAAATCGTGATGAAATCAGTGATTTTCAGGCCTTATAAAAAATTAAAGTAAAAAGCAAAATTTAATAAAATAAAAAAAAAATAATTCCAATTGAAATTAAAATAAAAAAATTACCTATAATACCAATAAATTTTATACACACTTTTTTAGAAATTAGAAATGTTGCGTGCATTATTAAAAAATAGAATTAAGTCTAAAAAAAATTGATGTTTTTAAACAAATAATATTTTAAATTTACTATACGAAGAAAAAATTATTATATAAATAAATTCTTTATCTTCAATAAACTTTTTAATCCTTTTTTTTTTTAAATATAATATGCAGAAATAAAGAAAGTTATTGTAAAATGTGGTAGCATTTATTAAAGTATATTATTTAAATTTTATATATTTTAAAAGATTTTGTAAAATTTATTTATGAGTTTTTTCGAAAAACAATTTATTATTTTGATATTTTTTATCTGTGGTGTATTTACTTTTTTAAAATATGGAAATTAAAAATTTTTATAAGGAATTGTAGTAACACAAATATTTTTTTATTTGAATTAAAATTATTATATATTTTGTTTTTGTAAAGGAATTTTATTAATTGGTTTGTATAATTAATAAAAAAACAATATTATGTTTGTGCAAAAAAAAAGAAGAGAGAATTAATAAAGATTTCATATTTTTTTTTGTTTTTATAAGAAATGTATTTTTTTGTCGCCCGAAAAAGTAATTAACTGAAATGTGTCCTTGTCCACATCATTTATGTACTTGAAACTTTGGTTAATCAAATTAAATAAATTAATAAATAAATTGTTGAATGGAACACATCGAATAGCATCAGTATAATATAATAAGGCTACGGTCAAGATTATCAGCAGAGTTTCTTATGCAGCCCAGCCAGGACGTGTATCGGGGAATTCGTAACGTGTGAATTAAAAAGCATCAATAAATTTCGACTGAATATTAATACGACCGGCTGTAAAAAGCCAAATATTCAAAGGAAAATTCAAAAAAATATATATTTTAAATTTAATTAGTCATAATCTTGGATTGCTATTTTCGAATTAAATAAACACTATAAAAAAACACAAGAAATTTACAATTAAAACTTTTGCATCATAATTCTCTTTTCAGTAACTGCGTAAGTAAACTGGCAGCAAAGCCGTATATAATATTATATACGGCTTTGCTGGCAGGATTCAATTGTATTCGTAAGAATCCAGCAAATTCAGCTGCTTTTACTGTAAAACTGGAATTTCTACTTGTAGGAACAAACTAACTGACAGCGAGCTGCATTCTTGACCGTGTACAATAGGCAGTAAAGCGAAATATTATTGAAACTAACAAAAATTTTATTTTAGATATACCTTTTTTATTTTTTTTAAATCAATAATATTTATTTATATAAGTAAATTTCGAAATTATTAATAAATTTTATTTGTTGCACTTACGTCAATGAGTTATTGATTTATTTCTATGAATGACTAGGTGGTAAATAAAACTAAATTTCATATTTAGGTTAGTTTTTTTCTACAATAATATTTTTCAAATTATATTTAACTAAATTTTTAAAATATAATTTATTAAGAAAAACAAATAAAACTCTTACATAAATTATCAACAAAAAAAAAATTATTTAAATTTCCCAATAAAAAATAAATAATTATTTTTTGTTATTATAATAAACAAATATACTTTCCAAAAAATTACAAAAGGAAATTCTATAATATTTTAAATTAAATTATTATTATTATTTTTTTTGCAAAATATAATTTTTCTTTTATTTTTTAATTGTTTTTTATTCTTCTTTTATTTTGTTTTGCTTCATAGCATATTCTAAAAACTATTCTCTTGTCTTAAAACAAATTTTGTTTTTTTTTTTATCAAATTCTATTATTATTTTAATTTGTTTTAATATAATTATTTTCAAATATTTCCAATTCATTTTGTATATAATTTGCTTTATTTCTAAGTAATTTTATTTGTTTTTGATTTGTTTCCAATACGTTAAGTGCATTTTCGATTTCTTTTAATTCGTCATTCATATCGGTAGTTGCAGTATCAACAACACGACAAAGGCGAGCAAATGTACTAGATAATTCTCTGTAAATTTATAATATTATAAAATTAATGATTGTTAAATTAAAAAAAAAAAAAACTTTACTGTTGAACTTGATGACTACAATTTGCAGATGTTAAATCAACAATCATTTTCAATTTTTTCGTTGCATGTCGTACATATTGACTTTTAAATGATCGTTCTTTAGCTGAATTTGTCCAAGATAAACGTTCATACATATAAACGCAACCATAAAGTGCACCAATACCAACCAATACACGCCATCCAATTGTTTTCAACATCTGTGTAGTATAAAAGAAAGTAAAAGAGAATGTTTAATAATGTTTTTTCCCCTAAGAAATTATAATGTTTTTTTTTGTATTTACAAGTCCAGCTACTAAAAGTCCTCCCATAGTTCCTTGTGATCCAACAGAAGCAACGGCAAGTCGTGATATAACTGAAAGTTGTTCTTGTGATAAACCGCCTGGTTGTCGTGACGGCATAACACATAATGTATTTTCTGAACCATTACCACTTACAGGTGATAACATATTTTGAACCTAATTTTAACATTTTTTTATATATTTTTATTGTACCAAAAAAAAACATATATATATATATATAATATATATAATGTACTTACGCTATTTTGTCGACCATATGTTAAAGCTGCTTGTTTCTTATTTTTAACCTTTCCAGTAAATCTTTGTATCATTGCTGTTATACCCCAAGAAAATTTAAATTCTAGATCTTCTTGGAAATCAGCACATAGATTTTGACAATTTAATGAATATAACATTTCAAATGGTTGTGTTCTAGTTATAATTTGTTTTGTTTGAACAACTAATTTTTCTGATGGTATTAGAGCATGCATTCGATCTGTAAGATAAAAATTAAATATTTTTTTAACTATAATATATAATAATTTTTTTATATACCTGTCATTTCTCTTTGTGCTGTTTCAACGTTCATTGCTAATGCCATTGATAATCTGGCTCTTAAATTTGAACCTAAACCAGATTCAATATGTCCATTTAATTCTTTTTTATATATATTCAATACTAATGGTTCAGTATGAAAAGGCATATTAAATTCATCAACTAAAACACCTAAACGCCATATTTCTTCATTTAATGCTTTTGATACTTTTTGTTCAACTTCTTCAACCATATTATGAATTTTTAATTTCATTTCTCTTGTTACAGTCATTAGTTGATTTTCAGTACCTTGTATACGATCAGTTAATAATTTTTTTGAATCTAATTTTTTATTACGTAATGTATTAGCACGTTCAAATATATTATCTAACATTAAACGCATATCACCAGCAATATTTTTACCACGTGAACTATGCTTTTCAAATTTCGTTTTAACAGCACTTTTTGAAATACACTCTTCAAATTTACGTTCAAAATCTTGAAATTCAAAATAACGATTTTGAAAACCATCAGCTATTGCACCCATATGACTTGGATTACCTTTAGCTTCTTCAACACGTGCCTAAAAAAATTTAATTATTAATGAAATAAACTTGCAGAGGGTAAAATAATTTAAAAAAAAATACTTGTAAAGTTTCACGAGCTGAAACAAAAAATACTCTTTCGCCTGCCTCTTTTTCAGTGCAAACTTTTAACTCTTTTACGAGAAAATCTACACATCTTTCCTGATGTTGTGATTTTACCTATAAATAAGAAAATTTAGTACATTACACTAGACTACGCAATCTATAATTAAGTTAAATATACATTAAAAATTGTAAATATAACAGAAAAATTTAATCTTTTTTTATAAAACTTCTAAAGAAAATATAGTATATATAGTACATAGTATATATAGTACATTCTTACCTTATCAAGATCCTGTAAGGCAATTGTCAAAAAGAAGAAAAAAAAGAAAGAAAAAAATAAAAACACAAAACAAATTTTACCCAAAATATCATAAAAAAAAAACTACTATATATACATTTAAAATAATAATTTATAATACTAACCGATTCTTGAAATTCTGGTTCATTAGCTGATGCATCCCATCGATTATTTAAAACAAATATATTTGGTTTAGATAATTTTTGTGATACAGTATGAAAAAATGATTTTTCAGCTAATGTCATTGTTGATTCAGCATTTAATACTAATACAAATACATCAGAATTATGGCAGTGGTTATCAATCCAATCATCTAAATTTGGTGATACATCAACACCAGGTGAATCAAGAAATACAACATCATCACGTAATAAATTACATCTTTCACGTGGCCAATAAATTTTAACAAGTGAACTTTCACTTAATTTTTCTTGACATAATGCATTTGCAAGTTGTTTTATATTCTGGAAAATATATTTATTATATATATGTATTGTATATAATTTCTTTTATTTTCTCTTATTTTTATATTTAATACTTACAACAACATTTAATTTTTCATCAGAGCCTTCTTTAACTAAATATGCTTCATGACCATCAATACCTTCAACTTGACAAAAACAATTTGTAGTATGACCAATACCACTTGGTAATATTTTTTCACGTAACATAGCATTTATTACAGAACTTTTACCATTTGATGTTCTACCAAAAAATGCAACTTTCATATGATCACGACTAAGTACTTCGCGTATACCTAAAACTTTATTGACATAACTTGAAAATAATTCTTGTTCTGATTTATCAACAATTTCAATTTCTTTTGGCAATCCTATATAACAAATTATATAAAAAATAAAAACAAATTGAAAATCTATTGCATTAAAAAAACAAAATCAATTTTTTACCATCAATAAATTGTGTTGTTTCAACAACATATTCTTCAATTTCGGTATAAATATGATTAATTTTCTTTTTTGATCTTACAAATATCTGTAATGGTGATGATTTATCCATACCATTATATTGTAATGATCGATGATCGTCATCGGTTAAAGCATTTGCGGTTTGAAATGATGATGTACCAGTTCCACCATTATTTCCAGTTACCATCGATAGTGTTCGATTTAAATATGCCGCCATTATTAAATTTGTTTTTTTTTATGTTATATGTTTAAAATTCTTAATTAATGATGCAAAAAATTAACTTTAATGTAATGTATAGTTTTTTATTTAAAAAAAAAGAAGAACGAAACAAATGAAAAAAAAGAGAGGAAAATAGAAATTATAAATTTTTGAAAAAAAATCAAACAAAAATTTAGATTTTTTTTTCTAATATAATATCACAACAAACAGATAATATTTTTTTTTTTGAAAGTTAAAATATTAAGTTTTTTTTTATAAAAAAAAAATAATATTATAGATAATATTTTTTTTTTTAAATATTTTAACAAATAAATGTTCAAGATTTTTTAATTTATTTATTCTTTTTTTAAAAAATTTAAATTTTAAAAGTTTTTTTATTTTTCTCTTTATATATGTGGTTTATTTGGGGGGGTTTGTTGTAAATTAAATTTTTTTAACAATTCTGGGATAGGAAACGGCTGGTTAACTGAAAATAAATAAAAAAATAAATAAATAGGATAAAAATAATTTAAACTATAAATATAAAAGAATAATTATAATACAAAATGAATTTCTTATAATTATTGAGAGAAAAATGTTTTAAATTTATGAATGAAATATTGAACTTGTATTTGACAATAATTTTATTTTAGATAGAATAAGAATATAGGCCGTTCTCGTTAACGTCAAATGATCGCAGTACTGCAATGTTTTTATTCGTTCTTAATGGTAGTTTAATGTTAATCAATGAGACAGCAACCACAGAAAGAGCATTGGTCAAGCTAAATTTGTCGATTTTTCAGTCTCGATAGTCAACATACCAGTAAAAAGAATTAATACATTGCAGTACTGCGATCATTTGACGTTAACGAAAACCGCCATAATTTTGAAAACAATTAAAGTTTTAGAAAGTGATAATACAATGTTATTCATATAAATTCATAATATTATGTAATATCTTAATAAAATAATTACTATTGATATGATAACCCCCTTTGGACATTCAAAAAAAATATTTAGGGAAGAGGTTTTCAAACTAGAAGACGCGACACCCTTGGGGCCACTAACTAAAAGCATAGTAATAAAAAGTTTCGAAACCACTCATTGAGGGTAAATTGTAATCAATGATTATCAAAAAATTATAACTAATATTATTTTTATTTTTATATTTTTAATATTTTAATATTAAAAGATTGTTTGTTAGATTTACTATTGCTTCTAAGTTTACATATAATTCCACGATATATTCAGTTAATAAGTACAAAGGGTAAATTTATTTAATAGGTATACATAATGTATATTAATTTTCTAGATTTTAAATTTCGAAATAAACAATTTTTACTAGAGTATCAAAAAATTTGTATTATTTACAAAATAGAAAAACATTTTAATAACAAACAATTTGTAAGAAAAATTTCTGTGAAAATAAATTTTCACTTGTTTAAAATATATAAATCACTTTCGCAACAAGAAAATCAAGTTCAACGTAACATATAAAAACGAAAAAAAATATATCTAAAAATAGGAAATTTAAATACAAAACAAAAAATTTACTTCAAAATAGATTTTTATATTACTATATGGATTGGATTAAGAAATTAATTATATGATTAACTTTTCTTTTCTTAAAACGCAAAAAAAAACAAAATTAATTTCAACCAACAACACATGATTATTTTTCTAAACTCTTCTAACCTGCTTTTCTGACATCTTTTAGCAAAATCCGTAAAATCAGCTAATCCTTTTTATATATAAATTTATAATAAAAACATTTCTTAAAACAAATTATTTAACAAAAAAATTAATGATTAAAATATTTTAACAACTATTTTTTTTAATATACGAAAAGAATTTTATTTAATTAAAAGAATGATGTAACAACCGAAGATCAGACACCATTTTTATATTAATTTGTTTGACAGTTCAAAAAAAAAAAAAGACAAATAATTTAATGTGTTGCCAAGTTGGAAAAATTACCTACAAAAAATCCGTAGTGTTTTTTTTTTTGTTTCGGGGTCAAGCAGGACAGAATCTAAAAAGTTAAACCCGCAGCAGATTGGATTTAGTTGAACAAAATTGCAGTAGATGGCCATAAGATATTTATACTCAAATTAAAAGTAATTAATTTTCTCCATTGAAATAAATGTTATGAAGAATTTTAATATACGTGAGTTTCAATCAGATAGCATAGACATAGACTTTAGGTCTTCACAGTTAAGTAATAATTCCGTATTTGATTATAAAATATAAAATAGATATATTAGGCCAAGGAAATATAGAAACTATTTTGTTTTATTTTTGAGTTGTAACCTTGCGGGGTTGCTTTTTGGATTAAAATACAAATTTTATACTCCTCTCATGTAAATTTATATTTTTTTAATATATTTTTTCTAAAGGGTTTCTATCTGGGCGTGGGGAAAGCATTTTGTATTTACAACTACATGTTTGTCAATTATATCTACCATTACTCCATCTAGCTAGGATTTTTGAAAAATTATTTAATAATTCCGTTAAATGTCCATTACTATACTATTACTACATGGAAGTGCAACGAACAAGAAAGTAAAAATAATTTGAAAATCCAATTCCTTTCAAATTATAGTAATTTTAATAATTAAAATATATTTACTAAAAAGTCGGGAAAGCTTCTTTGTTTTATCGGATAATCAAAATAACAGGTAAATAATTTTAATTTAAACAATAATAAAAGCTTCGAGTTTCAATGAGACATAAAATTTCTAAACAAAAAAGAAGCATGCGGTTTTTCTATCAGCAGTAAACAATAATTGCAAGCTTTGCTAATTGTTTTAATGGATAACCAGCGATTTTACTAAATTAATTAATGTTCATACAAGGTATATCTATGTATTAAAAATAAACAGATTTTCATGATCTATAAACAAGAGTTTTTGATGATTTATAAAAAAAAAATCAATTATTTAAAAACCGAGATATGTATATTTCAAGATTATTTGAAAGAATATTCTTTCTTTTTTTTAATGCTCAAAATTAATTGACTGCATATAATTGAATTTCAAATATAAATATTAGCAAATTTCTCAATTTAATTGTTCAATTATTATTATATACTTTAACGGGGTATCTAACAAAAGCTTATTATCTTTTTTGTTGCAAAATGGTGTCATCCATCATCATAGTTTTGAAGATACATATATATAAAATTCGAAATTAACTTATTATTATATAGTATACCTACCTATTTGTCTTATTTTTACAATCAATAATGATTGTAGAAATAGAATAATATTTAATTAATATTTTGTGATAGTAATGATTGTTTCTTATTAGTTAGTACAAGATCCAAATTCCAAATATAATTTTATTGTATATTCAAGTTCGACTTAATATTTTGTACAGTATTGTTTAGAAATAATTATAGTTGAAAATTATTTTCTAATCACAATCAATATTGTATAAAATCACTTAAATAATATAGTATATCATTGTTTTTTTTTATTAATTTATTAGTTATCAATATTATTGCATTAGATTTATGCTGCATTTTTTAATATATACAGTTCTTCGGAATTATCGCACATTTTAAGCATTAATGTTTATGTATGTATAATTATATAATTTGTGTAGAATTATATTTCCATTGGTTTAATGTTATATATATAGAATTATGAAAATAATAATTGTGCAATCTTGCACAAAATATAATAAGTAATTTATAATAATATTATATATATGCTGTGTAGTTTGTTTATTAAATACTTGTATTACTCTTAGATCAAGATCATGATCTCCCTGGTAGTAAAAATCATGAGATATATCGAATAACATTTTTTTAAAAATTAAGACTCAAATTCAGAATTATAAGATTATCCGTAAAATTCATATTCGTAATTAACGACATTAATTATGCGAACAATATACAAGCAGAATAGAAAATAGCATAACTAATTTAATAAATTTAGATAAATTCAAAATGAAAATATAATAGAATGATTATCAATATGTAATTTTTGAAATCCTCCTCAGACGTTTAACAAGTAAAACTTAACTATATTATATAGTATATTCATAATATTTATTAATTGTAATAAATTTATGCTCCTTTTTCTAACATGTAAATATAATTTTATTGAGTAAAAAAAATCATTATTATAATGTTGTAATTACATATAATAATTTTGTGCATTATGATGCTATTATATAATTATGAAATACAATATATTTTTTTGCAATCTTGCAAGAAAAAAAAAAGATTATAGTAATTTATACTTACATGAAAATAAATTATTATAAATATGTGCATTTGCAGTAAAATAATCTTCAATATTCCCTTTCTTCTTAGATTATAAAATAAAGAATTTTATAATATTTTATATTTTATCTATATAGGTATAATAAATTATTTTGTAAACTTTATAAACAAATTGAAAGAAAATTCAATGTAAAATAATAAAAAAAAAAATCAAATCCACAAATATATATATATATTTTATTTAAATTAAAATTTTTATTTTAGAGTGTATATTTATAGTCTCACTAATTTACCATTTTATAATTAATGTAAAATTATAATTCAATTTCTTGTAATTGAATTATAATTTAAAAAAAAATTGCAAATAAAATGTTGTATTATTTTCAGGTAAAATTTAATGATTCATCATAATGAACAATCTTACAAATAAAAATATAAAAAATATATATGAAAAAAATTTTCAACATTATTTGAAATTACATAAAAATATTAAAAAATTAAAATCATCTAAACAACTTGATAAAGTTAAATATAAAATATTTTATGAAGCACAACTTCAATTACAATTTTCTAATCCACAATGTTGTTTCACATTAATTGATGCAGAAGATGATGTTAAATTAAGTGAACTATATTCAATATATAATAAAAAAAATTCAAATAATTTAATTAATAAAAATAATGAAGCAGAAAAAACAATTCCAATAATTGAACAGAATAGAATTAGTCTAAAAATAAATAATTCTCCAGTTAATAATATAGATTTAAATAATCAACAAAATACCGAGATATTGGAAAATTCATCATCATCTGGTTATTCGACTGTTATAAATTCTAGCCAAGAAAATTTAAATTCGAATTATTGTTCTATTGAAAATAATAAAAATAAAGTTGTAGAAGATAAAAATATTGAAAAAAATAAAAATGATGAAGAAAATGATGATTTTATAGAAATTGTAAATGCTGTTGAATCAGAAACAATATGTGATGTTAAAAATGAAAATTTAGGAAAACAAATAAACTCGAAATTACAAAATAATAATATTGAAAAAAATACTGTACAATCTGAATCAGGTGTAAGAAGAACGAATCGAACTCGTCAACCAGTTTTATATAGTGAAAATTTAACACATATACAATTTATTGGTTCACCAAAATATTGTAGTAATTCAAATGGTATTAAACATTCACATTCAGCATCAACAAGTGGTTCATCTGTATCAACAAAAAAGAGAAAAATTTGTAATGAAACAAATGTTAATAATACTCCAACTACATCATTTTCAAATATTTTAACAACACCAATTTCATCTCTTAATAATAATATTAATAATAATAATACAACTGGTATAAATAACACAACTGAAATAAGTAATTATGTAAAAGTAAGACCATTACCAAAAGGATCTAAAGGTTCATATTTAGAGGTATCTGTTGGAGAAAGTTTTGTACGTTCTATATCTAAGGTACCTGTACGTGTTATAGTTGGTTTGATGGAAGCATTACCACATGATAATGATATTATTGCTCAGAAAGAAACTGATGCTGCTGTAGCTTCAATAAATGTAGAAAATCCATCACATTTAGTGGAAAAACCTGTTGTTAAACCAGTTGTACCAGTAAAACGTACTCGAAAACCACGTAATAAGAAAAATTCTAAATTATCAGAACAACCAAAAAGTGATATAGTTAAATTTTTTGAAACATTTGGAGATGGAAATATTTTAGGTGAAGGTAGTAGTAATATGGCAACAAATTGTAATAATAATAATAATCAACCACAATTACAAAAAAATCCTCATCAATCACCACAAAATGCTGGTATCTCAACAACAACAGGCGAATGTGCTTCTACTGCAACAATTGATTTAACAAATGCAGAATGGAGACCAATTACAGCTATACCTAATACAAGTGCCATAGCATTTAGTGAAATATTAAATGGTACTCAATTGGAAGGGGATTTAGAAAACGTAAGCTTTTCGTTTTTAAAACATTTTTTTTTTTAAATTTGTGAAAATCTTGCAAGCTGAATTTAATTTGTGATTATTAATTTTTTTAGGAGAATTTTTTCAATATATTCAATTATATTGAGAGTGACAACAACAATATATTAACATCTAATACAGTACCAGAAAATAATAATCTTCAACTATCAGCAAATTCAACAGCTTCAAATATTATATTAAGAAGATCATCAACTAGAGATATAACATCAACAACAACAACATTACCTGGTGATGTAACACAAACAAATCAATATACATTAAATAGATCATTACCAGAAGATACATCTTTTGATATGAACAATATATTTTTACATCAGTCAACACCATTGCCACCACCCCAACCAATTGTTAAAAATCATTTTGAACAAGCATTAATGGTAAGAAATTTACAACTACCACCACCATCAATTGGTACTAATAGTCAATATGAAATAATAAATAGACCATTACCATCAGCTCATCAAAGTTCAAGAATTTATAATCAACGAATTCAAATTTGTAATACAATGGATATTTTAGATCTTTCAAAAAATCATACATTAATTGGTAAAAATAACATTTTATTATATTGAATTTGAAATTTGAAATAATAATTTTTATTTTATTCACAGATTTAAATGCTAGATGTGCAAAAGAAGAATTGATTATAAACAACACAAATAATATTAATAATAATCAAAATGGTAGAAAAATAATTTCATTCGAAGATTATAAAAATCGTAATTCAGATAAAAAATTAAATACAAATATATGTGTTAGGGGACGTGATATGCCATCATTAGTTGAAGATGATGTTAATGTAGTCGATGTAAAAAATAAGAATACATCAACATTGAATAAGGATAGTAATAATGAGGAAATATCTTTAAATAGAACAGAAAATTCGAATGATAAAATTAATTTATCAACGAATTCAAAACAATCAGAAATAAATGTTAAAACACAAGTAATTGAAATTATTGATTCTCAAGTAATCAAAATACCTGAAAATCCTTTAAAAGATGATAAAAATTCATCATTAGATAATTCTACGATTGAAATTACATCTGAAAATAAGAAAGATAATTGTATTAATATAAATAATAATAATAATATTATTGATATAACGAAAAATTCGAATTTAAATAATGACATGGTATCTGTTAAAGAAACTGAATCAAAAAATAATGATTGTAAATCAATTGAAAATAATAATCGGGAAACTGAAATACAAAATAATAGCGACAAATCAATTGATGATATTAATGTTACAAGGTGTATCGATGAGTTTCTATCAATGAAGGATAATGCAGATTTGGATTATGAACAAGAAGTTGATTTGGATTGTTTAATAATAAATTCGTAAGTTATACATTTATTAATTTTAATTATATTATTTCATTGTTTAATTATTTTCCCGACAAGTTCACCTGCTTATACATTCGATATTGATGAAGAAGATACAACGGTGATACAAAAAAATGAATTAATAATTCCACAGAAAAAAATTAGTCCCACGAAATTAAATAATGAAAAGGAAGAAGTGGATATTTTTGGAATAGTACATAAAAATCATCAAGAAAAAGATATTCCAATACAAGGAACAACTGCAACGATTACGAGTAATAATAGTAATGAAAAGTCAATAAAAGAATTTAAAATACCTAAAATTATTAATAATACGAAACAAGATGAAAACAGTTGTTCAACTACTACAAGTACAAATTGTTCATCTTCTCCTAAAAGTGCTACTAGTAAGCAGGTAATTAATAGAACTAGTGTACTTGATTTCAATGAAGAAAATAAGGAAAAACCTCCAGTTCTTCGTTGTTGGCCAAATAATCCAACTAATATTTTAAAATTACCAACACAAAATAATATTGATATACATCCAAGAATTGCAGTATCTTCAACATCAGCAACTGAATTATTAAATATTTCCTATCATTCTGAAAATCGTGTACGTTGTAGTATTGGAAGTATATACCATGTATTTGGATCACCATGTTATAATTGGCTTAAAAGTAATTGTTCTAAAGAAAATAATTGTCGTTATAGACATCATTTACTTGATGATACAATTGTTAAAACTACATTACTTGAATTAAACGATCAATATGTAGAAAAATCATATTTTGAAACTACAAAATATTTTAAATTATTTAATAAATATTTTATAATATTTTGTCAAATATATAAAAATAATGTTGAGATGTTAAAAAATATATTAAATGATTGTCAAAAGTTTGCAAAACTTACAGATTTTTTAAAACCATTTCGTGATTGTTTATATGATGTTGGTTGGACTAAAATTGATGCTGTAAATTTAATAGTAAATAATTGGAGTGATTCATCTGCAAATTCAATTAATAGTATAATTGAATTAATAATTGATACAGATCCTTCAGCATTTTTATCAGTACTTGAATATTATTCAAAATTACATAATTTTCGATATAAAATCGAATCTATTAATAAATTAGCATCTATATATAATAAATATAAAAATTATGATTTAATGCAAATTTTAATGAATATTATACGTAATATACCACCAGAACAATTATTAAAAGAAAATGAATATAAAAATGAAGAATTAATTAAATTTTTAGAATTGGTAAAAAATTTTAATTTACATACAGAATCTCAAGAACAAAATAATATTCCAAATATTGTTACTGCATCAGTATCAACAACATCAGTTACTGTTACACCACAATTAATAAAACGAACAGTTAAACAGGATAATTTAACAGTATTATTAAATCAACAATTACAGCCAGGACATCAAAATTTATTTATCAATAATATGCAATAATTTTTGAATTGTTTATTTTTTTGCTGAATATGATATATATTTCAATATTTTAGACAGGATCTAAAATTGATAATTATAGTTTGTAAAACATTTTTATTTTGTTTTTTTTTCTACTTATATTTAAAATGTTAATTCTATTAAATTTTATAAATATATAATAATTTCTACTTATATTTGAATTTAATGTTTTGGTTAAGTTTCTTAATTTTTTTTCTTCTCAATTTTTACCTAAATTACCTTGAATAATAAATATTATATTTGTTTTGTTTAAAAATTTATTGTAAGAATTTGAATAAAAGAAATAAAATATTTGTGTATTTGATGTAATACAAAACTTTAATGCTTGAGACAAATTTATATATAAATATTTTTTGGTATGAAAATATAACATGAATTTTTGTATAATTCGGTGGAAGCTTTTTGTAATTTTGTGTGGTTAATAAACCTTTTTTTACAATGTAACTAAAATACCATAATAATCTGATGAATAATATGTATAAGTGTTGGTTGAGTCTTATTGTGTTCTTTTTTTTTAAATGATCCTTTCTGCTTTTAAATATTTTTTTTGACAACTTACAAAGTGGCATTAATCTTCATGACATTTTCATATACATATATTTATTATAAAATAATTTAAAATTATATATGAATTATTTTTACCAATTCAAGTTTGGTATGACGTAAACTTTCGACTAATTGTATTAATATAAATATTTACTCTTAGATGGATATTATTATTTCTTGATATTGCTCCATGGAAAATAAGGATTTCAGCTAGTATATTGCAAATTTTTTTTACAGTTTTAACTGCTTACAGTGCTTACAGCTTGCACTGATTACTTATATAGTTTAAACAACTTTATTATAATGATATCATTCTAGAAATGAAAACAAATTAAACTGAAAGAAAATAAATAAATTGTATCAAGTAACTTCTTTATCCGGTCATCATTATACATTTATTAAAATATTCTTACATTTTAACAGTTTCAAAAAATATATAGAATTATACTGGAGAAAATACTTATACACAAATTTATATACATATTTATTATGTATATAGAAATGTAAAATAAAAAAATTGAATTTGTTTTTAAAATTATAAAATAACATTTACATAAGATAATTTTTGGATTATTATTATTTTTTTTTTTTACATTTAATTTTTTATCTTACACTAGAAATATGATTTCTTATATTAATAAAATTAGGAGATCATTATAATAGAATGTCATTAACTTTTCATATAGGATTCTAATAAATTCTTTTCAATTAATTATAATACACGTATATAAGTATAATATGTAGACAGTTGATTAATTTTTAAATTAAATATTTTTTTTTTAATTTAGACACCAATATCACGACTTGGTGTTTGAGTTGGTAATTGTCCTGTATTTGTACCTGGTGGTAATGGTGGTATTAAACCAGGTATTAAACGACTTAATAAATTTCTAATTGCAAATATAACATCATGATTAGCAAAACAAAATAAACATGATACTGATAATCCTTGAAGACTAACTAAAAATGCAGACATTACTTGATAAGCACGTTCCATTGGTGTACCATGATCTGGACGGTATGGTAATAGAAAATGTTGTAAACCAAAAAGTGGTACCTATATGGGATAATAATAAATGATGGAAAAGAAAATATGTTATATAAATAAATTCAAAAATAATCATTCCATTCGATTTTCAAATATTTAAATTACCAAAATTATTGTTGCTCTTACAGCTTTTCGTATCGCTAATGGAGCTGGTTGTGCTGAACATGGATGTAATTTTTTTACTAAAACTCGTACAACATTAATTAGGAAAACTATATATTTATTTGTTTTGAAATGAAAAATAAAGAATATATATGAATTATCATGTTTTTTAGTTGCTGTCAGATAATATTAATTTAAACTTACAAAATGATGCAATTAATGAAATACAAACTGGTAATGTAAGAATCCACATTAAAGTACTATCTTCCATCCAACAACTATAAAATAAATAATATAAAAAAATTATATTACATATTATTTGAAAATTTATTTATAAATTTAGAAAATATTTAAACTTACTTATAAGCATCTGTTGGATGATATGCTCTCAGTACACCATAAGGAATAAGAAAAAGTATTGGCGCCAACCAACCTATCGCCATAAACCATCTCATTACTATCGTATCCTTAACAAAAACCTAAACCATAAAAAATATAGCTATATATAACAAAAAATTGTATATATAATATGCTTCAAGATAATATTTATTTCTTTACGGATATTACAATGATAAAATTATCTTTCGGGAAATCTGTCCAAAATTATTTAAATTATATATTTAAGTTGAGCAAAAAAATATTTGCTAAAATGCTGAATATTCTTTTATATAAATCTTCTAAAAACTTCATTAAATTATTAATATTCTAAAGCGATATATTTATTATCAAGGATTCTAGAACATTTAATGTAAAATAGTGTTTTTTTTTCTATAATATTTTTTAGGTGTTGCTGATAATTGTAAGAAAATATTTATTGGTTTATTTAATAAATTTTCATTTAAAAAATGGTATATAAAAAATATATATATATTAATTTACTTTTATTGCTTTTTCATTAGATTTATGGTCAATATATTTTATGAAATATTCTTATAATATATTTATTAATTAATTTTATGAAATAATTTATAAACCTTCTACTAAAGGAATAAAATAGTTAAGGTCTACTAAATATCAGTACCGAATTGAATGTAAATTGATTAAGGGATTAAAATGTAATTAACTCGATATAGCTTATTCTTTTATAGTGTAAAGTATTTATTATTAAGATACGTATAATATTTTTCTATAATAAGTTATTTATAATTATTATATGTAGAGTTACTTTGGCTTTCACGCCACTGTAGATTCCCTTAATTTTTCCGTCCAATCCACTTTTGCGAAAAACATAATTTATAATATTTTTGTATTATTCATACATTTTTGTAGAACGAAATAATAGCTTAATAAACATTTTTCTATACGTTACAAATATGTATTGTCTAGTCTAGTTTAATCTTAAAATATGAAAATCTTACATATTTCTTATATAAATCAGAAAAAAATCATTTTCACTTTCACTCTACTATAAATTTATTAAAATAAGTCAATCTCAATTTTGTTTAGATTAAATTAGATTCATGTTTATTATATGCTATGGCAAAAAAATATGTAATGTATTTTAGATTTTCCTTTATTCAAAATTTTCTTTTATATTTTTATACATATATAAAAATTCTATCATAAAAAGTTAACGAAGATAACCAAAAGTTTATTGTGACTAGAATAAATTATTTAGGGTGGTTCAATTTCTATTTAATAAATTAACATATAAGTTGGGGGAAATCTTTATGAGATAAGTCGACGTAGAGCTGTGGAACCAACAGAACAAGATTTTCTTAACTATTCCAATTCCCAGTTTAGACACTTTGATATCATAGTTCAGTATTTTCCATTTAATCTTTGATATAATAATTAATTTGTACAATTAAATTACTCCACCTTAAAAAAATATTAAGTTAACTATATATATTAAGTTAAACGTACAAACAAAGGAATATCCTATTTCATTTTTTTTTTCGTATACAAAATAAACAAGAGTAAATACGAATATATTTGATATCCTTATTGACCCGTCAATATCATCATCATCATCATCATCATATAAGGTCTTAGAGGAAACAATAAAATTTAAGTGGTTTTTGATTATATCAACAACAAAATATAAAAGGACCCTGGTGTTTATTATCGCCTTAAATTTTTTGGTAAAAAGGTTTACGAAATGTTTTATCATTTTATTAAAGACATTTTTTTGTTTATCTATATTCTATAAAATTATCAATCAATAATTGAAAATTAAATTTTGCATTAAATTTCAATCAGTATATTTTTAAATATATTTTAGGATAATATTTTTCGGTAGATCTAGTGTAGATAGAACCGAAGAGGAATAATATACCATAGAAAATGAATCTCAGAAATATTTTGTGTCTGTGGAAATGTCTTTCTTGGAACTCGAACTAGTCTGAAAAATCTTGAACAAAATCTTCTAGAATCCTCGATCATATAAAATTTGCCATTTACTGCGACCCCAGTAATCTTTGGGTTCAATCTGCCCACAAACCCTTAAGTTAATGGTTGTAGAAATTTCCTAATGTTAACAAGTCAAACTTAGTAAATGTCAATCCAAAAATGTTTCATACAATATATTTATCAATCTAAGATAATTTCGAAATGATTTGATGATGATATTACATTCAATAACCTCGAAAAAATATTTTAAAAGTTAATATAATTTACAGTCAACAAAAAGTTGGTATAAATTACAATCAATGTTGAGTAATATTACAGTCAATGTCCTTTTTGTTGTTGTTGTTCTAAGAATGTTAACTTTTTTTTAAAGTGTATATGTATACAACGAAAATTGTCTTTATAAAATCAAAGTTTTTTTTAAGTGCTTTTAACGAAAAAATGTGTTAAAATAAAATAAATAGTACGTGTTCTTATATATCAAGAAAACTTATTGCATATATAAAATTTCTCGAAAAACTCTTAAACTATTTAAAATTCTGTACAGTATTTTATATTTTTATTAATTATTATGATGTTTTAATAATCATAAAGCATATATACCGTAGTAGAGTAGAGATACAAAATTCAAAAATAGAATAACTGATTAACATTTTGCTATACATGCAATATATAACATTTATTTATTTTTTATTAAAATGTGTAAAAGAAAAACTAATTTACTTTAATTGTTTTAATTTAATTTATGTTTCATTTATAATTTCAGAAACTTAATTAAAATATATATAAACTTACGACAACTAATACCAAGTGCAAATGAAGTCCTTCACAGAACATCCAAAAATAATTCGCCAACATCATATAATTACTTACCAAATGTAAAGTAACACACACAACCTTTATATAGTAAAATGAAATTATTTAGTAAATTTAGTTATTATTATAATGGCCCAACAAACATGATTTTTTATGATATTTTCTGGTTTTTCTATAATAAATTTATAACATAGTATCCATAAAATACAAGTTAAAGCCAATGACATAAATAAATGTACATGAATTCTTATACGAGTGCATCTTAATGACCTAAATTTAAAATATATAAAACAAAAAAAAATTATTTATTTATTTAGATATATAAAAAAAATATTTTACCTAAATCCTAAAAATATACATAGTGATAATATTAATGTTATCAATGATATTGTATATCCTTTTACGTAAAGCTCATTTACCATTTGCCTGAACTGAAAATATTAGAAATATTATTTTTATTAATTTTTGAACCAACATTTGTTATATCGTAAATTGGAAATTAATATCGTAAATTTGAAATGAACTGAAAATAATTTATATAAAAAATATACTGAATTACATTTTGGTTAAATATAGTACATATATATAAGATAAATTCATTTGTAGTACTTTAGTTTAATTTTAATACTTTTTACTATTGTAGTTAGTTAAACTTGAATTTAAATTCATAGACTTTTTACTTAATATTTATAAACTTTATTTTATCAACCTTAAATATGTGCTATAAATATTTCTAATGATAGTAAAAATATTATAGACATTATGGTTTTAGAATTAAAAATTGTCCTGACGAAAATTTTTATTTATCATAAAACGTGATATGCCTTCACGATTACTGGGAGAAAACTATTAAATTTACTTCATTAATTTCATATAGGATATATAAAAATGAGTTGTGGACGGTGTGATGAAATATTTACAAAATCGAATCCTCATCATAAAAATATAGTATCATTAAATTAAGTGTCAAAGGAGAAAACTAAATTTATTCTTTTGGTTATATAAAATATTTTATAGGTTGTAAAAATATTGGAAAAGACAATAGTTTTGACATCGTTTTTAAAATTTTTCGTATAAATTGTTTTATCGTATTAATATAATTTTTATATATTTATTTACTTAACATTAAATAATTGTAATTTAACTAAGTTCTTAAAAAATTTGTACAATGATTATTACTTTTTTATTATATTATATATTAGATTACTTATGTATATACTAGGATTATATACAAAATTAAGTTAACAAGGACATATTAATCGTGTAAAGTCTATAAAAAGTACTAAAATAATTTAAGTTATAACAAAAAATTATTATCTATATGCCTTTTATTAAATCTCTCCAAAATAAAATTATACTATAACAATTTATTTTTATATAGCTACCAGAGTCCTCAGTTAACCCAATTAACCCAGACAAAAAAAAATATTGAAAATTATATCTATCCTAGCCATATGAACATTAACCCACTGTTTATTATAATATCCATAAAATTTTATATTTATTATTTTTTTTACCTCTAGGTCTTCGTAATCAATGCAACCAGTATAATTAGACCATTCATTATTGGTAGCTGGATGTCTATACCATTCACCATTTTCCAAGCACCTACACACCATAACCATAAAATTGATTATATGATAAAAAATTAAATAGGATAAAAAGTTTATTCAATTAATTTAAATTAAAATATTGTTAAAAATGATAAAAATTTATTTTAAAATTGAATTTTCGAAATTGAATATTAAATAAAATGCGAGTTTCATTAAATTAAAATGAATTAAAAATATAGAAAAAAGTTTTTATATAATTACGTTTTATGGGCAAATAAATTTTTACTAAATCCTTCAACAAAATCAGGACACAATTGATTGGCAACTGTACCAGCTTTTGTTTTTTGCCAACATAGATAAGCATCAAAAACTTTTGGACAATAAAGTTCAGTAATATTATTTTTACTATTATCAGAATTTTCTGATTCCTCAGATTCCCACCAATTAGCTGCAAGAGAAAGGCCGAAATTTTATAATAAAAAATTTAACTTTATGCATAACAAAAGTTTTAATTACTTTCGGTTGTTATCTTGTATTCATAGTCATCATGGGAATTTGTTGTATTTCTTGGCCAACCATAACATTCATATAAACGACGAGTTAATAAAGCCTTAAGCTCAGGATCAGTATTGTTCGGTATCATTTTTCAATTATTTAAATATCATTTGTCTTTTGATTTAAATCATTTATTGTTTAATATGACATCTTCAGGGGAAAATTGTAAATTTATTGGATCTAAATTTCCTTTTGAGTGCTGCATTGAAATAGTTGTATGTGTTAAGTTGTCTGAAAAAAGGGATATGAAATTATATTAAATATAATATTGGTAATACTACTACATATTATTATTATTTCTTTTGATATTACGAATATATAAATTAATTAAGTTAAATTGGTATATTAACAATTCAAATTTTTCATTTTCCACAAAAAGACGAAGAAAATGATGAATTTGATTTGGTAGAGAAGAAAATTTGATTTGAGAATAAATGGTGTTCAAAAAATTACTTAGCTTTTCATTACAAAATAGTTTTCAGTCTCTCTATTTCTTTCCATATATTTAAATGCTCTATAGTCTATACTACTATACTACATAGACATTGTATATACATAATTTATTCATTAATTATTTTATTATATTATAGGATTATGTAGATAGACTTTAATATGCTTAAATGATATATATCTATTTGTATGTCTTATACACGTGATCTAAGTACGAAAATTCTGAATTTATCTTAATTGAGAATTAAAAGGTTATAAAAGTTTATGTTTAAAACCAAATGTTTAGTTCATTTTTATAACATTACGAGCACTTATTAGCTTTTAACAATAAAATTTATTTAATTATGTTTATTATAAATATGTTATTCCAACTTTAGATAAGTTTTGTAATTCCATTAAATTTTATATAAATTATAAATTAAAATAGAATTTTGTATCATTTCTTAATTATCAATACATATATGAAAAATTATCAAATTTACCATCTTAAATGGACTTTCAAAGGAAAATTAAATTTCTACATTTGTTTGTTTGGCTAATTTAAATTACAACCGTCCAACTATTAGAGGAGGTTTTACTATTGTTTTACATACTGGAATTCAGGAAATAAATCATGTTTTACTAAAACTACTTTTACTTGTTTTTAGATACTTAACATATCATTTTAATTATTTATGGCAAATCTAATATATATTAAATTTTTGGTTTTTTTTTTGGGAAAATATAATAAATTTGATATAAATTTTTATTGACATTTTAATTGAACATATATCTAGCTACTGGAAAGCATTTCAGAATTATTGACATTAATATAATTTAAATATGATATTACATATTTATTTATATAATTTACCATTAAAATTATCGTGTTTTGTGTATAACAAATTTTATACATTATCGTATATTTACAATTAATAAAATATTTTTTTTATATCAAATTAATTGTAAGTAATCAATAAAAATTGAACAAAAAAAAGGAAAATTAAGCTGATGATATAATATAAATGACCTTCTTGTTGGTATGAATAGATCATTTAGTATACAGGATTCAAATGTTTTTTTTTGTCAATTAATTTTGTTGATTAATTTTTAAAAGTATAATTTTCGATTATAAGCATTAATTATTATGATTATTAGAACTGAAGGACAATGTAATAATTTATTTAAAATTTAATTCCAAAAAAAAATTTGGATACATAAATATTTAAGGACTAAAAACTTAAATTTTATTTAACCTATTTCAATAACAAGTTGACACTTCTCTAATTATTAGTATTTCTTTTGGTTACTTTGTAAATGGAAGGAGTAAGGATGGTCGGTATAATTATATTTGTTATGAATATTTCTGATTATCTTATGTCTGTACTGGACTATACTATAATCTCATACTATAATCCTTAAAATTGATGTTGCTTAACAAAAAATACTAATTAAAATCTTCAATTACATAAATGATCTTATTTATATATAGTCAATTCTATAACTTCCATAATTATAGTCAATGCCTCGTATCATAATAAACATTAAATTTCCCACGAAATTATACAAATTATCATAATTTAAATGTCAAATATACTATTATAAATTTACGAATATTTAATGTAATATACCATTTACAACAAATTATTAATGATTTATGACGGTTGGTCAGTTTTATTTTGTATAAAGTTCCTTAAGAAGGTCCTTATTTGTAGAAATAAAAAAATCAAAAGAAAATATTTAAATAATTTTATATTTGATTTATTTGAACATTTTAATAACTGGAGAAATATACGTTTTGTTTTAAATTGAAGTTAAATTTTTAATGTTTCCTTTTTATGTTTCTCAAGTGGTATTCAAATGAATCCTCTTGGTGATTTACTTAAATATAAAAAATTTAAATTACAATTTTTATTTATACTTTTTATATTCAAAATTAAATTTGAATTAAATGGTCTGTCAACTAATTTTTAAATAATAATTTTATAATAACATTATATATTTTTAGACATTTTCCAAAATAATTGAACTAAATTAAACTGTAAATTGATATATATGTATATAAAATTTGGTGGAATGACAATATAGCAAGCTATTTCTATTTATCAAAAAAATGTAATGTCCTGTCGAAGTTTTCTTTTATTTTTATCTTCATTCTTTTGTTTTGTTATATACACACAAGCCTGTATATGCGGACTTGACAGCCAGTATATATAATTTTTTGTATCTGTTAAATTTATGTTTCTGCTTGAGGTTTTTCTATAAATAAATTAGTATATATTTATGTATTTTTTTACGTAAGGAAATATAATTATATTATGAAAAATAATTTGTATTAATTTCATAGAATTCTATTTTTTTGATTTATAAAAATAATTATTTAATTTCGAGAAAATTTTAGCATACCAAAAATTTGTAATATCTCTTTAATACTAAAATAAAACTATTCCACAATTAATTTATTAAACATTATGCTGCAAGTGTCTCTTGGCAGTTTACAACACAATCTCAACACAAACTAAAAGTACATTTTTTTAAGTAGACAAATTTATCAAGGACTAAGTAATATTATTCCATAAAGTAGTCTACATCACAAAGATCCTCTCTAAGCAACTATATTAACCTGTAATTATTATTTTTAGTATTTGTACGTGTAGAAAACTTACCAAGGTGTAAAACTTTTGAACATTTTTCAGTATTTTTTTTTTAAATTATGTTTCTTTACAGAGTCCTTTTTGTAACTATAGTAAGTTTTTATAATAAATTAGAAAAAAGTTTTACCAGAGTTTTTCTTCTTCTTTATAAACATAAATAAATTAATGCACATTTTTAATGTTCCCAACAACATCAGAACTTTTAATGCTAATTGAAATTCTTAAAATTAAATGCACATGTTCTTGGGAAAATTATGAAAAACAAAATAATTGTTGAGATATCATATATTATTATTATTTTGAACATTTAACAAGATAGAAGATAATAATTTTCTTATTCTTATGACCTTTCAGTTTTATTTTTATCTTTTTATAACTAAAAAATTTGTAATAAATTTCTGTTACATAAAAGTATAATTAATCATTTTCTTAATGTACATATTATAAATTAACTTTAGTTTGTGTGAAAGTTCAATTGAAATATTATCAGTCCAATTATTTTAAAGTATCCTCTAACAAAAATTTCAACACTATTCAACAATTTTGTTCATGAAATGTTAAAAGGATATTAAACATTTGTTTTTTTTGCTGGAAAGATTGATTTAAGGAAATTGTTTGGAATAATTTCTAACCTCTGGCAAGAAATTTTTTTTCTATTTAATATTATCCAGAAGCGCAAAATACAAAACTTAATCGAAATTTTTCCAGACATTTTATCAATTTTTTCAAAATATAAATTCTTGCTATATTTTGATAAAACATATTTTCTTTACGATATTAAAATTTATTATTTTTATTTTTAGTGGGAAAGTTTGCAATTTAAAATATAAGAAAATAAAATTTTTCATTTTTATGTTCTAATTTTATTTCAAGATTGCAAATTTATTTAATATTTTTTTATCAAAAATATTGCTAGAAGGGTTTTTTGGTATTAGTAAATAGTAATTCACAATTCTTTGAGATTTTAGGGAGAATTTTTAATGTTTAAATATTTTTAAGTACAAAAATTATACAAACTAAAAATGTTGAATTTCAGAGAAATATATATGTACATTATTTATGTGATCAAGAAAAACTTGATAAGAATTTAGTTTATGTGTGGTAAAGAATATGTCTGATATTTTTAATTTTAAACTAAATTTAGAATTAATTAAAAGTTTTTTAAAGCAATTAGGAAAAGAATTTAATTTCTGTTCAAAATCCCGTATACAAAAATAAATTGATTAATTTTAGATTTAGACTGATTAAATATACTTTGACCTTCATTTATATTTGAATTAAATATTTACGATAGCAAAAATTAAATCTATAAAGTTAATAATAAATTGATTTTCAAGTTTACTATAAATATATTAATTTAATGATTATAAACAAATTTAGTTTTGGGATTTTGAATTTCTCAGTGTTTATTATAATAGTTTATTGACCATTACTACATTTTGTTTATAATTTTAAATAAAATTTGAATTTTATAAAGTTATTATTGGTATATGAAAAAAATTACCTATGGTTTAGGAATATTTATTGATTATGAGTATTTGTATATAAAATCAATTGTACTTAATATTGTAATTTCCGAAAATTTTCTGCCAAAAACGGCAATCGAAAGCGTAAATTATGTACTACAAATCAGTGTGAAATGCATAATTTTTATAATCAAAATAATTAAAAAAAAAAAATAATTTAAAATAAATTTAAACCAAAGTTAAACTAAACAAAAATTAAAATTTTAATTTATTTTCATCATAAACGATTTTTGTTGTTGTGAAAATTGAATTTAATCTGTTAAAAGTACAAGGGTTAAGGTTAAGGGGTCAAAATCATTTGAAAATTTTAAATTTATATAAATAATCTTTGATGTATGGATAATAATCCCTGAATTTCGTATGTTAATTTATCATAAACAAATATTCGTGCTTATATTAATTAATTAGAGTTCATTTTTTTAATTATTTTGGATCATCTTTTAAACTTCTTATTATGTACTATAATATTTAAAGTTGTTGTGAAAGAAAATGTTAATTATTAAAATTAATAAATTTATATTTATTTACAGATTGATAGATTTCGGAATACTACACTACACTACTAAAAGGATATATTAACGAAAATAAAAACAATATCAAAAATTATATGAAAATAACCAAATTTTGTGGTTATAAGTGAAATATTAAAACATGTTGTACGTGATTATCTTCTTATTTCTTTTTTGGATAGAAAATATTCTATTTTATTTATTTTTACCTTAAAACTTTTGGCAAATTTGTCAAATATTGAAGAATAATATGTATTATATTTTTGAGAATATTTTTATGATAAAAAAGTAAAGAATTCTGGTATTATTTAATGGAAATGTGATAATTTTGTTGCAGTTTTGGTATAATATTAATAATTCTAGACTCTAGTTTATATAGTATTAAAGACTTTCGTTAGTCTTATATATTTTTACTCTTAAGGATAATTATTGGATAAAGTAGAGAAATTAATTCTACACCAATGAGGACAAAAATTAATTAAATATTCCTCAAAAGATCAAAAAAATTAAAAACTATTAAAAAAAATTTACAATCATATTTCAAATTATTCTATTATTTAGCATCATTTTATATAATTGCATAATTTTAGGTGCTTGAACTTTAATTATACATATACATATACAATGATAATTATATTCTAAAAATGAATTTTTATAAACTTTGTACTTTCATTATAAAAAAATAATTAAATATAATTAAATCATTTTCACTACAAATTACACCCTTAAGCTTTAAACACAAAATGCCTCTTTTTACATTATTCAGTTAATTCGCTTTTAAGTTTATAATAATGAACCGCACATACATTTCCCAAAAAAAGAAAAAAAATTGTATATACTTATTTAAAAGTGTTTCTCTTTTTAAGGGAGCATAAAAGAATGAAATTTATAATTTCAAATCATATAATTTTTTAACACCGCAAAAATTTATAAATTAACATTTTCATTGTATTAAAGAAAAATAATGAAAATCATATTTAAATATTTATTTATTAAAAAATAATATAGTATCAAATTTTTGAATTAATTTCCAACCTTTTGAACTAATTAGAAAAAAAATTATCCCCAGATTTTTATCTATGTTTTTTTTATTGTTGTTGTTGAAATTATTTACATAATTAATTCAAAATGAAATACCGCCAAATCGAATATTCAAAATGTTAATGAAAACAAATTTTTTATATTAATAATTAACTTATGATTATTATTATTGAAATAATTATTAGAAATATAAATAAAATATTGGGAATATTGTATTTTACAAATAAAATTTCCAATTAATAAACAAATTATCACAATATAAAATAATTAATGTTAATTTTTAGTCAAATATTATTTCAATTTTCTACATGAATGGTCAGATAATTAATATACAATTATTGCAAATAAAATAATATTATAGAAAATTAATGATATTTAAATGCTCATCAGACATAATTCGCATATATGAGGGGTCTAGTTTCAAAACTAAGTAAGTCCACTTTTTGAATTTTTTGAGATTGCAATGTTTTTTTATGGCTTAGGATGTGCTTAATATGATATGCAATTATCAAATAGGAAAGCAACTAAATCACTTAGTAATTTACCCTTCAATTTGGGATGTTTTTTCAAAACTCACAATGTCCATAGTAAGATAACTTTCAAAACTCGCCAAATCCATATTTTTTTCAAAACTCACCATTTCCAGAGTTAAATAGATAAAATTAAAATACAGGTCCCTACCGTAGTTGTTGTGTTCTTCAAAAATGCAATATAAATCAAAACAACGTATGTCAAATATGATAAAATATATGAGATATTAAGTTCAATAATTCAACAAAATATTTTTTATTAACGTGTAATGCAAGGTATATTACATGTTATCTTAATAGTATTAAATAAAAGCGAAATTAAATGGTAATTAATTCAAAATAAACTATATAAATATATATATAAATTATTTATATATATATAAATAATCTATATGATATACATCACAATTTTTTATTCTGATTTTATCATATTTGTACATTATGGAAATGAATGGAAGAAAATGCAAAGTTTAACATTCTATTCTAAAATAATATATAATTCCAATAATGAAAATTTTGAGGAAGATAGGGATGATATAATTTGCGAATATAATGCAGATGTAACTACTGAAGGCCGTATTTATAAACTTATTATTAATTTTAAGTTATTAAAAAAAATGAATTTTTATTATTTTTTCTTAATTAAATTAAAGGATTTTTTTAAAACTAACTGTATCCATTTTTTTTAATTTTCAAAACTACCAAACTCCTCACTTGCATTTTTCAAAACTAATAAGCTCCAAAGATAAGTTGCAAAAGTCTCGGTATCCAAATTTCAAAATTAAATATCTTAAGTGATTGCAATTATATTTATATTTTATGAAAACATTATTAAATTAATAATAATAAAAAAATAAATACAACAAAAACAACAATATAGCACAGTGGTGAAGCCGTACAGAAGTATTTTCCATTTTGCCGAAAATCACTTAAGGTGGACTGGACTTATTTAGTTTTGAAACTAGGCCCCTCATATAATTTGTGACATAAAGTAATTTTGTTAACTAACTTATAAATTTAAATGTGTAAATAATTAATAATCATTTGAAAATTATTTTGTTTTTGTAGATTTCACTTAATTTGATAGATCATATTTATGTAGAGAATATTAAATATGATATAAATTTTACTTTTAATATTTTTATTTGGTTTTTGAAATTTATTTATTATATTTAACACGCACTTTATTATTTCACAAATCATTCGTCTTTCAAAAAAAAAGTGGATATTCTTTATGGATTAAAAGCGTTAGAAAAAAAAAACTTCCGTTGAAAACCACTCAATGTCTTATATACTCTGTTTTTATCTCATATTATATTTATATCTTGATTTGACATTATAAAAGAAATCCCTGTCAAATTAAATTCTATATTTTATCTATCAAAAATTTCTATACTAGGAAAAAAAATTTAAAAATAATATTTCAGTCCTAAAATATGATTATTATTCCATATTATTGAACAATTTATGTTATTTGTTATAATACATATTACTGCAATATTGAACTTTGTTCTTCGAAAAGCAAAACAAAATTCAAAGTAATTTATCCTTTGGTTATCCCTAATCCTAATTATAATCATTTTCTTCACGACGAACATATAAAATGATTATTGCTATATAGAAAATACAATTATGACTGGTACATGTTTCTAATCAAACGAAAACGATAGTAATTAATATTCAAATACATATGTATTTTTTTAGCACAACATTTATTTAACAAGTAAAACATTGAAAAAGGTTGCACAGAAATATTCAAATGCACCGTGTTTGCATAAATTAAGTGACACAAAATATTATACATAATTTTTGAATTAAATAGGAAATTTAATTTTTGAATAAATGGATCCTTGTAGTATCCACTCTAGGAAATTATATTAGCATGCAATCTGTTACGTTATGATAGAAGGACATTAGTTTATATATTTTTATTTAGCTTTTCAAAAATTAATATCCTTCCTGCGACTCACAATTATTAATGGTAGACAACTTTTAGACCCCAACTAAATTTTTGATTTTTTACATTATGCAAATTTAATTTTTAGAAATATTTTGGATAATAAACATTTTCATATTTAGTTACTATATCTATCTTTTAAGGATACTGTAACTTTTCCCCTTTCATAGATAACATTAATTATGAAAGATTAAATTTATTTGTATTAAAGAATATTTTATTTTCAAAAAATCAAATACAAGAAGATAAATCAATTAAATTTTATGTATAATGTGTTATGCTAAAAAAAATCTTTTTTTTAAACATATTTTTTTGATATTTCTTATATGTATATGGTAAAAACTTTTATGAAACATTAAATTTTACTGGTATAATCCTTTCGACCTCTCATGGGAAAATGTATAAATAATATATTATAATTTAATTCTTTTTAATAATAAATTATTATAAATATATATTTAAAACAACTTAGTTATACAAGAATATATTAGAAATTAGAAGCCTTAAGGCTACAATAATCTATTTACCAAATAGATATAAAGATTTCATTTCTATAAATATAATAATAAAAATTTGAATTAATTATTTTATATATTTAATATATAGTAACTTTATATTATTCTAGATTTCGTATATCACATTTGTTATTTTACGATTCTGTATTATTGATCCCAAAAGAATATTTTTCTATAAATAATTTAAGTAAATTTACTGAACTACTATAGACTATGATAGTAAACAAAGTATAATTAAGTATTATAGAGTTTATATTTTATATTAAAATTGTTTTGGAAATGTTACAAGCAACAGAATCTTTTAATATTTTGTTAAATTTTTTACTATTTTTTCAATCGTCAATGTCAAAATATATCTTCAAAATTTATAAAAATTTAATTTAAACTGGTTTGATTAAATATATCAAAACACAAAGATATATATTTTTTTTAAGGGGCGACAAGTGAGATAACATAATATCATAAATTCTGAATAATTATTAAAGTTATAACTGAAACTGACGTAATAATGTAGGTATATATGGTTTTTATGGTAACTTTAATATTTTATTTATAATCAGAAGAGAATTTACGATACATATACATTTTCAAAACAAATTTTATTAATTAAATTAAAAATTCAGACATGAAATTATTTAAAAAAATACAAAACTTTTTTTTGAATTTCATATGTGCCTCATTTACCAGATAATTTCTAATTATTGTACACAAGTTTCAATGATCTGAAGAAAATAGTACTATTAAAATGTAATCAAATATTAAAATTATTATGTGATCAAAATTCTATTAAAATTAAATTTAAACTGAATATTTTTATTAGCACTTGCTGATAAGTAAAATTAGAATAAATCTACATTACAATCCAAATATTGGTTTGTAGATAATTTTCATGAAATACTATATTAACCAATATTTTGATAATATTAAAAGTAAATTATCGTTAAGACTATTTACGAGTATTACTTTGTTAAATGCAAAATTACTAAAATGTTTTATGCAAATTTTTTTTAAACCAAGAATGTATAATAGAAAATATCAAATATAAAATGGAAAAGCTATAGCAAATATATTTAAAGAAATAAGTATAATTTAATAGAAACTTTAAATATATTTAAAGAAATAAGTATAATTTAATAGAAATTTAATTTAAATATTTTTATAGAATTTCTTTAGTATACCAATATTCAATTTCTCTTAGAGGCCATTTGAGAAAATTGATTATAAAATATGTAAAAAAAGAGTATATAATTTGTTATCAATTTCAAGTGAAAAGCTTCTAAAGTCAAAGTGATCTTTGAAAAAATATGAGTTACATTACATTTATTATTACAGAAATTCGAATTTCTATAATTTTCTTATGTACTTCCGTCACAGTTCCCATAGAATAAATTAAAATCGCCTACCTCTTAATAGACTATTTTAGACTTTAAGCTCGCCCACATTTAAACTTTAAAGTAAGTATATAATTTATTAAATTAAAAATATGAAAATTTAATTAGTAAATATAAATAATAGATGTAAGTTAAAATATTTAAATTATAAAAAATTATCGTAATAAGAGAAAACTCTGGAAGGAAAATTTTTTATAAAAAAAAATAGTTTTTCTTAGAAAATTTATAATAATCTTTTTAATAATAAACACCTGGAAAGTTTTAAAACTTTTAACAGTTTTTTCAAATTATAATAAACATTTTGCATTTAAATTTAAACACAATTTCGCATTAGTATTTATTTTCTTTGGTATATTTAAGTTTTTGTCATGAATTCTAAAAAGTTTCTTTAGAAATTTTACTAGTCTAGTTATCAACATTTTCTAGAATTTACTCACGTTTTTAACTAATTATTTATCATAAAAAAATTATTGAATTAAATTTTTTTTTTCACTTACAGTCAAAAAGGAAGATGAAATATTATTTATCTTGTATAATTTTAAAAATTCAAATTTTGGTTAAAAAAAAGTTTTCTTGTACCAAACCAAAACAGTTTTTACTATGTACCTAGTATATTTATGAATTTATATTTTCTAATTTGAATATTTTCTTTGTCATAAGAAAAATGATTTTTACTTTTTTTTTGTTAAAAAAAAATGTTTTAAAAAAATTATCAAAAGTAAAAAATATGCAAATTTTTGCTAAAAAAAATTAAAATTATTAAGGGTTTTTAGATTTATCTTGAGATTTAATAGTACTTCTGGGAAGAACTTTAAAACATTTATAAGGATAATTGAAAAATTTGAAGTAAAATCCTAAAGGAATATATTTATTGAATTTTTTGTGTTTAAAAGTTTGAAGAAATATTAAATTATATTTTAAATATAAAATGATATAAAATTAACTAAAAATTGAAAAAGTGATTTAGCAGTTCATTTATTTGTATTGGTCCTAATGATTTAGTAGGAAATATATTCTATGTAGCAGTTCATGAAGTCCTGGTTTCCATGTCGTTCAATTTTGATTCAATTTTAAATGAATATTAGAAGTAGAATTTTTAGTAGGTACTATATAAGTTAGGACCATATGAAAAATATTTGTAATATTTGTCAATTCTAATTACAATATTTTCTAATTCTAATTACAATAAATATTTGTCAATTCTAATTACAGCAGCAACAATCCATGGATCGAAATATGTATAAAATTAATAAGTCCCAAATTGTACCAGTATGTGGTGGGAATTTCTATGACACCCTTATAAAGCAATTGAAAATGATAAAAATTGAAAAATTTGTTTATAAAATTTAATATTTCGGTCATTTTAATTAAGTCCGCGCATATTTTGTACGTGCATATAGTCTCGACAGCTATTTAACATTATTATTCATTGATTAGATTAACTAGAATTTATGTTTTATATCAATTTAAAATATTCCCATCTCACTGATTATGTTGTGAAAGTTCTGATAATTTAATTTGTCAATTTAATAATTCTTCTTTTACTGTTTATTAAGAGATAATGGAAATTTTTGAATTATCATTTGTCGTAAATATCAATTTTTTTGGATGAGATAAATTAAATATTTAGATTTTGGGAGTTGAATTAAAATGTGAATTTGAATTCGTTGTGAGTTTTTAATAATTCATTATTGTAACTGAAAATTTTTGTAATGTATAATGTATAAATAAATATTTAAAATATTTTTCATTTTCTTTAAATTCACCAATTTATTTCAAAACAATAAAGTGAAAGGTCAGCAAAAGTCAAATATATATTGTTAAAATTAAATGTTAAAAAAATTTTTTTTTCACATTTTTAACAAAAAAAATATGTTTTTAAGATAATATTTTTCTTATTATTTATGATTTGGTTTATGTTGGCTAATTTTTTTCAATATGTTAAGAAAAAAAATTTATAAAATATTTTTATAGAATTCCGATAATTATTGTAATTTAACATAACGATAAAAAATTCAAATTTGTTAAGATTTGAATTTTGTTTGAAGATTTGAATTTTGTGCTGAAAATTTTTTTTTTAACTTTCTTAAACGGAAAATAAATTATTGAAATTAATTTATGTATTATTATAATTTCTCAGAAATTCTTACTTGTTTTAATTCATAAATTAAGAAAATTAAAATTCAAAATTTATTTGTATATCCTTCTAGTAGATTATTAAATATTTAATATATTTTGATGACAAAAACCATTTCCTTAATATATTTCACTCCTACACAAAAATTTATTTATATCCTTTTTAATAAATGTTACTTATAAAATAATTTTCATACTTTATAAAATGAATACGCATTTTTTTTTAAACCACAATATAATACACTTTTTTTCACAACTTTCACATAAATTTTAATTAGCCAAAAAAGTAAATTAATCCCACAAAAACTAATTAAGTATTATTATAGTTTGTCGATATTCTAAAGAACTCAACAGCCTTGGCACTTCTAACACAAAAAAAATATTTATTTAATTATTTAACAAAACTGAAAAAATTTCAAACTTTTTAAATAATTAATAATTTTACTTTTAAGTTATTGACAATTAACACTATTAAGTTATTGCCAAATTTATTTCTTTTAAGTATTTTATAATATGATTAAATAAATTGTTGTCACTTCCGGTCATAACAGAAATAAATTATTCACAATTTTTTGTTTACTAACAAATCAAGAAGACCTTTTGAACTTATCTTTAATATTTTTATTTACAGAAAAAATTAGACAAATTTTTTATTAATTGAAACTTAAATATATTTTTTTTTTACAATTTAATGTCCCAAAAAAAATAATCAAGACCAAAAATTCCTTATCTAAGCATCAAAAGTGTAGTAAACACTTTGACGATTTGATATCAACTGGTTGATTTTTTTTATAATAGTAGATTTTTTAGAAATTATATATTATAAATGTTGGGAATTAAAAGATACAACATTGATGCTGAGCTGGGGAAATATTGAACGTATAGTGGATTCTGTTAACCGAAATCAAAAGAGAAGATACAATATATTATATATGTTAATAAGCTTTCAAAGAGCTTTTTCATGTTAAAATTTCAAAATTTGCTGAACAGAACCTGTAAAAAAAAGTAAATATACTTCAAACTGTTCAAACATTGAAGACGATTTTGGGTTTGTAATTGCGAATTATTTATTATTACGTAATAATTTCTTATTTATTATTGAACTTTTTTTTTCCTTTTTTTTACAATTTTCTTTTAGATATAAACTTCATAAATTAATTCTAAACACATTTTTTTTGGCAAAGCAAAGGCCACTAAAAAAATATAACATTAAATATAATTATTATTAAGAATTGATTTTTTCAAGGCTAGAGTTTTGTTATTTTTATATTATTTTACTTACTATGTTTTATTATGTTTCGTAAAAACATACTAACAAAATTATATTGATATTTTTATGTTTTTACTTACATACCTACATAAAGTAAAATTTATTAGACTAAACTAATGCATAATTAATTTTGATTATAATTTTATAATACTAATAAGATTTTATAAAAATTTGAAAGATATTTATACATTGGACAGTAAATTCTCTGTTAAATTTGAATTATGTATGTATCTTGAATAACGCGATCGATTGAATTATGATTTTGAGAATTTTTGGTATACATTAAATTTGGCCTTTATTACCTTTGACGAGATATCTGGAAAATCATCATGAGGTTCAGATTAAGAAAACCTTCTGATCGTATAACATGTAGAATATCTTTATCGACGTCCTGGAGTCAACAATAACTCTTACAGGATATAGTAATGGTAATATTATTTTTGAATATAAATATATATACATACATATTTAAATTATCATTAAATTTCCCTTATTTTAAAGAACTATAAGAAATCTTTTGGGAATAAGAAAATGTCAATGACTTTTTTTTGCAAAATTGAATTTATCTGGAAAACAAAATTATTTTCTGTAAAAAACAATCATTGAAATTTACACTTTTATTTACTTGATGGCTAATTTTATATAAAAAATATTTTATTATAAAAGTTTTAAGAAAGTAATTTTTAGGATATAATTGTATTTGGGAAATTTTATCACAATTTTGATAAAATATTTAATAACGATATAGAAGAACTATTGAAAATTGTTATATAATTTAAAAGTTGTTTTCACATTTAAAATTTATTACTAGTCCTTCTGTTTTATAATAAATTCGTGTATTCACTAAGTTTGTCTTCAAAACTCTATTAATATAATATAATAATTAAATAAGTTTTAAATAATAATTCTTGTGGTTATCATAAAATATTTACATTTACAACATTTGAAATTTTATTTGGAGAAATAATTTTCTATGAATTATTATACTTGTATGCGAATCATTTATAATTTACATATACAAAATGTTGTGACAATCCTTTTTCATTACAGAGTATTTTGTTTAGGTAAAAAAAAAATGTTTTCTTGATAAAATCCTTTGAAATTCATGGAAAAATTTTGTATTTTTAGTCAGTCAGGCGATCCTTGGAGATTAAGAAAAATTATGTATGTAAATGTAATGTAATATATGCAATATTACACAAAATTACGTGGGTTTTTTAAATATAATTTTAAATTCACAATTTTTAAGTTGATTTTTACTATTCATGGTTATAAAGTTTGAAAGATTTTCATTTTGTAAGATTACAAATATTTCTGGTAACTGATCAGAATATTATTATTTTTAATTTAAAGATTTTAAATAAATAATATTCGAAAACAGATTTCGTTGTTGATAATTGTAAATTTAATACCAATTTTTATATAAGTATTTTCCTAATTTCTTTCTATCTAATTTTCCCATTATTAATAATGTTAAAAAAGCGGAATAACGGAATAAAAAAGCGGAAATCCTTAAGGCCTGTACGGAGGTCGAGTGAAATGAAATTTTCATACAAATTTAACATCGTGAAATCAGAAATGAAAATTTACGCTTATGATTTCGCTCTGGTGGTACGCAGTTCGCGTGAAAAAGTTGTGATAAAAAATGATTTTTTTTTTATAACAGATGGCGCGCAAAAACTCTACAATTATTTTTCATCGTGAAATAATGTTCAGAACATTATTTCACGATGAAATTTTGACATTTGCTAGTTTTTTTTTGTTTCCTTTGATCAAAAATTTGAATAGCTGACGTTGAAAGGTCAGTATATAAAATTACTGACCTTTCAACGGTCTTCAAATGTCAAAATATTAAAATGCCAAATTAACTTGTCAAATTTTATTTACAAAATATTTTTCACAACTTTTTCACGGCTATTTCACAGGAGAGTTTGTAGAGCTTTGGAGATCGCGTTAAAATTTCATTTCACTTGACCTCCGTACAGACCTTTAGATAGAATTTGTTTTACAAAACAAATGCTCATTCAACTTCAATATTTTTTGTATAAAGGATACATATTTTAATTATATTATGAAAATTAAATATTCTCAGTGCATAATATTATTATTTTTTGCACAAGCCTTATGCTTAGTTAATTATTTTCTTTGACACAATATCTTGAGAAAAATTATTGTTTCTAGAAAATTAATTAACTAACTATACAATTATCATTATTATCATTATGAGCTTAAGGCATGTGCAAGAGAAAATCTGCATCATACTAATTTTATATTCTTGATGAGAGTTGAATATATGAGTGAAGGATACAAATACAAATTAGACAAGATTATAAATAGGCAAAGGAGAAAATACATAAACTAAAATAAACATCATATCCGATAAATTCACATAATTAAATGTACAAATTGAAAGCTTTATAATTATTTATTTAAAATTTATCTAACTATTTATTAATAAATAAAATTTTAATTATTAATTTTCCTTAATTATTAAAGAAAATAGAAACAAAACATTTTATAATTTAATTTATTTTTCATTAATAATAAACAAAACAGCAAAAGGAAGATTATAATTTTATTAAAAAAAAATTCCTGTACATGTACAAAAAAATCATATAATTTTCCAGAAAATAACATTTATGTACATACATTAAAAAATAAATATTTTCCGGTGTGTTGTGTATATGACAAATTTACATAACTAGATTCATAGAGGAAGTTTTAGGTTTTCATTTTGTTGTATAAATACCATAACATTAAATTCAGAATATTACAACGAACAACATAGAAATTTTTGAAGATGGTAAGCATATAAAAACGACATCATAAGCAAATCATAAAAATGTATATAGTCTTGCATTTTCCTAAGGATATTATGATATTTCGCATATCCTTCCTGATAAATAAAGTATAATTTTATTTTTTTTGGAATAAGAAATTTAAGGAAATTATTTTGAAACAAAAAAAAATTAAGTATTTAAGTAAATGAAAAATTTAATATTTTGGATTTTATAGAAAAGAAATTTAAGTTAATAGAGAAGTGTTAAATTATGACACTATGAATTTATGCTATTAATAATTGATAGGACATTAAATTTAAATTTTCATATTTATATTGAAAATATAAATATCACAACCACATAATTTCATCAACAGTTAAAAATCATTAAATTTTATGATCAAGATTTTGAAGAGGAAATGTTTTTTTTTTTAATGGTAAATTAGATTTTTTTTACATCAGAATTGAGGAATTATGACATAATCTAATATTCATAGCTTAATATTTATGTATTATTTAAGTACGTATTCTGGTGGGTGGATAGTGTGGTGGTGCAGAATAGCTGGGAAAGCTCCTAGTTCCCATAACTTCTGCAGTAGGGCTTCCTTAACTTCTGAGTAGGTGCTGATGCCTGTCTCGTTCTCTTCTCGTCTAGGTCTTCTGTCTTACCTTTTTTTTCCACCTTCGGCTGCAGCTGCGACTTCGTCGGCAGACCTGAAAGAAAGCTAGAAAGATATAGAATAACATGGAATAGCAATTTGATAAAATATTTTAGTTTCATCTCACAATTTGTAAGCAGATTATTAATTTAATTTATAAAAAGAAATCATAGTGTCTTCAAATTCTAGAATTCTGATCAATTAGACTAATTCATAGTTAGGTTTAGGTTAGGTTTAGGCTCGGGTCGGCAGAGTTCTGCCTGGTTACTGCAGCCGTTGGCTTATTGTAACTACCCTTTTCTTCTTACTCGTTTGATAGACCAGTACTGACAATGAAGTTGTACAGTCTTGTCAAAGAGATATTCCATGATTCCGATGGGGAGATGGTATAACTGCCAAAATGTATTAGCCTCTTATATAGTAGGGCTTCACATTCGCACAGTATATGCTCCGCTGTTTCGTCCTCATATTCACAGAATCTGCACAATCGTTCTTGACTTAGACCTAATGTGTGCAGATGTTTCCTGAGTCCACAGTGTCCAGTTAGGAAGCCCATCAGAGTTCTGGTTCTTCTTCTACTGCACATTAGTAGCTCTGCTGCTTTCTTTTTCGATGGACCCTGTATGAAGAGCTTCGAGTGTCTAGGCCCTTCATTGTTCCTCCAACTATCTGAAAAAGAAAGAAAAGTGTTAGTTTTAATTTGTAGTTTAGTTAGGCATCGTGGTACGCCACAAAACGGTTCTGGACCAAAGAGTGGTGTACTCGCGCCTTCTTTCGCTAATAGGTCCGCCTCTTCGTTTCCGTCAAATCCAACATGCGCCGGGATCCATGAAAGAATTAACCTATTATTAGCTGCCAGAGCTTTTAGCGTGTTTAAACATTCGCCTATTAGCTTCGATTTCAGCTGATTAGAGTTCAGGGCTTTGAGAGCCGCTTGACTGTCCGAGAAGATTGTTATCGTCTTGTTCTTGTATCTTCTGCGTATGTTTTCTTCCGCGCATAATTGAATTGCATGAACTTCTGCCTGGAAGACTGTTGCGAGGGTACCTAGGCTTTTTGATATTTTACACCTTGGCCTCTTACCGTAGACACCGGATCCAACTCCTTCTTCTGTTTTTGATCCGTCTGTATACCATTCTAGCTCCGTTTCCGAGGGTCGTGTGGCTTCCCAGTTGTTCCTGTCCGGAAACATTACCTTGAATGGTTTGTAGAAATCGTAAATAATATTACAATCATCCTTCGGCATGTTTATATACGGAATGTTGCCTGTTGCTTGGATGATTGCAGGGTGATTTTTCAATTTCTGAGTGTCCGTATTGCTAGATCCTTGTATTCTCAGCGCTCCGAATTTGGCTTCCTCTTCAATTGCTAGATGTAGAGGGGCCAAGTTGAGCAGTACTTCCATCGCTACCGTTGGTGTTGTCTGCATAGCTCCAGTGATGTTCAGGCAGGCTACTCTTTGTAATTTTTCGAGTTTCTTCCTGATGTTTAGTTGGGATACTTTCCGCCACCAAACCACCGCAGCATAGGTTACAACTGGCCGTACAATTGACAGGTACATCCAGTTGGCTATTTTTGGTTGCAGCCCCCATGTTTTTCCACAGATCCTTCTGCAGGTCCACAGTGAAAGTTGCGCTTTTTTTAGAGTTTTCTCTAGGTGAACGTTCCATTTTAGCTTACGGTCCAGTGTCACTCCTAGGAATTTTGCTTCTTCAGAAAACTCTATTTCTTTCCCAAACAGCATTGGTTTCCTCATTTGGGCCACATTGTGTTTATTGCTGAATGGGACAATTATGGTTTTATCAGGGTTGACTTTTAGCTCCTCCTTTTCACACCATTTTTGGACTATTCTACATGCGGTCTGTAGAAGATCACATTGAATATTTATGAATTTGCCTCTGATGATTATTGCGAGATCATCTGCATATCCTTGACAATCGAAGCCTGCTCTTTGCAGCTTATCTAGTAGTTTATCTACTACTAGTGACCAGAGAAGGGGCGATAGAACGCCACCTTGCGGACATCCCCGATTGGTTGTTGCTTTCATCTTCTCTTCACCCAGAGAGAGTTCTATTATCCTGCTCTTTAACATGGATTCTGTCCATTTACATATTGCGTTGCTTACTCCCCTACTTCTCAATGCCTCTATCATTGACCTATGAGAAGTGTTGTTGAAAGCCCCTTCAATATCCATGAAGGCTACTATAGCTGTCTCCTTAGCCATTAGTGATTTTTCAATCTTTTCCGTTAGATTTAGAAGAGCCATCTCTGTGGATTTACCTGATTGGTATGCGTATTGATTTTTGTGAAGGGGATTATTTGCCAGAATTTTGTCTCTTAGGTATCTCTCAATCACTTTCTCTAGCGTTTTCAATACAAATGATGATAGGCTGATGGGTCGTAGATTTTTTGGGTCGCCGTTCAGCCTTTTGTTTGCTTTAGGTATGAATACCACTTTTACCTGTGTCCATGCTTTTGGTATGTGACCAAACACTAAGCTAGCTTTAAAAAGCCTTGTTAGTATTAGTATTAGTTTTTCTCCTCCTTCTTGTAAGAGGGCCGGGAATATTTCATCTGGTCCTGCTGATTTGAAGGGTTTGAAAGTGTTGATTGCCCATTTGACCCGTTCTGGGCTGATGATCTTAGCTGCCAGTTTCCAGTCTTCTTTATGAGGTTTTCTTTGGGAAATGCTGGTAGCATTATTGTCATTTTCTAGTGTTGCAGCTCCAGGGAAGTGTGAATCTAAAAGTATTTTTAGAGTTTCCGCTTTTGATTCGGCATAGCGACCATTTTCCCCTTTGAGGAGTCCTATGGCGCCTGGCTTTTCATTTGCTAACACCTTGTGGATACGTGCTGCTACAGGAAGTTCGTCTATTTGTTCGCAAAACGTCTGAAACGAGGCTTTTTTTGCTTTTCTAATCTCCCGATTGTATTCCGTGAGAGCCGTCGTGTAAATTTCCCATTCTTGTGGGCTCTTATTTTTCGCCTTATTGAACAGTCTCCTAACCTTAGTTCTAAGATCGGAGAGATTGTTATTCCACCAATTTACCTGTCTATTGCTGCGCTTTGTGCGCATAGTGCAGTTTTCTTCAAAGGCTCCTATGATCGCCGTTTTCATCATCATAGCAGCATCTTCTAGGTCCTCAATATCTTTAATTTTGTCCGGGATCGCCTCTATTTTACTACCTACGTCGGCTTTAAATGACGACCAGTTAGTTTTCTTTTTGGGGCGGTACGTGATCGATAAGGGGCCTACTCCTACTATATCGAACCTAATGTGTTTGTGGTCCGAACAAGATGGCTCATCTGAGACGTGCCACTTACTTATCTTATTCGCTAAGAAAGGGGTTGTTATTGTTAGGTCTAGCACCTCATTTCTTATTCTATTAACGAATGTTGGTTCATTACCCGAATTTGCTACCGAGAGATTATAACTAGTAATAAAATCAAGTAATGACTCACCCCTAATATTAATGTCCGTGCTACCCCAATTTGTATGATGAGCATTGGCGTCACATCCAACCAATAGCTGCATTTTCTTCCTTTTTGCAAAAAGTAGCAGTCCTATTAATTCGGGTGGTGGGCATTGTTGATCCGCAGCAAAGTATGCAGAACATACTATGATGTTCTCCAACTCGCCTTTTGGTTCAGTTATTGCCGCTACTACGTCCTGTTGACAGAATTCTGTAATTGGAACGTAATTAGTTTCTTTATTAAATAAAATACAAGCTCTTGGTCTCGAGTTTGTATTGTCGTAAAGTAACTTACCTCCGGACACTCCTAGCCCACAGATCTTACCGTTTGCAAGCCAGGGTTCCTGGATGAGCGCTATGTTAGCGTCTTCTTTTACAAACCTGCAGCTGAGTGTTGCTGATGCAGCTTTGGCGTGCTGCAGGTTTGCCTGGATGCACTTCCAGGACATCTTTTATCTCCTTCTTGACGGGGGACTCCTAGAGTCCGCCCTGCTACGTCTATGGTTGGGTGGGCTCCGAGACGCCTCTCTTCTTCTGTGACGGCTGGAGGCATCCAATCGTGCCGGCCTGCCGTGTTCCACTCTTCTCCAACCATCTTTCCTATCTTTGGATTTGGACCTTCTTCTGGGCGCTTCTCTCCGAGGGGATCTCCTACGATGGTCCGTCCGCCTCTCTCTATCCTGTCTTTCTTCTCTGTGTTCTTTATTATTATCAGCCTTAAGTGGTGGCCTGAACATTTTCTTGATCACTCCGCTGGTAGAGGGTACTGGTTCCGATGCCGACTTAACCACTTCTACTAGCGCTGGCATGGGTGTTGTTACATTTTTCTCACCTACTTCCTTCCTTATCCTTGAAACAGCTGGTGTTGGCACAGGAGCTCCCTGAGCCGCCTGCACTTCACCTTGCTGTACCTTACCTTTTGATGTTTCCATCTCTTCTTCTTTCCTACTTATTCCACCAGCACGGATTCTTAGACGGAGATCTATCTTGTCTAGACCGAACCATGGTCTGCAATCCATACCTTGAATGACTCTAGCAGATGCGTCATCTATTGAGAGAACCAAACGGTGGCCCTTCTCATTAGATGTCCTCTTCAGAATCTTCCAATTCCGGGTATGCAGGCCATCGTTTTGTCTGTCCAGTCGGTCCAGGATCCTCTCCTCATGAAGATTCTCTTCATCAGGAAAGAACCCAGAACAAACCGCGTGACCAGGTAGATCTCTGCCTTCTACTAACATCAAATCCGCCTCTTTGTAGGGCTTGATTTTTTTTATAGTTTGTTTCAGCCATTGCTTACTAGCATCATCAGCGCAATTTAATGATACCCATCCGGGTTTGCGTGTCGATCCAAGGAAGCGTACATGGGTGCCTCTGGGCAATTCGTCCATGGCGTTCAGTATCGACCTTTGAACTTTTTTTGCCTCTTCTTCGCTGAGCGCCCGCACAGGATATTGCCGTGGTAGTATACCTACTTTGGTAGTACTCGCAACTTCGCTGTACGTTAGCTTGCTCTGTGTATGAACTTTGTTCCTCTTTGTAGTCATCGGTGGCGTGCTACCGTCCGATCTATTACGTTTCATACACAGAGAGCCGGATGCTTTCCGTGCTAACATATCCTCGTACTCTTTGTCCAACTTAGCCCTTGCTTCATAGTACGGGATACCTGTGGAGATGATTCTCTTCAGCTTCTTCCTAGCCGCACCACACAACCTCCTGGGCTTCACTTGTGAACCGCTTGACGCTTTGCTTTCTTTGTCTTCCGCGTCGGAGGTTGGCGTATTGTCAATCACGGTGACGTTGTCGTTGTCAGAGGACATTAAATAATCGCTCTCGTCTTCCGTAGCAATATCAATATCACTGGCGTCATTGTCTGTATCGCCTAGCCTTGTTCTCTCTATCATCTCGATAGCATCAGCAAGTAAGGAGCCTGCATACGCGGCCTCTTTCGTTGCAGATGCTATAGGTGCGCTTGTTATTGCCGTTGTTGTTGATGTTGTTGTTGATGTAGTTGTTGTCGTTTCGTTGTTTTTAATCGTTGCTGTTGTCTTCTTTGTTGTTCCTTTGTTGATTTTTTGTTGTTGTTGTTTGTTATTTATTTCCATATCTGTTCCCACGAGTATCGCGACAAAGTAGAGTCCACCATGGCAGAGGTCCGATACCATGGTAAGGCTGGTTAAAACCGGAGGTCGCCTGGTATCCGGAGTACACCGTTATCGACTGAGCTCACCCTCAGCCACGCAGCCCTCGGCACGGTACGTGTAACACCATTGGCTTGGTCGCGCACTGCAAATTCGGTCCGTGTCCATGTTTAATATGGACACAGTTCCAGGGGCCACCACGAGGAGGTAATGCAGGCACTTGGCTAGGAACTCCCACAGTTGCAACATTTATACCCTAGGATACAAATGCCTACCCTGTAGAATCCCCACCCCGACCCCCTAATTCATAGTAAATATATAGTAAATTTATAATAATTTAAATCTTAACAGAAACATTAATTGTACATAAATAGAAAATTCGATTAAATATACTGCAAACAAACAAATAATTTTTACCTTGTCTGAAATAATAAAACCATGAATCAGAAAGATTAATTACCAAACCTTCTGGTTATAATTTTCCAGTCTACACTGTTGTATACAGACAAGAGATTCTTTTATGCTCTAATAATTTACTAAATAATATAAAAAAAAATTCTTTAAATTCCTTATTCTTTTCACTGTTTTTTTTTCATGATTTCCAGAATTTTTTTTATATAACATTAAGGAAGTTTAATTTTCATGGCATTTATTGAATTGTGTCCTTTTTAAAAATGAAAAACTCATATGTATGTAGGTGTTTTTTATTTGTAAATAAAGGACATTTTTTTTCTTGCTGTACCTTTTATTTTCTTGTCCTTTTGATAGATATACAAATTTTTCATAAATTTGATTTCATATTTTGTATTCTTTGGTATTCTTTTAATATTAAGTATATTGAAAATTATTTTCCTGATACAAATTTCTTGTTAGATTTATTAGTAAAATTTTGCATTGATAACTAAGAAAATATTTTATGCAACTAAATTTATTTTGCATGTTATTCCTTCCTTTGATAATTTTTAATTATAACAATTTTCCATAATTTGTGGCAATAAATTCAATTTAAATTTTATTTTACTTTTCATAATATAATTTTAAATTTTTCTTGTACATATACCAGTAAAATTATGTTAATAAAATATTTTCAACTAATTGGAAATTGTTTTGTGAGTTTTATTCTTAATTGAATGTCTTTGCTTTTATAAGGTCACAAGTCACAAGACTTTTATTAAATGGTATAATTTACATTACATAGATTTCATGAATTTTAAATTGAAACATAAAAATTATATTATGTTGTACAAATTTCTTGTTGTACAAAAAAATATAGGACGAAAGGAAGCAGTTTTTTTTACAAAGTTTTAGTCTATTATTTTTTTGGTATAAAACTTCGCCCTGTGTCATTTACTGTATAAGGCTATGTTTAATAAGGCAAATTTATATTATAGTATTTAGCCAAAAATGTTTTTTAAATTAAATTAATTTTGATGAAGGTTAGAAGATAATCATTTTTCGGAAATGAATCTCATTATTATATAAATGTCTTATATAGTTTACTGAACTCCAACATAGATATTTAATGTATATTTGATCCTGGGTTGATTACGGATATATATAAACATTATTATTTTTAGGTGACATTATTTAAATTTATATTAAATTGGAAAACAGAAAAAAGACGTGAAATTAATTTTTTATTAAGGAAGTTTTTATTTTAAGGATATTTAAAGATATATAAAGTATTATAATATATATAATCTGTATGAATTAGTGGTAGTTAAGGAATTGTATTAATAACAAATTATTTACCTTCATTTCCATCAATTTAATTTTCATCAAAATTTCAATATAAATGGAAAAAGTAATAGTGTATTGTATGCATAGTAGAAATACTTTTAGTACTCTTTGGATTTAACGAGCTTTCTTTTGTAATTCATTCAAATAATATTTTATAATATAATATTTTAATAATATATAAAAGAAAGACTTTTACCAATTAAAATATATATTTCAGATATTAACAAATTAACAATAATCCTCTGAGAATTTTGTAAAATAAATTTAAAAAAGTATAGTATAAAATTTTATGAATTACAAAAAAATATGACAATTACGAAAAAATGTTTTTGGTCATTTTACATGATTTATTTTACAATTTAACAATCAAATTTCCATTTTATTACAACATGTTTTTTCTCTAATTTATTCAAACTATTAAAAATAAATTGAGACTAGAAAACTTTAAAATATTAATTTAATATTATTTATGATGGAAACAAAATTATGGGTCATAAAAAAATTCTATTTAACATATTAATTAGCAATAATAGTGATATATTATGTTGTCCTGGGAAAATATTATAAATTTTATTTGGGAAACTGATAAACTTTATGACTTTTCTTATTTATAGAGAATTTTATATAATTTTCTGAGCTTAGTCAATTATGTTTACTGTCTGTGAATTAATGTGAAATTATCATTTTTCAATATAGTCGAATAATTGTGTTTCTGTCTAAAAGATTAAGTCCAATACATGTAAAAGTTTTTAGCATGAATTATTAATATGAAATTTATATACACATACACATCGATATATCGTTTTTAGTATCAATTATGTACAACAAGAAAAAGATAATCGAAATAAAGGAAATTTAATTTATAGAATTCAATTTTGTTTTGTAATGTCGATAAATTTTAATGTGGTACGTATATTAATCTTTCAGTTATACCGAATATTATAATTAAATATTCAACTTTATTAGGATTAGGAATTTCTCTATTAGGACAGAGACATTTAGCTTGATTGCATTTCAAATTTAAATACAAATTTATTATTTTGAGTTTTTTTCACATATCCTTTTTGACATCCTTTTATATAAAAAATTAGAAAAATATGTCTTTCATGTACTTTAAATATTAATCAAATAAATTATTCATTAATATTTATAGATATTTAAAAATTTATACTATATTTTTTCTCAGAATATTCCTCTAGTCTGATGATTTATATTCATTAATATTTTATGGTAATACATATATTATTATATACAAAAAATTTATATGTTTAAAAGTTCAAGAGACAAATTTCTTTTTTTACCAAAATTTTTTTTCGTTATTTCCCTTAGTACTTCAACATTTAAATTCATTCCATTTAAATGACTTCTTAAGAGTAATCTAAAAAAAGAAGGAAAAGAAAATTTAAATAACAAACATTATTATTTTATGTGAATTTAAGTGGAATAAGGATTTTTGTATTTTATATAAGAAAATTTGTCGCATTAAATTGGTAAATTTATAAAATTTGTATAAAAAAAATTATATTTTAGTTACATTTCGAATATATAACTTAAATACTTTTTAAGAGACAGTAAATTGAATCAAAAACGTTCTGCGGTTTAATTAAAAATAGAAAAAAGTTTAATCCTTTCAGTGTTTTGTTTTTCAATTTTGCAACCTTGAACCTTTGCAAAAAGAATTTATATTTTTCAAAAATCAGAAAAAAAGATTTAAATTAAAACTTTTCCGAAAAAAAAAATCATTTTAAAAAACGAATTTGTGTACAAAAAAAATTTTTTGGTGACAAATGTTTTCACATAAATGTTTTGGCATTTTATAAAATCGCTTTTTATGTGTAAAATAAATTCAAGGATAAAAACAACTTGAAAATAACCCAAGGATATACAAAATGATTACCTAAAAAATATTTACAAATATTTGTGTTTTTTTTTTTGAACTTTTGCGTTTTATTCCTTTTCCATTTTTGAATAATTTAGAATTTATTATTTGGAATTTTACAATATTATCCGATTTAGTTAAATTCTTATTTTTAGTTAAGTTTTGTTAAAAGGGATCTGGTGCTAAAGATAGATACAGGTGGCAAAATCAAAATTTACATAAATTTTAAATTATGTGATATATCGGTTAAGTATGTGTGATATCTCGGTTTTCAGTTATACAATTTGAATTTATTTATAAATGAAATAATTTTGAGAATATATTTTGAATTTCGAGGAATCTAAGTTCCATCCAATAATCAGATTAGCATAAGAATACATAATCTAAAACTTTCTATGGAACTTTTGTAAATAAATTTTACCTTTAATACTAAAACAGAGGAATTTATTGATCTCGTTAAGGACTGTACATTCAAAATACATGTTATATAAACTAAATTATTTAAACGTTTGTAAGATTGATTTTTACTTAAAAATATTTAAAAAATACAAATTATATAAATACATTTTCCATTTTAAATTTTCCAAATTTATCTTTCATATTCAAAACTTTTAAATTCTTTAAAACGATTAGGACAAAAAAATTACTTTATGATTTTTCTTACATTTTACTATAAAATTTCAAATGTTATGAAAAACATTTCAATCAAAAAATAAAAATAAAATAAAAACAAGTTTATAAAGGAAAAAGTTTTGTTTATGTAAATGTGAACTAATAAGTTTTGTAAAAGCCAATAACACTTGTTCAATATTATATTATTGATTATTGTATTATAAAAGAAAATTCTTTTTCGGTAAATTAAACTAAAGGAAAACTTTTATTTTTCCTCAAACGAAAATTTTATTTTAATATTATACTTTTCCGGTATACAAAAAAAGAAGAATTTTTTGTTTGGTGTTTCAACAATGGTTACGCAATAAAACCTTAAAAAAAAGGATTTTTATTTCAAGAAATCAAAAAATTTATTTTGATCAGTATTGCGGAAAAGGATATTTGGAAATATTTGGAAAATGATTTTTAGTTTCATTCTCAAATTTTAGTAAAAAAAAATTTGGGCGAGAAATTTTGATTTTTAATTTTATGGTATACAAAATATAAATTTGATTTAAATAAACTAAAAATTTATGTTAAAACGAGTCTTATGACCATAGCCTTATGGTTGTTGTGACTCAAAAATCTAGTTTTAACTAAATTATTAATGGACAGCTCTTTTGAAGGGACACATTTTGAAGGTCAATAAAATTATGTTTATAAAAATAGATTTATGATAGTCTCCGTATACAAATCAATTTATGATATCCGTCAAAAAAATAATATAGAAAATATTTTCCTCTTGATTAAAAAATTCAATTATTTAATTTGGAATTCTTTATAAAATAATTTCAATAATGTTCAATTATCCTCCGCAAAATTTATAATTTTAATTTAGAAAATTTACAAATAATGGGTATTTCTCCTACTCATAGAAAATATAAAAATTTAAACAATTCTATAAACAAAATTAATATTTCAATAAACAAGCCATAAAAAATATATTTTCAATAACAAAAATATTAACAAGGATTTTTCTCAATTTCGTTGGTATAGAGAAGACAAAAAATATATATTTATATCGTCAAATATTTATATTTTATTAATCAATAAATAAATATTATTATATACAAAGTATATTCAAATAATTTTTAATTTAAAGTATATTCAATGTTGTAATGGTAAAATAAGATTAGACGGAATTTCTATATAGAAAAGTTACTATGTAAAAATAATTTAAATTTCTGTTTTAAATTGAATTTTTCATTTAGTATTTAATCGATATATTAAATTCATTATTAAATATTGAAATAATGAAAAAAACTACGTCATTCGACTTTAAGTGATCATACGTAGAATTTTGAATGTACCTAATAAAAGTTCATTTTTTTTTGTATATTTTACATGTTTTTTTCCACATTTTTGTATATTTTAATACTCAAATAACTAATAAATATAACATGAATATAAGTATTAATCCAATAGCAATAAAGGCTTTCACACTGCGTGTGATACAATTAACATTGTCAGCAAAGTACACTCACAAGACCAATTCAATTTTTCTCTCTCCTTTTTAAATTACTTTACGGAAATATAGTATAATAAATTTTATTTTCTTACCATAATCCTTATAAGTCCTTGTATATTAATTTTATATTCAGTTAAATTCAGGCTACGCTCCATGTACCATATTAAAATTCAGGATATTTTATGTATATGTACTGGTATATTTCTCAGGTATGATTTAATATTTTACTTGACAAACCTTTTATATTATCCAGTATACAGTACACACTGCAATTAAACTCTGTAACAATATTTGATTTATATTACACGTGAAAGTTTGGCATAATTAAGTATTGTCAAACTTATATAAAACTTTTAGTTATGACGCCATTTTTCATTGGCTGTATTCCAAACTTGTAAGATATTGTTTTTCCATAAAATAATTAATTAACTTTTATAATTTTCCTTATGTTAAAATTTATGTAGTTGTTTACAAAAAACATTACAAAATATTAACGAAGTTTTATAATTTTATATGGCTTAGTAATGCTCTAAATACTTTAATAATTTATGAGGAATTATTATAATTTAAATTTTAGTTATAAAAATTAGTTTACCAAAAAATTATTTTAAATCAATTCTTAATTTTTGAGTTCTATTGAAACAAAAAGGCTATTTCATAAATTGTACCACTAATTTTTCTTACATATTGACACTATATTTTTAAAATTGTATAAAGTTTGTTTAGTTTTAATCACGAATAAATTGGAAATTTCACAAGTTTTGTAATATCTTCTTTTTCTAATTTTCTTATTTTAAATTAATTTTTCATTTGGAAAAAAAAATTAATTAAAAAAAATTAAAGATAAAAGATCAAAAGAATTTTTATTAATTTGACAAATTTTGGAATGGAAATTTGTATTTCTGATAATAATTTTCCAAAAATTCTTTCAAATTTATAAATGATATTTTACTAAACTTTCTTAAAAGTCTATGCATTCTATCAAAACAATATTTATATAAAAAGAAAATAAATTGTAACCAATTTTCTCTACAACTTTTTGATATTTGAATTTAACTTTTTTAAAGAATTTCTTAAATTACCATTCTTTCTTGTTTTTTTGGAATCTCTTTAGCAATATTATTAATGTTCAGAATTTGTTTATCTTTTCTATTTTTTTTTAAGAATTATTGAACCAAAACTGTATCAAGATGGCAATGAAGTTTTTTGTTTTGCCTTTATCTGGTAAACAACGTCACACCATTAGATTTCAATCTACACTTAAGAAAATTAAGGAATTTTATTCATTTTTCTTGAAATTCGATTTAAAGTTTGAACCCATATAAAAAAAAGTCACTTTGAATTGAAGTCAAATTGAATTTTTTATGTTTGGGATAAAAGTCTGGAAAGACTGGACGACTATTAGATTATTTGTAATATTCGAAAGAAGTGAGAAATTTCTAAATTTTTTGTGTTAAAATTGTTAGACTGGAACTTATACAAAAAATTTAAATTCATTTGTCAAAAGATCAATTTGATAAATATAAATAAAATTCTTCGTTTATATCAATGTTCTTATCATATTTAATTAGTTTTCAATTAAGAAGATGTAAAGAGATCTTTCAACCTTCAAGGATATTAATTATATGAATTAAATATCTAATAAAGATTTACATAATAATTTTTCATGTGAAATGAAACTGCGAAATCTTAAATTTTATATTTAAATTGTAGACATGCTATTTTTCCTTCGACAAAATAATTCCTATATAAATAAAGTTTGTGTAATATGAACTTCAAAATGGACAACAGCCTGCAAACAATTTCAACCATATTACAAAATTAAAGGAGTTTATCCAATGAAACTATTCTGAAATATTATATATTCCTATATAAAAATTGTCACAGCTTTAACATCAATAGTATCTGTATAGTGTGTATCCTTTTAACTATGTTAAAACACATATTATTAGAAATTTAATATATCCTGTGGCAGGTTTTACTATCAAAAGATATTTTTACTGCGTTGTTTGAAAATCGAATAACAAAAAATAATTTTTCAAATTGTAATATAAGGAATTTTCTTTTTTTTGCAACTTGATGTACATTTCTAAAATAAGAAAATACACAAACTTCACAAATTCTAAATAAAATGAAATTCCCAACCTGAAATACCAAAACAAGTACTTGTTGAACAATAATGCCTGTCCAATAATTATTTGTGAGTCTAAAAAAAGGATATTAAATCGCGTACAAAAATGTATAGTTCATCTGTCGAAAAGTTTTCTTAATTTAAACAATTTTTTTATAAAAATAAAATAATTAAATTTTTCATTTCTAGTTTTTTGAATCAAAAAAATTAAAACTTAATTTTCTGTAATAGGTATAGGATTATATAAAAATTCAATTGAATTTCTCATAATTGCAGTTCATTTAAAAAATGAAACTATAGAAAAATTACATTATTTCCATTAGTTGAGCAATTAGTCTCTTGTTGAAAGATTAAATTATAATTTACAATGTATTAAATTCTTTAAAAGAAAAAGGAAAAGTATGTACTCGTATATGTATAGTTCCCGGACAGATAAATTTATACTTTGAAAAATTAGAATTGGAATGTGTTTGACATGATGACAAGAAAAATAATGTTCTGGAAAATATTATTAATTGAAAACTACATATATCCTTTTAAATGAAATTCTGTAATTTATTAATTGTTTAAATCATTTGATCAATATTTTTTAGGATTTATTAAAATTATAAACAATTAACATAAAGTGTGAAAATAAATTTATGGACTTATGGAAAAATTAAAATAATTTATTATTATTTTAAATAATTAATTATGAAATAAATTGGTAAATTTATACATAAATTCTTTCTTTTGTTATGTACTAAATATTTTTAAGTATAAAATTTTGTTGTCTTTTCCATATCTCATTATTTATTTATTATGCTGAGGTAACAATGAAAAAAAGGATAATTTATGAAGCCTATAAAAAAAAAGTTATTTGTTTTCGTAAACTTTCACATTTTGTCCACAAAACATAAAAATTCCCATTAAAATAAATAAATTTTGTCGTTCAAACGATAATAGTTTTTTTTTCCATTAATTTTTTTACGAAACACACAAAACTGTTAAATTCGTGGATATACAAATTTAATGTTAATCTTAAGAAACATTTAAATAAATAATTTAAAATGTTTTTACATACCATTTTCACATTTTGTGTAAAAATTTTACAATAATAAATTCGATTCTATAAATTGACAACAGAGAAAAATAAATTAAAAAAAAAAGAAAATAAAAGAAAATTTTCACTGAATCCTTAAATAATTTTTATCAAAGTCAAAGTAGATTTATGTACATAGATTCATTCCAATTTTTGTGATGTAAATTTTGTCAATGAAACAAACGTGTATTTATTTTAATAGAAAAAAAATTAAAATGGGATTTGAATTAAAATGGGATAATTACGAAAATTAGTAGGATATTGCAGTGTTATTAATCTGAAATTTATTATTTAATACGAAAATGTTGATTTAGTGTACCAATTTCATAATTTTATGGTCTGTAGAACTTTTCCGATTGACATTTCGTTATGGAATAATATTATATTATAATTTTCATCTTCTAAGAAAATTAAGAAATTTAATATCGACAAATAAATAATGGAGATAAACATCCTAACTATGAATTTTATATCATTTTCAGATAATTTGAACATATAGAAGAAATTGACTAAACTTTTCTTTATACCAATTTTAATCTTATAAACTAAACAAATAAATTGACAAATAATAAATTATGTTAAGCGAATTTAAAATACTTTATATAACTATAAATAAAGTGGAACTGACATCCCTTGTATAATATACACTAATTCTATACTATACACAATTTCGACTAACTTTCACTTGAGAGAAAGTTTTTATATTAAAGGTATTAACCAAAAAAAAAATTATTGATTATTCTATTTTATACACGAATAAACTTATTATTATAAGATTAAATAAGAATAATCGAAAAAAAAAATGTTTGAAAGATCAATTTCATGAAGTTGTTAAATTGTTATGTTCAATTAATGAAAGTAAAAAAATGAGAACTTCAAATAAACTTTATCCATTTTTATGTTCTTCTAAATTTTTTATTGATATCTTAATTTATACTTAAAAACTTTATGTAAGTATAGTAACTTATTTTGGGTATAATCTTCGAATATCTTTTATAATTCAACGAAATTAATTGAATTAGAAAACTTTTTGTTAAACAGTGTGTTTTTTTAATCGTATACCATTCTTTTTCTTGTTTAATGTATTTTAATTATTTATTAATAGTTAATTAAAAAGTATTTATCTTACAATGATAATTTTATTTTATACCATAATATGCGTTGGAAAATCTCTAAATAGAAATTAATAAGATATTTTCCTACTGTTAAAACCACATATGCCTAAGATAATTTCTTTATTGGAATTTGTAAAACATTATAATAAAATCCTTGACATTTTGTCCTTGAAAATTGGGAAAAAAAAAATTTAAAATTTCTAAATATAAAATTTATTTAAGGACATAATTTTTTTTTGGAAAAAAAAATTTTGGACTCAAAAGAACATATATATTTAAATTTTATACAGTTAACATTAAAAATTATGTCTTCTTGAAAAAAAACATCCTTTTGAACATCCTATAAATTTACTTTTCTTTTGTAAGTCCCAGAAGGACACACTTTTCTTGTAATAATGTTCTTGTGTGTTCAGTTTTTGGAATCCTCTTTTTATATAATATCAGCCAAAAATGACTATACTACTATCTATATTGATTTTTCGTTCGTCCTTGACATAAGTTTGTTTTTGATGCCAAGTAACTTTCAGTAATGCGAGAAATTTATTTAAACTTAATTTTAATATGATATGAAAATGTGTCTATACTTCAAAGTAAGGATAATCGTTTTAGAAAGTGATTTTCATGATGGCTGGTGGCACCAAATTTTGTATAAAATTTGGACTGAATTGTGACTCAAATTCTTTATGTATGTAAAGTTTTAACATTTCTTCCTATTCATTGATGATATTCAATGAAAATGAGGTGCTAAACAAAAATCATGTATTACAATTTCGTAAATTTAATGTCAAAGTATTTGATTTTTTTTTCTTATACTTTTGTTAATTAAATATATAATTAATTTCTTGTTGGTAATAATAATTGTGGTTATAATAATTCAGGATAAACGATTCAATCAGACGGTATATACGAAACTTGACAAATACAAATAACTAATTGCTATTACTTGCAGATGTTTCAAATGCTTCAAATTATATACTGAATCGTCGCAACGAACAAAATCATATTTAAATTATAAAAAATGGGAAAATAAAAGTTTCTTATTAATTACTGAAAATATGAAAAAACACTATGTATAAATGAAATACAAATTACGCATAAAAAATATTTTCTTTACATATACAATAAACAAAGCAAGGTTAAATGTAGAAAGAAAGCTTCGACATTCTTGATATTGATATCATCTTTAATACTTCTTGTAATCTCAAAATAAAATCATTATAACATAAAAGCATATGTTAGAAAAAATATTTAATAAATTTTTAATTAACTAAACAAACAAAATTTTGTGTTTTAAGGTTCAAACTTTTAAATTATTATAAATACAGGATTTTTTTATAAAGGATAATATATTAGAATTTATATGATTAAGTTTATAAAAATTTAAAAAAGTTTTAAAACATTTCTGTTCAAATATTTAATAAACGTAAATTGCAATCTAGTATTCAGATCAGTTCAAATTTATTAAAGTTACATTATGGAAATTGAATTAAATTTTTTACAAAACTTTTATTTAAATTATTTAAAATTTTTATGGTAATTTAATTTTAAATTTTTTTATTTAAATTTCATAAATTAAATATAATATTTTACATTTTAATTTAATATAAATTAATTGAAAATAAAATTATGAATTACGAGTTTGTTGTGAAAAGTGTTTTTTTTATTATGTTAAAAAAAATACAAAAAGTTTTATAAAATATATTTTGTAACCTTAAATTTGTGGTAAATTGTGAAAGTTAGTGAACTTTTCATTTTATACATAATGAATTTTTTTTTGGTATTTTTATTAATATAAAAAATTATTGTGGTTATTGAAATATCTAAGGAATACACATATGTATGTATATGTATGTATTATGTTATAGTAATAATCAAATATATTTAATTACTTATCATACGAAAACATATTTACATTTTCTTTTCCAAACAAAATTTTTCATTAAACACTTGAAATTAATGTAAAGTGAAATGTTTCTATACAATAATTGGAATATCTTCGAAATTAATATACCAGGGAAATAATAATAATTATTATTATAAAAGTTATTGAATGTCTTGGCTTTTGATTGTATACTTAAAATAGCACTAAATGAATTGTAAAGAGTAAATATTTATATATTTTGTCTGGAATTTATTTTATTATCCTTTTTTTTATAATTCTATTGAAGCTCTTGTATTAATTTTTCATTTCTTTAAAGAAAAAATGCCGATTTGATTTATAAATTGAAAATTTTCTCGGAATATTGTAAATGATTTCAAATTCATAATTCAGTTTTTATATAATATTTAGAATTAAATTGATGAAAATAGATCTAAAATCAATATAATTTATTGTTGAAGTTAATAATTTAAATAATTCACATCAAAAATGAAAGTTGTTGTACCTAAATTTTTTTAAATTCAATAATTACTTTAATATTTATTTATTGATTGGAGAAAAAAATTATTATTAAATAACCATGAACATAAAAATTATTGTAAAGTATCTAAGTAATATGTATTTGAGAAATTTTTGATTTCAAGTACAGGTCATAATTTTTTATGACCCTACTGAAGCAGAATATAAAATTTCCATATAAAAAGGATTTTCTATAATAATTATAAAATTTATATGTCAAATATATTCGTTGTAACTCATATCTAATAATCTAATATCATTGCAAATATAATATCTTTCTAAATCAAAGTTGAAATTTGTCCAAATAAAAATCATTAAACACACACAAAATCCTTCAAACTTGTTATTCCTGAAAATAATTTCATATTACAAAGAAACCTTTTCATCCCTTTCTTTTTTTTTTTTTGATTTCTAAATGTTAACACATATTTTCTCTAGAGAAAATAGATTACAAATATATGGATCCAATATATAATTATTATTTATATGTTGTTGAATCCTTAAATAAATTTTATTTTTATGCCAATCTATGTGTTAGTATTTGGGAAAAAGTTTTTGTTTGTTTAGGAATTAACAGAGTTTTTATTTGCCCTCATCTATTACACTTAAATTAAACTTTATCACTTCTCGTATAATAATAAATCTTTATATTTTATTGGTCAAAAAATAAATTTAAAAAAAACATTGTTTTTTTTTGGCTGTAAAAGGTTTCATCCTTAAATTTTTTAAGGAAATGCACAACAATTGGAGAATTTTGTAGTAATAAAAAGTGGACCAGCTTTAATGTTCACAAATTATTTAATAGAATAATTAAATTATTTTTATTACTATAAAAGTAAAACTAAAAAAAAAATTGGACTCAAATCGAGTTTATTTATAAAGAAACTTAATTTTCAAACTAATTTTTCTTTATGAAAACTAAAATTAAATCATTTTTAGGACTTTTGCAGTAATTTGCAATAAGTTATAGATAATTTTTTATGTCATTGTCATGACACTATTTTTTACTACTTTATTGGCATATTCTGCAATTTTGTGTTATTAAATATTATATTTTCAGTATATATGATTTAATATAATTCCCAGAGATGATCAGAGATTTATAATAATGAAATATAAAGTATACTATGATAAAGAGAAATAATTGAAAAATATGAATGAAGGATAAATAAAATCAATATATAATATATCAGAGCTATAATTACTTTATGTCCACTATTCTTGGTAATCTGTTAGCTGAAAGTCTAAGCAACAAAGTTAAACTAGAATTTATATATAATTGTTGTTGATATTATATCAGTCTCATAATTAAAAATTAAAAATTGATTTCTTTAACTTGTCTTAAGAATTTTTTATCAAATATAGCTGATAAACTACTTCTGTAATCGCAAAGCAAAAATTAACATAGTGCAAAAACGATAATCACACAGGAAATTATAATTTTACAAATTTTTAATTTATTTCCTTTTTTGATTTCATTTGAAAATTTAATTTATTTCCTTTTTTGATTTCATTTTATTTATCAAATGGACATTTGATTTATGAAAATAATAAAAACTATATAAAAATATAATATCAAAACTTATTCTATTATGGGGATAATGTAATATTAAGGATTTGAATTGAAAACGGAAAAACTTTTATTTATATATTCGAAAGACAAAAAGGATAATTTAATATTTGAGAAAATAAAAAGATTTATATATACAAAATTTGGATTATGAAGGTTTCCAAAGTTGTCATTAAAACTTTGTTAACGTCGGTCTCATATGTCCATCAATAAATTGTCTTAGTTAAATTTATTTAAAGGATATTTTTTAGTTTTGACCTTTTAGAACCAATATGGTGGATCAAAAATTATTTATATGTTAAGAAATTTTTGATGATATATGAAAATCATATTTTGTGACAAAAAATTTAATACATATCTTTAATAACTGATAAATTTCATTTTATTAAATGAATAAAAATCAAGGAGATTAGAAATTCAATTTCTAAGACACGAAATCAATTTTTAAAATTTATTATATAAATTAAATATGATGAAATATGAACTTTAAATGTTCTTATTTACATTTAGAATTAACTACATATAAATGTATGAGAGAATAGGTAGTCGAAAATACACAACATAATATCAAATAGAAAACGATTGAAATGAATATAATTGTTATCATAAATTTTAATTAATTTTTCGATCATTTTTTAATTAATTTTTATTTAAAATCTTAATATAAAATTCCGTAATGAAATTTCTATAATGAAATTTTAATTGTAATAAATTTTCGATAATAATTTTCAACTATAGCAATATGCTAGTATTCATTATTACTCTCTGAATTATTGTTAATGGCTATTTAATTAAAATTTTAAGTTCCATAATAAAAATAATACATACATCGTTTTATTATCCTCTTGCATACACCATTTAAATGTGTTACAATATTTTCATATAGCAGCAGCATATAAAATATTGACTTGACACTATATGAAATTCAGTTTATTTATGAACTATATCATCTGAAGGAAATTAATTTACTGAATAAATATAAATTATGTAATTATAAATTAAAAATGTATATTTAATTATAAATTTTACGTTAAGTATGTAATAAAATGTTTAATGTAAATTCAATTTCACACCTTAGGAAATTAAATTAACATTTACATAGTTTACATGAAATTATATTTTTCGATGTTGAAATTAAACTTAATATATGAATTGCCTTATACATTATGCTTTATTTTAATAAAGTTCCGGAAAATTCTTCTTTCTATATTTCTTTAATGAATGTCTATGTCTATATAGCTGCTTTATCATCAACTACTACTACTACATTATATATTATTAGCTTCACAAATAATACTATCATTAATAAATAAATGTAATTAAAATAATTTTATGTCTTCATTGGGACTTCTACACATAATTTAAGATTTTGTTACATAAAATGTTAATTTTAACATTTGTTTATAATTCAATTCAATTTAATAACATAATTTTGGTGTGTAATGAAATTATAATTTCCTTTGGCCAAATATACAATTTAAATGTTAATGTTGTAAAGGACCTGTAATAGAATTTGGGTAATATAATTGGAAAATAATATTAATATTAAGAAGATAAATATACAAGTATATCTATATATAAAATATAAAAAAGAAAATTTAATAAAGAAATTAATATATTTACAAGAAAATTATCATAAATGGAAAACTTAAAAAGGATAATGATTCTGGATTATTGTAAATCCAATAAAATGATTAGACTATAATGATTTTTAGGTAATTAAATTAGTAAATTATAGTGTTAGACAACAAGTTTGAATTAAATGATTGTATTAAAATGTAATTAATAAAAAAATATACTTATATATTTAATTAAACTTTTTCAAAAATTACAAATGATTGAATTTGCATATTTTCTTCTAAGTAATTTGTATGGTATATGTCTAACTTTATCTACAATGAAAATTCTAAAAAACCAAATCCTTAAATTAAATTATTTCCTTAACAAAATATTGTAAAAACTTTTAGAAATTTTTATAGAAAATTGTAGCCAATTATCATTTTGACCTAGTTAGTAAAAATTTAATTGGAATTACAATAATTTTATTTTCTATAAACTATTTTTGAAATTAAAAGTTAACAGTACAATGTAACGTTACAAAAATATCCTGAAAATGAAACTGAATCAGCTTGAAAATATATAAGTAAAACTTTTATTTTAATTATTATAATATTTTTGTTTCTAACGAAAATTGTTTTGATTCAATTTAAACTTTAAAGTTTTTTGTTATCATAATTTTATCTTCTCCAGTGTTTAGTTTAAATTTATTAAACAAAATATTTAAAATATTTTATGTATATTAAGTTATATCATCAAGCTACGATAAAAAACTAAATTTTATTTGATGATATTTTTGTCCTTGTGAATTTCTTCTTTAAATTTTTTGTGTCAGAAAGATTTCAATTGATTCGAAAGACTTAAACTTATGTGTACAAAATTAATAGCATAAAATTTTATGTAAATATTACCAAAAAAAATGAAAATAGATATTTTGTAAATTATGACAAGGGAAATCCATTTAAGCATTTTATAAGCCATTTGGTTTATTGTAACACATTTTTTTGTAATTACAAGTAAACAATTCAAATTGTATTATTTACAAGGATGTTTTTAGTTTTTAAATTAGAATCTAAAATTCGTGTTTTCATTCGAAATATTGTAACATTAATGGAAATGATTATAAATTAGAATTCTGAACATGAATTCGCATAATCCTCTTATTTATCCAGTTTAAGGTATACGAAAAAAACTTTTACAAAATAAGATAGTTTAAAATATCAAAGTGTAATGATTGTAAATATTGATGAAATGTAAATAATTCACAACTTATTCACAGTATTATTTTTGATAGAAAAGTAGTCGAATAGTTTTAGAAAAGCAAATGACTTTTCTTCAGAAAGAAAGAATAATATTTCAGGAACAATTTAAAATTTTCTAATTTAGCTTGGCCACGTATTAATAATAATATTATTTGTCCAGTATAATTATAAATATATATAATTCTTAGTATTCACAAAATAGGACATAAAGGACTTATCTCGTTATAATAATTATTCACTTCCGAGAGGATTGTTTAGTCTCCAAAAATTTTATAGAAATTGTAATTACCTTTTGCAGTTTATTTGTGTAAATTATTTGTCATTTATTAGAACAGAAATAATTCTTAAAGAAATTATTATATATTTTGGTAATTATCTCTTAACATTTCTGAAATATATTGATTTTTTTCTATTTAATAATGAATTTCTTCTTTAATAAGTTATGCTCTTATAATTTGTTATATTTCCTTTAAAATTTTGCATAGAAATATGTTATAGAGTTTTTCATAAATTAATGAATATTATGTACATTAATTTCTATCAGTAAATATAAAATTAATATTATGTATAAAGTATGTCAAATTCATTAAGAAATATTATCACGAACAACACGTTTCCTATCATCACGTTATTTTGTTATTTTTTTTTTAATTTTGAATATATTATCAGCTTATCAAATAGAAAATTTGTCTTAACATACATTCAAGGATTTACATTTTTTGATAACGAGTTTTTTGACTTCGTTAAAACTTTTTAATTATATAATTTTATTATATTTAAATTTTTATTTGAAATTAAATATTGTACAATTTTTTTTTAATATTTTAATAGAAACTTTTTGACTTTATTTTTTTTTGTTGTTAATCAAGATCCTTGCTATAATTTTATAACCATGTAATTTATATTTACTATAGTCTATAAAACTCAATTATTATCATAAAATCTATTTTCATCTTATATATAGTTTCCTTTAATGTACATTAAATGTATAATAAACTGAACTAAATAAGCTTCCCAATTTCATATAATTGCATCCAAAAAAAAAATATATTGTCAGAGTTATAAATAAATGGTAGATATGCCCATAATGATATCCATTCAAGGAAAACTGTATATCGTTTTTAGGTTAATTAGCTTTTATATGCAAAGTTATAAAAATGAATATAGTATTTACATAAAAAAAGCCTTTACGATATCATGCAATATAATTTTTCGAAATTTTGTTGAATTCCCATTGCCAAAACGATGATAGTCAGTTAGATAAATTAACAAAAATATTTTATGTAATTTTTATGGTGACAAGAAGTGAGTTTTTATTTTATTTTATTTTGTTTACTATATAAAATATTTTTAGATGATAACTAATTTGATGGTTTTTTTTATCAAGGAATTTTGGACAAAATATGAAATACATAATTATCTACAAATTAGAGAAGTTTTTTGGAGGTTTTTTAATATCCACAGTCTAGCAAACAGAGAGATACATACCAAACCAAACAGTCCACAAAATGGTGTAGAAATAGAATTAGAAACAAGTAAGGACTGGGCAAGGTGACCCAGATACCACTGCGGCCTGAAGTAGACTTATTGTGGTGCCATTGGGTTCTTAGAGCTGACTAGAAAAGCTCAGACTATTGATAATTAGAGTAATAAAGTTATATACATTTCATTGGAAGAAATATTTTTATAATTTCAAATAAGTATATCAAATTACTTAACATCCATTTTAAATTAATTTTTTCCTTCTGTAAAATATTTTTTTCAAAGAGCTTTTTCTTTCAATAAACCAATTAAACACATAAAATTTTCTTAACCTAATTTTGAAATTTAGTAAATTATGATTATCCTTTTTTTATTTAGAAAATTATGATATTAAATTTTTTTAAGTAATCTAACGATAACCAAAAATATAATTAAGAAACATCAGTATACAAATATAATTAATATTCAATGTGACAATGATAATGCACTTAAATATTTATCATCAGTTTTCATAGTTTGCCCTTAAATAATTAATTATTATACATAAATAGTTTCTCTCTGTAATTGAAAGAATTATATATGAAAATTAAAATTTTTCGTTTTTGGATTATATCCCATCAAGGACTAATTAAATTTTCTGGAATATCATCAAATGACGAATATAATTTTCATCAAATTTACATTTTGTAAAGATTTGTTTAAGCATAACTAAAAATTTTATAAAATAATTTTCTCATTCCAAAAAAAAAATTTCCATTAGAAATGAAAATTATTTGTATCTGACAAGTGGTGGTAAATATAGAATTTATTATTTTACGGATATAAATTTTAATACTGACCCTTTAAATTTTAAATGTTCTCCCATAAATAAAAACAAAAAAAACATAATTGAATTTAATTAAACCCAAATCAAACTTTTCCTTTCAAATTATTAAAATATAATTATTTTAAACTTGGAATAATTTATATTATTATTATATTAAAATTAAAAGCCAAAAATTCAAATTAAAAATAATTTTTGTTTAGTGTTTTTTGATGCGAAACTTTTCGTTTGCATTTCTCGTTTTGTTAATTTACAGGAAACATTTTTATTTTAATTAAAATTTTTTGGAATTAGGAAAAAAAATAAACAAATTAGATTATAATCATTTAATTGAAAAATTTAAATATAAATAAAATTTATCGATTATAAAATTTTTTTGCAAATTGTAGAAATGATTATTGTAGAAATGAATAATTAATGTGTTATTCTTTTTATTGGGGAAATAAATATTGAAATTAAGCAATTCGATATTATAAATCATTTTGTGATATTATTTTTCTTGTAATATACCGATGTTGCTCTCTATATGCTATTTTGTTGATCTGTACATAATTTACTTAATTTATCTCGATTTATGAAATTATTCATTTAAAAAAAATTTAAGCTTTTGTGTATACATTTTCTTTAAATTATTTGTACGGCACATCAACTACCCATTAAAAATACATTAACTTTGTTATAATCAAATAATATTTTATAAGTATACAAACAAAGGAATATCCTTTTCCAGAATGAATATATATACAATATATGATATTCATATTGACATGCCAATTTCATCATTCCCATATCCATTATACAGAAAATATCTTAAAGGAAACCATAAAATCTAAATCATTTTTGATTATAAAATGGTATCATAAATGAACTGAGCTTCCGATGAATATTTATGATCTTTAGATATCCGAAATAGTACATATTAATGTGTTGCATAAAAGTCATGCAATTCCTTGAGATATGAAAATGTATATTTGACTGCAAATTTAAAAGTGGTTTTAAATTCTGTTTCGATATATTTTTAACTAATGCAGTTTTAATATTTTATTAAATCTGAATTACAACAATCATAATAAAAAATACAAATTAAATTTTTAACTTTTTTTAAATTTTTAACATGATATCATAATTTAATTTTACGAATTAATTACTTACCAATTTTAATCTTTCTTATAATAAATAATTTTACAATTTTTTTTAAAATTTTCATGATATTTTCCGGTTGGTGAAAATAATAAATTTATGAGCAAAAGGTATATTCATAAAATATAAGCCAATTAAATACATAGTCAAGTAAAGACTGCATCGTCATGATCTAATTTTAAATTTGAAAAATTTGTTCTCTTTATATTGCTTATAAAAAATTTTTTGTAAATAAAAGAGACATAAAACATAAACATTATAATAGTAATAAAACAAACCATATTGAATATCCTGTTTTTATGTATCATGTTTACAATTTACATTTTATGTATCATGTTTACAATTTACCGGATCTGCAAAATCCTTTTACCATTTACGAGCTTTCCAAAGGTTCTGAAAAAAATTTATAATATTGTATACAACATAATAAGCCTTCCAGAATCATTACATAAAATCATAAAAAAAAATACTTTAGTGGTAAAAATAAAATTGAGCCTCAATAAAAAAGTCGGTTATACATTAAATTAATTTGTTAAAGAAAATTTTCCTTTTTTTTTTGTGGTGGTGGTTTTGGTTTTATAGGCTGTCGACCAAATGATACATAAATAATATTTAACAATTTAATTTTCAATCTCTGGTAATATAAAAAGAATTGCATGTAAAATTATTGTGAAAAAATTGTGTTTGACATTTTAATTAATTATTTTATTTTAACCAAAAGTGTGAATTAAATTAACTGAAGAGTAAATTTTCCAATTTAATATATAGAAATAAAATGATATAATTAATTAAAATGCTTTTTTAATTACGAGTATAGCCAATATTTATGCCCAGGAATTAATTAATTTAAAAAAAAATAATTAAAATGAATTAAAAAAAGGTTGTGTACATATAAATAAAAGTTTAAATTTTAAAACAACTATTAAAATAAACAAAATGAAATTTTGAAAATTGGTGGTATTGAAATGTGGCGAAACATATTATTTTAATTATGTATATACATTTTACTAAAATACATTTTAAAATTATTTATTTTTCTTAAATCCTAAATCAATTGATTGGTAAAGCTATGTACAGACAGAAAGTGAAATGATGATTTCCCACATAAATTTTCAGGTTGTGAAAAAGTCAGGAAATTTTTTTGAAATTTTTTTCAAAAAGTAGTACATACTCGACGTGAAATGAATATTATTTATCAGAGACATGAACCTTAAGATAATCAAATTTTTGAGGCCTTTGCCCAAAAAGTAAGATAAGGTTTTACGCTGGAGCAGATAACTTGAGCTGTAATTATCGGATTTTGATCTGGTTTTTTGCAAATGGTTGGTAATAGACCTACCTTTTACACTATGTAGATGTTTTTTTAACTTTTTGACCTAGGTTGTCTGGAAATTTAAAATGTTTTTTCATTTCCATACAAAAAAAACGTTGCGACCAAGATTTTTTCCACAGTTTTCATCCAATTTGGGTGAAATTTTGAAGACAAGTAGTCTTTATAAAATTAATCTACACTCGGCAGCCGGAATTTTGAGTTTTGGCTCTAATTTTGATTTAGCAGCAATTATATTTTCAAACTTTGATATGGAATAAAAACTAAACTAAAGAAAATAAATTCATAAAATTAAGTCAAATTTACTCTTTTCCCAACATTTTCTTAATTAAAATTTTAAAAAATAATAGAAAATAAGTTTGTAGGAGCCAAATTAAGGAAGTAACTTTTTCCAAAATTTTCTAAAAAAATACTAATTTGAAATTGTTATACAGAAAATAGTTCCACTAATTCCTAATAGGATCGTCGGTTGTAAACTGTTATATTCGCTATTATTTTTTGTAACTATATCTCTCTCGTTGTTCTCTATATCCTTTCTTATTTTGGGTATACATACTTTTTTTTTAATTTTCTTAAACAGGTTTTAGTTATATGCAAATATTTTCATTTAAATTTTAAATTTCAATATTTTAGAATTTTTTCGTTTTCTATATTCAGAATATTTATAATTTTTTAGGGGTTTAATAGTTTTTTGAATGTGCTAAAAGTCTGTCGAGTAAGTTTAAAAACAGGATAAATAAGAAAACTCAATAGCATGTTTAAACGGGAATGCTATTTAAATTATAATAAATAACAATTTTTAATAAATAATAATATTTATTATAATAATCAAATGCATCAGTTCAGTATAAATTGAACTATGATTTTTTTTTCCTAAAAATAAGAAAAATATAAAAAGTATACTTTTTGGTATTTTCTTATAGATAAATTTCATGCATATTTTTATTTCAATTTGAAAATTTAAGAATTATTTATCTTTCCCTATTTTTGGGAAAAAGGGATATTTTTGGGAAAAAAAGATAATCAAATTATGAATGATTTGTTTATTAAAATGATTATTAAAAGAGTATATAAATAAAATAAATTATTCATATGTATATATTATGTAGCAAACATAAAATTCATACAAAAATCAAATCCATACATTTTTCTTATAATAAATAAAAATTCGCTAAAATTCAAACTTCACATTTTTTTTACAAAAAAATACAAAATTTTCTAAAATTCAAAATTATTTTTTTATTGTACATAATTCTCATTCTCACAAAAAAGGCACACGCTTATTTGAAAAAAAGTGAGAAATTTTAAATACACAATTTGAGAAAAGTGTTATACCAAATATTATATTTTATATGCAATAACTAAAATTGTGTGTGTGCGCTTTGTAAATTGTTATACACACCATGTATAGTATAACAAAACGAAGTATACCAGATATAATTTTACTTTTTGTGCAAAGGCCTCTTGATCTGTACATTTAATTGAACGTGAAAAATTTGAAAAAATAATATTTTGACGTTTTTATTTTCAAATATTTTAAATTTTATGAATTACTGAATTATCAATTTCAATATGATTGAAAACGATTATGTTGCTAGACGAATATGAGTTTGAAGAAAAAACATTATATGTATTTGACTTTTTACAATAAATAAATTTGACTTAAATTTGGCTTTTCTTTTTTATTTTGTCAATTTCAAATTGCAGTCAAAATTTTCACTATGTTTAAATGTACAAATTTTAAATATTTTTTTCACGACCTTTTCACTTTCTGTATGTACATAGCTTAAACGAATAATATAGACTTATAAGAATTTAAATGAATGATTTGATAATTATACTTGTACATATTCTGAAAATATGATATGATTGATTATATTATTTAGTAAATTAGACAAAAAATTATAATGTAATTCTTTAAATTTGTACTTAAATCACCTAAAAATTAAAGAGCTGATTTGTAATAGTATCATAGTATCAAATATCTTAATATCAAGGCTAACAAAGTCGCCGCAGTATTTATATAGCTACTATTACTACAGTACAGGATAGGTAATATTACGTAAAGTTTTCTATATTGTTTGTGACATTACGTATTTATTAATATTAAGATAAAAATTTAACCCACAATTTCCATCTGCTTATTTAAATTTTATATATAATATAAACAATAATTTATTAATTTAATTACTTTATAGTATCATTTACAACAAATAATATCAAGGATCATATTCAATAATTATTTATATGTTTTGTACGTGATCTGAATAGGAAAATTTACAATGTACATAATTCAAATTCACAATAATTAAGAGCTATTTAAAATTATAAATAATATTGTTAATAAACCACTTTATTCGCTTTCCAATAAAATACTTAATTATCATTAGAAAAATTATTCACTTTGCATAATAAAAATGAATAATTAAAGTTCTAATTTAATCATATATAAATTATTCAATTAAATTTTATTACAGTATATTAATGGAATTTCGCATCTTATCAGATTTTTAAAAGAAAATGCAAATTAAAGAATTAAATTTAGTTCTCGTTAATTATACTTAATTATAGCAAACAGAAAGATCTTTTAAGAAAACTATTAACCTTTTAATTATGTAAAGTATTTAACATGTGGAAAATTTACCAAAGTGTAAAACTTTTTCATTATTTTGCAAACTTATTTTTCAACATCATCAGAAACTTTTAGTACTAATTGAAATTCTTAAAATTTAATTCCACATTCTTGGTAATTTTGAAAAACAAAGTATTGAGGTTACATATATTGTGTAGAGACGACAGAAAATTTCAGTGCAATAATTTTAAACTTTCATATATTTTAGTTGAGTTTTAAATGTTTTATTTATAGTCCCAAAAAAATTATTTTTTCAAGAAGAATTATATTTATTAACCAATTTTAATCATGACTTAAACTTAAAGTACAATTTACATATATATTAAATCATTTAGAGCCAAAGCACAATTGAAATATTAGCAGTCCAATTGTATAATAAGTAAAATACTAAAAAAATTATTAATGTAAAGGTTCGAAGGATATTACCAAAGCCGTATATAATATTATATACGGCTTTGATATTACTTTTTGGAAAAATTAATTTAAGGCGAATAATTATTTTTAACCACTGGCGAAAATTTTCTTTTTAATATCATCCAGAAGCGCAAAATAAAAACATAACCGAAAATATTTAAGACATTTTATAAATTTATTCAAATAAATTCTTGCAATATTTTGATAAAGCTTAATATATGTTCTTTACGATTTTTAAATTTTTCCGCTTTTTTTTGAAAAATTAGGAATTTAAAATATAAAAATTCAAAATTTTGCGAATTTATTTTGTGTTTTTTTATCAAATAAAAATCCAATTAAGAGAATTTAATAATTTTAATTAATTTAATAATCTTTCACTTTAAAAGATTTTGAATATTTTTATGGATAAAGTAAATAAAACAACATTTAAATAGAATAATTTAGTATATATAAGATTTTTAGTATCATATTAAATTTAATAAAATTATCCTATTATGATTAAATTAATAAAAATTGACCATTGGAAGTTTATGATAGACTCAAAGTTTATAAAAGAATTTTATACAAAAATGAAAACAAAAATATAAAATAAATATTTTATGTGGGTCAGAAAATCATAAATTAAATATTGTTAAATACAACATTTCCTTCTTAGATGATTTTACAAAAATAATATTATTATTGATGTTTTTAATGTAATTGATGTTGTTCATTCGGAATCGTTAAACTTTTAAGTGAAATTTTATATATAGTAAGTTCAATAAATTTTTATCTGCAAAAATATTTATAGAATAAAATAAAATTGATTAAAAAAATAAACTTTACTATATTATGAGAGCTTTGTGTGGTGATTTTTGTAGTATTTTTATACTGAATTTACGATACCAAAATAAAACTATACATAAATATTAAATTTAATTTGATGAACACTAAGAGTTTACTATAAAAATATTTTAATGATTATGGTTGTTCAATTTTTATAAATATATATTGAAATTGGAAATTCGTATTTTTATGATTTTTATAGATAAAATTTAAATTTTTATACATATACAAAAACTATAAATTTCTTGTTTGTTTATAAATTTTAAAAATATATAAAATTAAATTTATTTTAATGAAAATATAATAATCGTTCTTGGAAAATTTTGTCGAATATAGAGTTTATATTATAGCAAGGCGTATATTATTTAATTTACAACAATTTTTAAAAATTAATAATTAATGTTTGCAAATATAAATTTAATCTGGGACCGTATTCTCTGAGTCGATATCGAGTAAACGATATCGAAATCTACCCATAAATTTGCTATTTATATTTTTCGTATGGTGAAATTTTATAGTATACAGAATATAAATGAGCGCATATTATTAAATTTCACCACGAAAAATATATGTGCCTTCTGTCGTCTCTATATAATTTCTACGTCTTATCCACAAACTCGTTATTTCAACTTTCTTAACAAAGATATTATATTCACCATGGGACTCATATTGGCGACCTAATGTTTTCAGTTTTTTTTAAGTCTTTTTTCAATTTTTGAATATCTTTATATTATGGCTTTGTTAATATTAAATAAAAAAAAACTATTTTTTTATATAAAGCCTAATACGCTGATCTTGATAAATTAAATTAAATTGAAATATAATTTGAAATTATATTTGTCATATATAATTTGACATTATTATTGAAGTAAAATCTACTACTTTTTTAAATTTCGATACGATATCAATCGTCCAATTTTTCTTGATTCCAATTTTTTATTTGGAGAATCGTTATCGAAATTTTTACTTGGTTCTCGTTCTACGCGATATCGACTGAGAGAATCTAACCCCTGTAAATTTTATACTAATTTCTACAAAATAAATTTATTATGTCTAATATTTTTAACTTCAACTTAAAAATTACAATTCGTCATAGAATTTGTTCTAATTTAGATATAGTGTGAACGCTACAATTTATCTTAAGAACTATATCTAAAATAATTAAAACATTAAATTTTAAGTAAAATAAACAAAGTAGAAAATTCTAAAGTTAAAATTAAAGTAAATTATGAAATTAATAGAAAAAATATTTTCACCAAAAAATATAAATTTATATATTTAATCCACCTAATCAAATAAACTTTGAGAAAATCCTGATTTTGGCTAATTCTAACTTTGGTAAATACAATTGTTATTATTATGTAATCAAATTTTGAAACAGTGATCTCTAAATCTATATAAGAAGCTTTATTTATTTTCTTAATATTTTTAACTATCTCCAACTTAGTTTGTGCTAATTATTTTGGATCAATTCTTAAGCTCCTTTACATATTATTCAATTTGTTAGCAAATAAATCATTCTGAATGAAAAAAAGAGAATTATTTGAGGTATTCAATTTTATACTATATTCCTTTTCGTTATGTATATCTTTTAAAGCTTGATCAATTCCAAGGATTTCTTTTAATATAAAATTTTTTTTTATTTAAACGAAAATATTACAAAAAAAAAATTTGAAAGTGCCGAACCTTTTATGTTGTGAAGTAACCCCTCACAAAAAACATGACGAACGTGATGTTATGACATAATCTTGTTACACAAAAAATATGTATTTTTAGATTTTTTTCTGATAAGAGAAAAATTCTTTTTTTTTATAAGATTTCTGGAAAATTTGTCAAAATATTTAGATGGATATTATTTTGTAGACATGCTAAATACGTAAATTATTCATAATATGTTATAATAAAAAAATTATATATTTATGAATTATGTATTTATTTAAAAAATAATAATTTTGGGTTCAAATAATTTTTTGTTGCATTTTTACATTTATCGATGATAAATTGATTAAATTTTTAAGAAGACTTTATAAAGTTATGTTTCCTTAATAAATTCCATTGATATAGAGATAGATGTATGGGATGTTTGCGATATGAAATTACTAAATTCCAGTACTATATACTCTACCCAATATTCAAATGAAAAGAATTACAAAATTAAATTTATATAAAAAATGAAACAAATTTGATTAAATGCACATTTCTATCTCCTTTTGGCCTTTTATCTTGACCTATAAAAATTATGCATAAATGGAAACGCAATATTGAAAATTGAATCAAATAGTTTTTCATGCGCCTGAAGTTATGCTACACAGAAAAAACAATTTGGCCGTTGTTGGTTTATTTACATATATTTATGACCATAAATATTATTAAAAATACATTTTTTATATAAAAAAAGAAACTAGTTTTTCTTTTTCACAAAGAAATTCAATTTTTGGTCAAAGGAGTGGTTTTTATTATTAATATTTGTTTCATTCTATTATTGCAAATATTCATAATATCATTGCTTTTATATTCTCTATAGTAGTGACAAGAAACTACATATCTGAAAATAGTGATTTAGTGTTTAAATGGACTGAGAGTCACACGTTTACGGTCTTGAATTAAAGGTCAAAGTTTGAAATATCTACATTTTGATGTAGTATACGTATAGATGGTAATGAGTATAGCTATACTCCATCTCCATCCATACTTACTTTTATCATTAATAGAAAAATAATATATATGTATAGCCCACGTCGGGCTGTTGAGCCAAAGAAGAAGAAGATAGTTGATAATCACAAATCACGTTACGTAATAACACCCCAGATAAGGAAAATTGTAGTATAGCAATAAAAGAAATAATTGATATTTCGTATTCCTATAATTTAGATGTTTTTTGAATTACGCTTTCTAATTTTTTACCAACATTATTTGAAATATACCCGATTTTCTTTCTACATTTAGGAAACTATGATATTAGACTGGCCTGGCCTGTATAACATAAAAAAATTATAATCTTCTACTATGCATGTATACTGTTTTATATTAAAAAAAATTACATTATACTTTTCCCAATAACTTTTTACATTTAACAAAAAGTTTTTGGATATCATTTTTGTAATAAAACTTATTACATATAAAAATTAATGTTTTATAAAGTTTTGCATACTTTAATGGCATAAGTTTTCTCATATTTTGATGGCATAAGTACTTTTTTATATTAAATTTCAGCAATGAAGAAACCAGTTATTGAAATTGAATATATAAAGTATTTTTTAAAAACCAGTAATTTTCTTTACACTTTCTTCAAGCACATAGAAGAAATAAAAAAGTTTTCTTGTAAAAAAGTATAAAGTTTCATTGGCAGTTGGCTAATTGAAATTCGGAATTAATATTGTCTGTTCTGAGATAGAATTTATTAAAATTAGTTTAATACTCAAATTTAACTGAAATTTATTTAAATTAATATTTAGCTTAATTTTTTTAGAAATATGAAATTTTAATATAAAATAAAAAAAATTAAAATATTTAATCAAAAATTTTGAAATGTAAATTTTAATATTTATAAAATATTATGAAATATTTTTATTTATTTTAATTATAAATTTCTGGAAAATTTTATTTATATTTCATTTTAATTAAAAATTTCTGGAAAATTTTATTTATTTTATTTCAATTAAAAATTTCTGTAAAATTTTACATTTATTCATTTTTCTTGTGATGCAAATTTGAATTGCATATTTTTCTTGTGATGCAAATTTGAATTGTCTTTGCATGAATACTAAGTAATTCATTAAATTATTTTGGAAATTTATTATGCTGAACGCTAAAGTTGATTCTATATTTTGGATGCCTAAAAAAATAAATTTCTTCTCAATTAATGTATCATTTCTATTCTAAGTACGAGTATATCATAATAAGTTTTATGAAATTTTGTTTCTTTGTTTTAAATAAATTTAAAGTAAAAACACAAAATATAATTTAGAAAATCATTTAAGAAATTCATTTTTCAAATGTAAAATATTTTATTTGATCAGCACATGTATTCCTGAAAACGTTATATAATTTTTTATTTATGTTTACATTAATGTATATTTATGTATTAATTTATGTATTAATGTATATTATACCCAAATATACAAAATATAAATATATGAAAAAAATATATATTAAAATTAATACAATATAGGTTTAACAACGACAAACCAATATTCCTTTTTTTTTAATATTTTTAGACATTGGCATTATCACTATCATTTCATTACTATCGTAAAATAATTCTATGCTAGAGAACATTTTTAATTTATAGTCTTCGTATTTGAAATACGGTCGTATTTGAATTTTTGTTATTCTACAAAACGTTCGAAGGGAAAACTGTATTACCGATTCGAAAAATTTATTATTCTGTAATACTGTCGTGTCGAATCGAAAAGTGAAACGTTTTTCATATAAGAGACATTCGCTGTAAATTTGTTACTTTTAGAAGATTCAAAATGTAATTAAAAATAATTTAACAAATTTTTTTAACATTTTTATATATATTTACCAATTATTTAAATTTAAATATACAAATTTTAGGAAAAAAACAAGAAAAAAGAAATAATTTCAAAAATTAATCAATGACATGAACTTAAAAAAGGACATTGCTCGTGGGTTTTCGAAACGTCTACAGATGAAATTGGTACAAATTAAAAAAAAAGAATCGAGGCATTTTTATTTACATTAAATTAATGATACAGCTATACGGATGCTCTAATTTTCTATTTTTTTTTCTATTTTGACATTAAAAACTTTAATTTTAATTTTTCAAATACGTATTTACGTTTTTGAATACGTATGATAATGTAGTTGTTCGATCGTTGTCTAGAATACTCCAATTTTGTGAAAGTGAAACGCAAAGTGAAGGGAAACTCAAATACTAAGTTTTCCAAAATAATCATGAGTATTTTTATGTTGAAATAATTAATAAATAAAATATAATTTCAAAATATGAATATATCTATGATTTATTAATCAACAATGTTATTATTTGACCTTTTACGAAAAATGACAAAAAAAATTACAATTAACAGCTGATTTATTTGTAAAGATAGCATATTTTTAAGGTTACAAGGGCAACCCTGTTTAACGTTTACGATCGTTTTTTAGAATTGAACGTTTATAAACGAACGTAAAACATGGAAAATGGAAAAACGTTACGTTTTCAGGAATACAATACATGTGCTGTTAAATATTTTAAATTTCAATTCAAACTGTACGAATAAAGCTTTCAGATATTTTTTTCTAAAATTTTTATAATAATTATCATCAAAATTTAAGGATATTGAAAGAAATATTTCAAATTTAGTTAGCAGTGATAGATTAATGTGTCCAGTGTATTTTTAAATCCAATTACTATAATAATTTTGTTACTGAAACAAATTAATTTGTATAAACATTATTAATAAAAATTGTTTTAGGGTCCAAAATCTGAACATATCAGAGACACAGACACCCTCATGTATGCTTAATTTTTGAATAATTTGGTAAAAAATGAAGATTTAAATGATTGTGATAAATAATTTTGTCAGATTCAGTCTTACACTTCATTTAATTTGAGATTATATATATTTCTCTAAAATGTAATTTTAAAATAAATAACAATTTTTTACGTAAATATTTATAAATATCATAATTTGCATTTTTAATTCAAAGGTCTGGTACAGCAAATCAGCTTAGCTTGTACAATTTTGCTTTCGTATTAGTCAAAAGTCTGAAAATAGATTTGATGTCAAAGAATTTGGAATATTATTATAACAATGTAAAATTTCTCAAATCCATATTAACGATAAATCGCCAGTAAAACGAGATTAAATATCGTTTTAAATATTAAATGTAAAAAAGGAAAAATTTAAATTATAAACTAAACTAAAATTAATTTTAATCTTAAATTTTATTTTAAAATTTATTTATAGTATTTATAGTATTTTTATTTATGATTTATATTTATAGTATTTATAGTATTTTTATTTATGATTTACAAACTGTTTATAATTAAATAAATTAATGTAAAATTACCTAATATTGAATCAAAATTTATTAATTTTACAAAAAAATATTTTCTATATATCCTCTAAAGATTAATTAAAAAAAAGAAAATTTGTGACTTTTCATATGAAATTTGTTCTTTATGCTGGTGTATTAATTTTGAAAAATTCTCCAAAAAAAAGGATAATAAAAATCAAAATTAATGCTTTTTTTATATCCAAAAGATTAATTTTTATTTAGCATATTATCATGTACAAAAAAATTCATATCCTTCTATCACACAAATACATTCTTGTTTTTCTATCATGTATATTATGTATATAAAAAGGATCACGTACAAGAATCGTATATACTTTATGGAAAAGAATTTTTCATAATTTCACCAGTAATTAATTATTTTATATAAGGAAAAATGAGTTGTTTTTTGCACCATATTTTAAGGAAATGGAGCAAAAAATAACACAAAAAAAATTATCTTGATTTTTTCGCAATTAACAACAAACCCAGAAACTTACTTTTAATATATAAAAATAATTTGTTAACTTTAAATAAACTTAAAAATAAATTTACAAAAAATTATTATTAAAAATAAATTAATATAATTTTGATTTTTTTACTTTGATGTTATAAACTTTTTTAATTACATATTTCGGAAATTTAATTGTTTGAATAATAATTTTATTTAATCGTCATGTAGTCTTCGTATATTAAATAAAATTAATTTGATTGTAGAAACTTACACCAAAGCCGTATATAATATATTATATACGGCTTTGCTAACACCATTTTTTTTTTTGGAAATTTCGAGATAATATATTTAACCATGGCTCTGAAGTTATTAATTTATAACGGCATTTAAAACTCCATTTTATTATTAGTCAAAATGTAAAGTATCTGAAAGTGTATAATCACTTTGATGATTTCATTTCCACTGGTATAATATTTTTAGAAACAATTTAAATAAGTCTTTTTTGGAGTAATCTTAAAGATTATAATATGATACTGAGTTGGGGAATTTTAGATTTGTGGATTCTGTATAAAATTATATGTACATCATACATATATACTAATTTGTCAGAAATGTTAAAAAGCTTTTAAAAGAATATTAGATGTAATTTCTTAATTTGATTTTAAACAGAATCTGTTACATTTTATAAAGTTTTTTTTGAAATTTAAGATAAATTTCATGGTTAATCTGTTACATTGAACTGAATTTAAATTATTGTCATGGTTAAACTGTTATTTATTGTAAATGTTTATTAATTTCTTGTTTATTACAAATTTTTGTTAATCAAAAGAAATTATTATTATTCAGAATTGTTGAAAACATTTTCAATACTAAGATTATTATACATAGTTACATTAATTTTTGTAGAAACTTCGTAGCATCTTTTAATAGAATATTGATTTTTTTTTAAAAGTTTTTTTAGTTATTCTATGTAATATAAGGTTATTCTTAATTTACTTTATAGTAATTAATTTATTGTTCACAAAGTTTCGATATGGTTCAATATCACTTAAACTAATTTTCGGATTTGATTGAAAGAGAATGTTCTAATTTTGAAATTTAAATATATAATTTTATTTTAAATTTCAAATTAGAATTTTTAACGCTTCAATTTAATAAACACGAACTTATTTAATAATATTTGTTAATTGAATTTTTCGAATATATAAAATTTTAAATAAGAATTCATATTGCTCTCATTTTTACATATTAATTAATATTCATTGCATAATATTTTTACCTGAAAATTTCTTATTAAAAAACTTAATGAAATTAATTTAAATTGTATTTGATATAATTTCATTTTTATATTAATCATAAAATTTTCTTTTTCAGAATTAAATAATAATATTAAATTAATTTTTATATATAGAACATTAAAAATTATTACATATATAATTTTTATAATACATAATTAAATTTCTATTGTGGTTAAATGTAAAATATTCAGTATATATAAGATTTTCATAATGTAAATACATAGATATATTTGTTGGTATTATAATATTATACAAATAATAATAATTTAAACCACATAAAATTTTGTGATAATGTTTTTGAATAATATTTGTTCAGGTAAAATTTTATAGATATAAAATACCAAAAAATAAAAAAGTATCATTTTGAAAATCATATAATTTTCGTGGTTTTTAAGTTTTATTTGAATTGTTCATACAATATACTACACACAATCAAAATGGGTTAGTTAAGATAATATGCAAAGATTTCCTGTTTATTTTCTTTATTTGATTATGTTATGTTGTCTTTGTTTTATATTATATTTGGGGAGAAAAGGATCAGAGAGTATATTTTCTGGTTTTTATAAATATTTATATACATTATAGTGAAGCAAAGTACATATATTTATTTAAATTTTGCATACGATTTTATTATGTAGTTTAATATAATCTTTTAAATAAATGGAAATGGAAACCATTATATTTCGAATAATATTTTATAGTTCATGAAATGTCCAGTTTTTCTTGTTTTGAAATCCATAAATGGAAAGTGCTATGGAAATGGAAATGGAAATTGTCATGGCTAGAGACGGCCTGTTAAGCATTAATAGTCCGGTAAGGTTGTTTTGCCGACAATAATCTGCGAAAGAGTTGATTCAATCTGCAAAATAGTATAGTTACTATATAATTAACAATTTCATTTTTTTTAAAAACTCAACTAAATTTAGCAATTTCAAGTAATTGAAGAAGTACATCACAAAGTAAAAATTTGTAAATTTTTAATAATTGTTTATCTCCTACTTAATTTAAAATTTTCTATGAATTATTAATTAATTAATTAAAAAAATAAACAAAAACATAATCTATTACTTATTTATTTTTCATTTGTAAAAACAACGGAGATGATACATAAATAAAAACGTAGGTAGATGTTATATTTTGAGGATAAAAAAATTTCCTGTAAATACGAAAAAACAAAAACATTGTTACATAAATAGATTCAAAGGAAGTAAGAATCTTTATTGTTATATTGTGAAAATAAGGAAACCAAAATGTTTAAACATATCTTTCAGAACGTGATTTACAAAAACAAAACATGATAAACGAATTATTAAAATATAAGGTTTTGCATTTTTACAAGGATAAATTCTTCGGAATTGTGATATCATATCAAAAATAAATAAAGAAATAAATAGGAAATAACAACGATAAGGATATTTTTAAATAAGAAATTAAAAAAAAAATTACTTCACAAATATTTACATACAAAAAAAAATTAATTTCACAAGAAATTTGAATTTTATTAAATTAAAGTACAGCAGGTAAAAAATTTATATATTTAAGACTTTTTGTAGGATTGAAAAAGGATAATTAAATTTGGCATAATGAGAAAATGTTTCTAATTGATAGAGTGGAATTTGATGTTTAATTTTGCTATAATTGTCCTTAGAAAGGATATAATATCTGCATTGTTTAGTATTAAAAAATTATTTTTAGTATCTTTTTTGTTGTCTATATTCCCAAAATGGCCACGCTAATATGATCTCTACTAGAAAATGACAGAAAATAGGGGTTTTTTTTGTGGTTTACTTTCTTCTGGACTAATTAGTATATTGATTGGCCCAAGATATTACGTAAAGTGGTGTTTAAATATTATTGTCCGTTAAACTAACAAATAATTATCCAACAATTTTCATAAATATTATTTGAAATTTACTCTGTTTTTAACCAGCAGCATTTATCCCTTTTAACAATATACAGTTTTTACACTTCAATTTCAACCTTTTACACTTCAAATTCAACTTTTTACAAATCAAATTCAACTTTTGTAAATCAAATTCAACCTTTTGCAAATCAAATTCAACTTTTTGTAAATCAAATTCAACCTTTTGCAAATCAAATTCAACTTTTTGTAAATCGAATTCAACCTTTTTTAATAATTTTAAACTGTTAATTTTTTATAAAACACCAATTTTAATAAATATAAATTGTCGTGCAATCCCGCCAAAAGGTATTTTTACAGGTTTAGGGAAGTGATGGATCTTTTGATTGGCACCAATTGCTAATTTATCTTTGATACATCATTCTGATACTAGAAGACTACTGTGTATCATGAAACAAAAATAAGTATAAAAGGAAGCATTTTTAAATAAATTCTGGAGTTTCTCTGAAAACCTAAACTATTGTCTTTATATATATATACTTTTTGAGGTACCGCCGAGCACCTCCCAGTTGCTCCGACATAAATAAAGGTTATTAGTCGAAAATAAATTCAAAATTAATATATAAAGCTAGGATATTCGCCTATAAGGCTTCTCCTGGTGCAGTTCTTGGCAATTGCATATACATACGTGTATAGTAATTGATACAATCTGTATTGTTAAATGTTGCAGTAGCTTGTTCAATTACATCTCTCAAATGCGTGGAATTGGTAGGATCTGCGGCAGGAGAAGTCTTATAGGCGAATATGCTATAGTTTTATATATTATTTTTGAATTTATTATTGACTAATAACCTTTATTTATATTTATTAAAATTGCTGTTTTATAAAAAATTAATTTTTAAAATAATTTTTAAAAAGGTTGAATTTGATTTAGAAAAAGTTGAATTTGATTTACAAAAAGTTGAATTTGATTTAGAAAAAGTTGAATTTGATTTACAAAAAGTTGAATTTGATTTGCAAAAGGTTGAATTTGATTTACAAAAGTTGAATTTGATTTGTAAAACGTTGAATTTGGAGTGTAAAAACTGTAGTAATATAAAAAACTGCTAAACGTGCCATTAGTAAAATCATGGGAAACAACATTAAGCAATATTAAGCCATTCTTCCTGTTTTAAATTAAATCAGCATTTTTGCATTCCCATGACAAACTTTTAATTTTGTAATTCCTACTTTAAGTAAAATCATAAAAAGCTAACTAACCACTTATTCTAAGCTTATATTCAGAATTAAATAATTGAAATTTAAATATAATTTGAAATTTACATTGCACAAACGTGTCATATTTCTAAGATAAAAGTTGTAATAATTAAATAAGAACATTTTTATAATTTAGTCTAAGTTTTGCTTTCATGAATAAATCAATAAAATCTTACAATAATTTTGTGTTTTGTATTATATCATATAAAATAATAATTATCTATCTAAAAAATATTAGTTATATTTTTAAAAATAGCTAATTAAATTTTTTTGTATAGATCATTATACGAATTTTAATTTGGGATTAATTTAATTATAATTTCACAAAAACGTTTCACAATGAAAATAGGAAATTAATAATTCAAAAATTTTAATACTGCAAAGGATAATTACAAAACAAAACCTCGGACTAATATAAACAATGAAAAATTTATTTAATCGTCATCTGTTAAAATTTTATAAAATTTGTTTTGGTTTAAAAATTATTTTATTTCGAAATGAAATTAAATTTTTTTGTTATTTTTAAATTAAAAATTTATGGTTGTCAATTTCAGACTGTTTATCTTTAATTATCATATATAATTAATATTATTTTAATTTCCATATTGCACAAATTCCCACGTAGAAAATTATTTCTAAATATTTAAAAAAAAAAAATTATGGTAAAAAGTAAACTTTTAATATCCTATTTCATTCATCAATAGATTCAATAAGTTAATTTTTCAATAAGTAGATTAAATTTTAAGTATATGTATATTATTATTTCTCACCGATGAGTTTACATAAAATTTTGCTACAATTTTTTTTTTATAAAATATTTATTAAATATTATATAAATTTTTATTTAAATTTAAATATAAGTTAAAGTCGTAGGTTTTCTTTAGAATTGTAACTAAATTATAAATAAATTTTTTTAAATAAAATGTAATTACATTCGAATTCCATATATTGAAAGGTAAGAAGATTATTTATTTAGATTTTTTTTTGTAGCACTTTTGATGTCAAACAGAGTCTTTACTTATTAATGTTTTTCTGAAATTAATTTATGTACAAAACATTATATATACCATTAGAGAATTGCTACATCAATTTATGTCAACAATTAAATCACAAATTTCAATATGAGAAAATGAACTTTCCTATTATATATTTTTCATAAAAGGTTGTGAGTTTGCAAGTTAATGTACTATATAGAAAGTTTCCCATAATTTGTATAGTAATTAATTAAATTTTTTTGTACCATTAAATTTAAAAGTATTTTTTTTTATTTTCTTGTATGTATACATATAAAAAAATTATTATTAGTTTTTATTTCGCTAAAATGTCCTTTTAAAGATATTACTTTTCAATAAAATTCAATGTCCACTATTATACTACATTTATACTGTTCAATCAAATTGGCACACTTGAAATTGGTAATTTTACAAAATAAAAGCAAAGCCTTTGTGAAAAGGACTATTTAATTTAGAGTTGAAGCAGAATTTAATTTGGAAAAAGCACAACAATTTGAATTATAAAAATAACATTTTGATGAAAAAGCTATATTATGTAGCGACATATTTATGTATTAAATTAAAATTTTTGGACTCAGCAGCGTCTTTCCGTCGCCCATGAAAAACATACTCCAAGTAAATTAATATAGTAATTAATTATGAAACATAAAATATTTTATTGCAAATGATTTTCTCATTTTCATAATGATTTACTAATAACCAATTAAAATGAAAAATTAATATCATAAAAGAATTTTTTTTTTTAGTGCAAATAATAGTTAAAATGGGGAAGAAATTATTGCGAACCACAACCAATAACAAATGAAAACAATAAGTAATTTATTTCACATTATTATTATTTGAAATACAAATACTTAAAAGGTTCACAAAATAAATTATTAAATTTATGTTCTCTTGATTATTTTTAGGTCACAATTTATGTAACTCACATAATTGTGGACATTATTTTTGGACAACGAATTTATAAATTAATTTTATGGAATATTTAGACGAAATTTTCATTTACTATTTTCATAATATTTCATCAAATTACAATTATTTTTTTCTGAAAATCATTTACAAATTTATACTAAAAAATGTTGTGTTCTTAATATAAAACTCATATATAAGTTTTTTGTTATTCACAAATTTTTCGGAACAATTTTCAACAGAAATAATAGTTTTCTATAAAAAGTTTATTTCTTTATATCTGCAATCAATTTTACACTTTTATGTAAAAGAAAGGTCTTGGAAAATTTATCTAAATTTGACTTTTTACAATAAAAATTCTCTTGGTATAGCATAAGAATATTTTTGTTTATATTTCCATTTCAACAATGAAACCTAAAAAACATGATTTTATATGATCAATATTGAAGATGTAGATAGAAAAAATAAGAAATATTTTTTATCACATTATATAATTTTTATTTTTTTTAATAAGTAAACTTTTACAATTTTTTGAGATCGATAAGATTTTCTGATATTCAAATTGTTTTTCGGGATATAAAAATGTCAAATGTGTGAAAAATTACATATAATTTTTTTTTATATGTTCACAACTCTTATTACAATTTTCCCAATATGCATTATGAAAATATTTTGTATTTGAATATTTTAATGGAAAAGGACGACGACATCGTAATTCAAAAATATTTTATTTCAAAAAAATATGAAATGAAATATATATTTAAGATTCTCGTAGCAATCATTTTCTATATAAAAAGAAATATTCGAAATTTTAATAATAACCCTTTATTTATATGCTCAAGGGTTCAAATTAGTCTGTTAGTTTCAAATTTCAATATATCATATTTTCTTATCATCTTTTTATAAAGTAAATATGTAGTAATTTTACATTGACTAGTGACATAAGTGTGAAAAGCATCCTTAATCATAGTGTCAAAATTGAAATACTTAATGTAATTTACGAACAAGAAAATGTCTTTGCCTTGAACTTCTTATGTTCTTCATTAACACATTGGCGGACACAAAAAACATCACGTGATACAGCTAAAGCTGAAACAAAAGATAACATGATCAGTCCACTGCAATTGCAGGAGGTGTCCGCGAACGTGTTAATAGTGAAACTTATGGTTTCAAATCCTTATAGAATAATTGTGCGTCGTCGAAAATAATCTTCCGAATCTCTCTCTGTATCATTAGTCAAGGATTCATATTTGGATTACTACTCAATTGTTTTAATGATATTTGTGAATGCATTTGTTACCAGTTTTCGCTTAAATTATTAATATTTTCATTTCTAAAAAGCTTTTTTAGCATAAATTCTGGAAAAATTGTTTCTTTTTGTATTTTATTTATCAAAAATATCTTCATCTTTCAAATTTTTATCTTAAATTAAAAAAAATAAATTTATAATTTTATATTTTTCTCTTTTGATATATATTATTAATATGTATATGATAAATAATATACAAAACAATGTGTATTTCATTGTATTTTTAATAAATTTTCTGTTGATTAAAAATGAACAAAGATTTGCATGAATTTGTAAAACGAACTTTCAGATTATATGAAATTGTTGTTTTGATTATCGTGAAATTTTTCAAATTTTATGATCTTTTACAGATCCTGTCATTTACCTTCACTAATTTTTTTTACATTACGAATTCTTTATCATTTGATCAAATAAAAGCTCTTCAATACGTACAACATATGTAAGAAAATGTTTTCAAATATCCTTTGTAATATTTTCGCAGCTTTAAATTAAAGGTTGAAACAATAATGTTTATTTTTATTTATATTACAAAAGTCTTACACAAGGATTATCCATTTTTTAGGTATTTTCTGATACATTTGTTTATATTTGAAAAATCCCAAAAACGTATGCATAAATATTTATGTATACCTTGAAAAATTTTTTTGAGAATCTTATACTCGTATTATGTTTTCACAGTGCGTGATAAAAAAAATACAAAATTTTGTCAGCATTTTCTACATTCAACAAAAAGTAAATAATTCTTCTGTATATCCTTTAAGAAAATAGGAAGATTTTTTTATATATTTATTAAAGAAATATTTAACTTAAAATTCTAATCATTTGTCCTGTCAAATTTACCAACTATCAAGGGATAAAATTCCTTTTCAATGATTATATCAATGATTATATTCGTACATCTACGTAGTATATTCGTACTCTCGTACCTTCTGTAATCTTAATTCTAATACTTACTTTTTTCCAGATTTTCTAATTTTTTGTCCCTTTACATCCTTTACTTTCTATACATTAAATTTTTGATAAATGGTCTTTCTCAATTTAAATAAATTTAATTTTTACGCAATTGTGGAAATGGAATTTTCAAATCTGACTGAAAAGAAACCATATACAATTGGAAAAAAAGCACTTAAATTTATTTATATTAAAATTAAATTGAAGTGTACATTTAAAAATTAAATAAAAAAATATATACATTAACGAATTTCAAAATACATAATAATATATTATTCAAAAGCACATTTCAAAACCACAAAAATTTCATTTTAAAATTAAATTTTTTTCCTATCAGTTAACCACTAAAATATTATTTAAACATTAATTTTTATTTACCACTTTAATAAATATTTTGTATATAATAAAGAATTTGCCTTAAAATTCTGACACTTTTTGGTGATTTTAAATCTCAGCTTTTTTCTGTTCGTTAAATTGGTTATAAAAATTTTATTAAGTATTAAGAAAAATGAAACTTTGGTGATTATTAAAATTTCTCGAAACAGTTTTTTAACTAAAGGTGACTGATAAAATTTTCAACAAAATTTTATTTAAAAAAAATCCTTCACGGAGAAAATTTTTATGGTACCTATATTAAGGTAAGCAATTTTAACGGTTTGTCTTAGTTCGAAAAAAGCTTCCATAAAATCTAAAATCTTGAAAAACTTTTAATTATCATCATAATATATAGAAGTTATTGACGTGAAAAACACTTTGGTAAATGAATATTTTTTGGTTAATTATATTTATGTCAATTTTCTTTGGCAGAACTTTAGTTACTTTAATTATTTATAAAAATTAAAATTATAGACGTCAAATATATTTTCTTAAGCAATCTTTAACAATATTATTTTATGGATTTGTGGTCTTTTTGGGGGAATTTACTTTGTATTCAAAAATTTCATTAAATTTTAAGTTATTGAAATGACTTTTCTATTTACAAACTATATTTTTATTATGACATTTTTGTAAAAGTAATTAAACTACTTAAATATGAACTAAATATTAATTTTAATATTTATGGAAAAAGTTTTTGCGTAATTTTCAAATGAAAAACAATTAATACAACACACAAATTTTCATGTAACATTTCTTATTAAATGAAACTGTTTTTCAATATCGTAAATTAAACATTACAATATCGTATTTTAAAAATTATTGCCTAAGTAAAGTACATGATGCAACAAAATTATGCATAAAATTTTGAATTTCACTTTTTCCTGGCAATAAATTTATGATTTTTCCACAAAAAAATTAAAATATTAAAGAAATATAAAAGGCACTTTGTCCCATACCCAAAAAAGTATATATATACAAACCTTTGTTTTGACTATTAAATTTCCAAAAAAGGGCTGGAAAGGATATTCTCTCCTTCTAGTTTCGTGATCGTTTTCCCTTTCAATTACCGAAAAAAAATTTAATTAAAGACTTTTAGATAAATTGTAACAATGACCTACTTATTTTTTTGAAATGAAGATGGAATTTCTATAATTTTTTTCGCATTCTCGTTTCTTTTGGAGAATTATGAACCCAATCTGGGTTGTATATATTTTATCACGACAGTATAGTTAAAGCTTTTATTGCGTCTTTTATCTCTTGGGCCACTTTTTTTTAATATAATTAATAAATAACACCAAGAGATTTGTAGCTACTTTAAAGAATTTTTTTATTCATTTTTCTAGAATTTCATTTTATTATTATGATTTTGCCTTGAAGAAATAAAACAGATTCCTTTTTTTGGCTTTGGTATTTCAAATTATATGGAATTTATTTTCTGGTTTGTTATAATTTTCTTTCAGGATAAATTACAATAGAAAATATGAAACTTGATTATAAAAATATTATAATTGAACAAATAAAGACATATCCTTGGCAGAGAATATTGAATTTTAAGTAATTTATATATGGAATTTATTAGTATTTTTACTATGAATAAAATATATTAAGTATAGGATATATTTTTGAATTAATAAATTTATATTAAAAATTGAAAAATTTATATACAAACTTTATGTCGGCTTAAGATCCATGGATTGTATATTTTAATTAAAGATAAATCAGACAGTTTTCAGTTTTTCGTAAGTGCAATATGAATGGAGACAATAAATTTTAGTGACCAACATAATAAATTTACATGTCCTAGCCATATGAACTTTCTAATTCATTATTTCTAATATAAAATTTTGGACATTTTGCCAAGAATGTACAAATGAAATTATAGTTCTTCCAAATTAATGGGACCAAATTTTCTCTACGAAAAGATTTATTAAATTATTATGTTATAAATTAATAAATCTTGTAGTAAAATAAGACATTAAAATTTTTGGAATATCGGTGTAATAACAATGACTCCATGGTGGAGGAACTATAATTTAGCTTTATATTATAATAAATTACATTTTTAAATTTAGCTTTTAGAAAATTAACTATGAATATTTGCGGAAGTAATTCAAAAAATAAATCTACATAAATCACTTTATCATAATGGCAATAATTTGAATTGAATCCCAAAAATTAAATATTTCTTATAAAGGAAATTTGTGTAATAATTAAATTAGTAATATCGAGTCAACCAAAAACCATAAGCCATTTTCAATATAGGTAAATTTTAGGACCATTGAATTATTGGTTCACTTTCATAAGAAAATTTTGAAGGATGCAAAATTTACAAAGAAAAAATAATTCAATATTCCAAAAAAGCATCCATTACGTAATTATCAAATTTAATAAATTAATATTGGGAATAATTTTCCTTTAAAAAAAGGACTTAAAAGCACAAAAAATCCAAATCTTTAGAAATTGAAGTGTTATATCCAATCAAAAATATTTTAAAAAGGTTTAACAACAATCAACAAATTGTAATTTCATAATAATTTTGTTATAATTTTCTTGTTAATTTGATTAGAATTTTTTTAGTTGTTATAAAAAAAGTGTCAATAAAATTGATAAAATTCTTTTTACATCCTCTTGGAAAAACTTTTTCTAATAATTTTTTTTTTTTGAAAATGAATGAAAATTAATATACTTATATGTATTAAAAAAAAGGATTTCATCCTAATAAATTCTTAACAAATTTCAAGGAATTTCATATATGAATTGTTAAGAAACATCAAACCTTTTCTCAGGTATTTATTTAACATTAAATATTTATACTAAAACCTCTGCCCAATGGCAAATTTGAAATAATTTGTATGATGGATTTTAATATGTCTTCTGAGATTTAAGGACATATAAATATGTCACATAAACCAAAATTTATTTTTAGAATTTTCTAACTCGTGTTACATGTTAAACATTTCTTATAAAATGTTTAACATGTAACATTTTATTGTAAAAAAAATTGACATTAAAATCTCACTATGATATGTCGGGTTATACTTGTTGCTCAATGATTTTTCCATTTTTTATGGTATATTTTAATATTTAAAAAGAAAATCCTTTTAAAAAAAACTGAAAATTCATTCAAGCATATATGGAAATTTTATCACGTTTATATAAACTATAAAATTGTCTAAAAAAACTATTCTCTACATTAAAAATTCAGTGACCGTGACAATGACATCTCAGATGATTTTGATAAATTAATATACTAAAACAAATATGGTAAAGGATTTAATATAGATAAATTTGTCTATCATGATTTGGTAAATAAAATTTCATCTGTTGTTAACATTGACAATTAAATTATATTTTCTATTTTATCGTTTATTTAATATGAATTTTGTTTAAGGATATATAAAATATTTCTTTTTCCTAATAGATAGTTTCTCACGATTTACATAAATCATTTTAATTTTCTTTAAGTTCTACGAATTTTCGAAACTTTTTAATTTAACATTTAAATTTAATTTTGAAATTTTAATTAATTTTTATTTAATACTAAGAAATAAGTATAAAAATTACATAAAAATAGTACATAGAAATTTATTTTATAATCTTCTGGTAATGTTAAAAAAAATCATTGACATTGTAAACAGTGTAAAAATTTCAGAAAATAAACTGAAAGAGGAGAACATTTCAAAGATAAACTTTTAATAGAGTTCTTCCGTGACAAAAGTTCGTTACCGTATACTTAATTCAGTTTCTATTTTAAATAAATCGAAATTCTTGTCATAAGCAGGCAAAATCTTATCTATAGTAAAACTTTTAATTATCATTTATAAATATTATTGAAGTGAATATTTCAGGAAAAACTTTTCGATAATTAAAGTCACATTAAGTTTCCAAGGGATAAAAGTCAAAACATATAAAAAAAGGATAATTTATAAAATCAGTGTTTAATTTCCGTTGAGTAAATTTTTTTTGATCATGAATTTATTGTTGAGAAAATTACTTTGAAAATTTAATGAAAACCAAATGTAAGGATTTGAAAAATTTATGACTTTTGTAAAAGGATTTGTTTTTACAAATAATTAATTTTATAGAAGCTTAAAATTAATTCATTATTTCAATTACAATTTGAAATATTCAAAGTGAAAATAATTTCATAAAAAATATATTTAATAAAATTATTTGTGTGTTTAATTTATCATTAATAATTAGTAAACTATTAAATGAGAAAATATACTACCTTCTACTTTTTTATAGATAAATTAAAAACCTTTCCAAATATGTAAGATTAATGTATTAGCTTTAAGTGATTATAAAATAAAATAAAAAATATTAAAAGTCGATAATTTTTAAATGTACTTGAAAAGCTCTTTTGAAATATTTTTGAAAGGACATGTGTGAAATCCGTATAGTAAGGTTCTTAACCGAATAATAAAAAAATACTGATGTCTACTTCTATTTTAAATCTAGGTCTTACAACACAAAAAATACCTTGATTAGATAACTATAAGATATATAAACAACGCCAGAAAACATATTAAAAATTCTATTTTGAGTTTGTTAAAGACTTGTTGTAGAATGTCCTTTTTTTGTGTTCGCTTCAAAATATAAATAAACATTCACAAAGATCAAAAATATTTAACCATCAATTTAAATTTTATAACGATTAAAAGTCATTTTGCTATCGAAAGTATATATATATTTATAGTGAAATTTGAAAAAGGAATTCGTCATTGACTTTATTTATAATCATCTTTGATTTGAAGAATAGAAAATTATTGATATTAATTATAAAAAATTTCTGTAAAATATCAAATAGATTAATTTATGATCATCTAAACAGAAGATAATTGAATTTATTTTGTGGATGATAATTAAGAAAAATTTATTTTTGTACAATTGATTTACAAGTTTACTTATAAACATGTTCGAATCTTAATTTTAAGTAAACTATTTATCAATTTCATGTTCCATATAAAAGGACATATCACCATTCAATATAATACTAATCGCTAATAATAGAAAAATTATTTATTTAAATTTTTTTTTCACATAAATTTTTCAGAAAAACGTAAATAATAAAATATAATTTATTATAAATATTTTTTATTTAATAATTAATTATTTAAATAAATTGATATAAAAAAATTTGGTTGGTATTTTTTTATGTATATTAAAAAAATGTCAGCCGACAATTTCTCATTCTTTATTTATGCTACAGGTAACCATGAAAAAAATGATAATTTATGAAGCCTATAAAACAAATATTTGTATACATTATATATTTCTATAAAAGTTTTATTCATTTTTGTATCGGCTATAAAAATCGCATAACAACATTTTTTTTGTCATAGTAATTTGTTTTCCTTATGATAAAAACAAATTCTTTTAAAAGAATAATACAACATAATTACATAAAATTATGTTTACATGAAAATATGTAATGTTAAATTTAATTTAATGAAAAATTTCAAATCTATTTATATTCATTAAATATTTTAAATATATATTAAATTTTTAGTTACCCTTGATACAAGAAAGAAATCAAATGAAGAAATTTGTGGTAAAAAAATGTAGAATTTTCCAAATAGGAAGAAGTTTAATTGTTGAATTTTTATATTTAAATTAAATAAACCAGTTCAGCGATAGGAAAATGAAAATATTTAAAATATTTAAAATTTTAATACATTAATACTATTTTCCAATATCGTTTAGTTTTAAATTTAAATATTTACTTCATCATATTTAATATGTTAAAAGGGAAAGTAATAACCCTAACTAAGGAATTAGTTTGATGGAAAGTAATAATGACATTTTCTTAATATAATGTAAAGGAAAATCGATACCATTTCTGGAGAATATTGACAAAAAACCAATTTTTTTAATAATAATTTTATTGTTTTTCATTGGATAATACTCATAGCACTTATGGTAATATGAATTTGAATTAGAAATTACCTTTTTCGCAATATTAATTTTAAAACTAAATAGAAAAGTTATTAAAATACTATACAAAAAATTTAAGCAATTAGAAAATTACATTTTACTTCAAATTTTTCTTGGTATCAGGCCAAATATTCAAAGATTTCCAAATAATAAAGATTTTCATACTGGAATACCAAAATTCGATGATATTTTCAGATTAAACTCAGTTCCATAGTAAACTAATTCCAAATTCAATTCAATTATTGTGATAAATTAATGAAGAATTTTATTAATCATTTTCTTATACTTTCAAAATTTTATTGATTTCTTATTAAATGTATATCCTTTTGAAAATATTTCCCCTTTTTGTTTATAAACTTTCATTTTTAAAATTTAGAATTTACATTTTGTTCACGTTTTTTGTTTATTTTTTGACAAAACATTCTTGAAAAAAAATTGCTACTACACATTTTAAGGAACTCAACATATGTTAGGGTTAGCTAATAATATTCTTCACTTCTTTATTGTATGTTTGAAATTAAAATGACAAAAAAACAATCACAAAATTTACATCCTTATACCAAAGCCGTATATAATATATTTTTATATACGGCTTTGCTTATACCGCACAGAAAATTTTGAAAAAACTTTATTTTTCTTGAATTATTTGTAGAATTTTCTTTTGCAAAAATATGGAAATCCTTGATTATTTGGCCTGGAACCAAAAAAAAAGAAATATACATATGTTTGCAGAAAAATCAATTTTAAAATGAAACAACAAGAAAGTTGAAATTACATTGTATATTATGATATCCTTTTTTTTGTAGTGCTTCAGTTAACACGTGAAATAACTCATGTATGTTTAAATTGCATTTTATATAAAAATTATTACATAATTTATGATTTGCATATGCGAAGCAATTATGGGTTCTACAATATTATAAGAAAAATATAAATCATCATTTTCATATCAATAAATTGTACTTCTTAATTCTTATAAATAATAGATTTATGAGAAATCGTTTAATATAATTTTCTGGTGCCAAAATTATTGGTGTCCCCCAGTTTTGTTTTAATATAAATTTTTGATCCAAATTTCTTTGCCAAAAGAACTTTTTCATATAAAAATTATTATAATTTATATAGAAGCTATTTATTATATTAAATATATTATATTAATAATATACTTATTGCAAATTATTATATTGATATAGAAGCTCCATTTAACTCTGTGTGGCATGACGCTTTAGTTTATAAATTGAGAAATCTTAATTTTCCTTTATATATACATAATAAAATTAATAAAATCTTTTCTTTCTTCAAGAACATTTTATGTTAATATTTCAAACACTAAGTCAGACCTTTTCGATATAACTGCTGGTACGCCGCAAGGTTCTGTCTTATCTCCAGTTTTATATAATATATATATATCAGACTTTCCATCTTTAACGGATTGCGAATTCGGACTATATGCAGATGATACTTCCATTGTTTCATCAGCGGGGCGTGTTTCATAATTACAACTGGGTGTAGTGCAGGTGTAGTGCAGCCACTATCCGTGTAGTACACTTCAACTACACCGGTAGAGGGCTACACCGAAAAATTAACTCAAAACTATTTCACAACCGTTTCTTTTCTTTTTGCTTATTGGTTGGATTGTCAATTGACAGCTTGCTACACCATCTGATCCCCAATTTCAAGTTAGTGTAAAAAGTGTAGCAAAAGCGCTCAATGTTATGTAAAAAAAATGCAAATTAAGCAAAATAAAATTCTTAAGCTACTCCACAATCTACCTTTCTATTACTCGACTATTAAATTACATAGTATTTCAAGCACTCATTTTTTCCTTATAGTTATGTATATTTAAATGATTCTGTAAACCTATTATTAGATTTAATATAGTTTTAAAGACGTTTCTAGTTGTAAAGGTAATCCTAAAACTCTAATACAAGTTATTATAAAAATTAATGTAAATATATATGGCAAATAAATAAATAAATAAATAAATAAATTATAATTAAAATTCCTCGTTCGGTAGACTCCAAATTCATATAATATTGGAGAATGTCGAAAAAAATGGCAAGGAGTAACCCCGAAAAAGGACTCTTTTTTCATGTTGGCCAAAAATATAGAAATCTTTGTCTGATAATTATGTTCTTTATACGAAATTAAAGATTGATATCTCTATTTTTAGAGTCTATATAGTTTTTATAGTATCTTAAAAATTGAGTAAATTGGAGCATGCAGAAGGTGGCTCCCTATTTGCAGACTTTTTTTGCAAGTTTTTTTTCCTTCAAATTGGGAAAATTAAAAGATATTTGGAATTGGTTTGGATATTTTTATTAATAAAGCATCGTCCATTGACATTTTTAAAATATAAAATGTGTCCGTTGTTCTCAACATTGACATATAAATAAAATTGGTAAAAAATCTTATACATAATTTAAAATTATATTTAAAAATTCCATTTATATTGTCTATTTTTCGTCCGATTTTTTGGTTTGATAAATGATCGATGATTATTAATAATCATATTGAGAATTTGATTTCTATAACATTTTATTTCTTTGGTAGAGCAAAAAATATCCAAAAAATATCCGTAAATCGAAATTCTTTGAAAAAGCTTGTAATTTTCATTTTCTCTAATCTTATACTAAATTAAGTGCTATTGCTGCTATCGGTCAATAAATTTTTTTGAACAAAATATGTTTTGAATTTTCTTTTTTTATATTTTACGAAAATCTTTTATATAACATAAGACATAAAAATTATACTATGTATTTTATGTATTATATTGCTGGGCACAAAAATATAAGAATGATTAATGATTTGTTCCACCCGATTTCAACAAAAAGTAAATTAATACTTAGAGGAGATCAATGAAAAATAATCAATTTATAAAAATGTTTTTCTTTTTTTTTGTTATTTGTGGTTTTGTCGTATACAGAAAAAAAAACTTTAAAGTTTTTGAAGTGAAATATTATAAGTGAAAGGTTCATTTAGTCTTAAAAATTTGATAAAACAAGATATATTATAGTTTCAATAAACCATTGCATGAATAGAAAATCGAGAATGTAAAAGAATTTTAAATAATTTTCTAATCTTTATGTTTAAATATCATTTATTAGTTTATTTGAATAAATATCATTTTTAGTTTATTTGAATAAATATCAGACTAACATTCAGGCTTTAATTACCCAAATAATTTATATCTTCAAATTTATACCAAATTTACACAGAAATGTACATTAATTTTTTTTTTAATGTTTCGCAATAAATTATCTTGTATTATTGAGCAATAAATTCAATTTTATCAGAATCCTTGATATAAACATATTATACCAATTAATACCAATGTCTAGTGACATATTTTCCAGATTATATATTAAATAAATTATACAAAAAATTTATTAATTCTATATAATAAACTTTAATTAAACTATATATGTACAAAAAAAAATTCTTTGATGATGAAGGATGAAATCCTCTTGACATGTCAAATCATTTAATAGACTAATCTTCTACATAGATTGTGGTAAATTTATAAAGTTTTATAATTATATTTTTAGGTTAATTCATATTAAATTTTTTTAGAAATTAATTAATTTTATACAAGTTTGATAAAAGAATGATTCAATTAATGTTAAATATAATTTTCCAACATGATGATATAGGTCGTCGTTTTCGTTAACGTCGAATGATCGCAATAGTGCAATGTATTAATTCTTTTTACTATGGTATTTTGACTATCGAGACAGTGAAATATCGACAAATTTAGCTTAACCAATGTTCCTTCTGTCGACTGGTTGCTGTCTCATTGATTAAACTACCATAAAAACGAATAAAAACATTGCAGTACTGCGATCATTTTACGTTAACGAAAACGGCCATACTTCGATAGATTTGGGTTCATAAAATTAAATTTTTATGTACAATTTTTTAACTTTGAGAAAAATATTATTTAAAAATTTCTAATTAAAATGCATTTATGAAATTGAAGGCATATATTATTCTTTTTTAAAATTTCCAATATATCACTTATCCTATTAATTTCAGAAACATGACTACAAAATAATTGAATCAAAGAAGTTTTTTATGAAATTTGTTAAAATGAATCAATAACAATATATAGTATAATAAAGTTCTTGCAATATTATTATAATGTCATAATAAATATTATCAGATTATTATATCCTTGAAAATATTTCTGTATAAAAGATACCAGATTTGTCTTTATAATATAAATCTGTAATAGACAAAATTTAATAACTGTATTATATAGCCGGGATAACAGCAACAATTTAAATAAGATCCTTTCGATAATTTTAATATCCTACAATAAACTAAAATTTAATTCAAAACATGATTTCATTAGAAAAGGATAATAATCATATAAAATTACATTAATGTCAAATATAATTTGATTGTGTGACGCACTTAAAAAGAGCACTTTTAATTATATTACAAAGAATAGTTTTATGTTGTTTTTAACAAAGGATAATTTTATGTTAAATTTATAATTTGAAAAGGATAATCAAATATTATACTGGGAATAGTTATAATATCTTACAAGGATCGTAAAATTTATTTAAATATATTTTAGTCTATTATATAATATACGAAATATTTCGATCCTTTTGACATATTTTAACCCAAATATAAAATATTTTTTTGTATTAATATAATATTTAAATTTAGCTAGCAAAGAATTCATCAAATCTTAGGAATGTCCTAAAATATTTCTCACAAATATTTTAGGACAATCCGAATCCGAAGATTTGATGAATTCTAGGACATTGCTAAACAAATTTAATCAGAAATTTCAATTATACAAATTTAGTTTTAAATACTCTAAATTAAATTTTATAGATTATATTTTTCATAAAATGATTTTGATTTAAAAAAAAAATTTGTTGATATTAGCTGTGTTTTTTTCAAACGGGTCAGGGTCAAGGTTTGAAAAAGCAATAAGGATCATATATTCGGGTTTCATATATTTGAACAGGTGGGACCCATTTGTCATAATTTTAATTTTGTGTGGATATGATAAGTTTTTTTATTCGTATATAATGAATAGTTTTAAAAAAGCGCCTAATGACATCTTAGCAACATATATTTTAAAATTGTTTTATATATTTACAGTATTTAAAAAAAAAATAAATCACTAAAAAAAGATTTTGTACCGCCATCTGTTTGTAAATTTCCATATAAAATCTATTTGGGTCTCGTTTTGCTGATCTAGATAAATATCTGGGTTATGTTGTTGTTGTTTTCTATATAAAAAATGAGACCTCGATCCTGACCCGATTGAAAAAACACAGCTATTATAAAATCTTAAGTTTTCTAATAAAATTGCTTCATTTTTCCGGGAAATTAAACTAATATAAAACTTCAAATATATTTTAAGCTTCTTATGTGGTTAGCATATTAAATTCTACTGCATATTTAAGAAATTTCATCAATTACAATATGTCGAGACAATTTAAATTGTTGATATAAACAGACAATCTGTTAATTAAACTTTTCTAAGACAATGTAAGAAACATTAAAATTTTGAAAATAAACTAAAAACTTTCTAATTGTATGCAGTTAATTATGATATAAACATAACCAAAAACTGTAAAGTTTTGAATGCCATTTATTTTAACCAGTAAAGTACAATAATTTATTAAATTATTTTAATTTATTATTTTAAAAATTCATCAATGTAATTAAATTATAGTTAGATAATTTTTAAAAATAATTTTCCTTTATTATGTACTATAAATTATAAAAATTATTTCAATTTACATCTTCCATAATTTATATTTAGATTTTATTATTATCAAAATTTATGTTTAATAGTTTGAAATGCTGTGATATTTTTTCCTAATCTTTAATATAATATTTTTTTTTAAATTTGACTTTAATTTAATTGATCAACAAATCCAAATTAATATAATTAATTACTAAAAGGATTGACCTAAATAAAACTTCTTTATTAATAATCAGAATTCCTTACTTTCCTATATTTTTAAACAAACTTAAAATATTTCCCAAATAAATCATTACTTTAATGTCACAGAATCCTCTTTAATATTGTTCGATGTAGATAGATATATTTCCTGAAAATTAGGTCAACATACAAAAAGCTAATCTACTTAATTGGAATAAATTAAATATTCAAATTTCTAAAATTTTTCCTTAGAATTTTTGTGACTAAAAAAGTTTTTGACCTTAAATGATTCAAATTTTACACAAAAAATAATGAAAAATTTGTGAAAAATATATTTTTACATAAATTTACATTTTACTGGCACAATTTACTTTAAGTACAAACATTTTTGTTAACCTTGTAATATAATATTTATGACAATTGATATAAGTTAAATGAAGAGAAGAGATGTTAATATAAAATGGTTAATCTACAAAATATATTTATAGGGAAATCTTTGGATCTATTTCAATTTAAGAAAGTGAAAATTTGATTGTCAGATGCCATAATTTTCTTTTTTCTTGGAAATTTTATCGTTTTTGATAGAAATTTTTATATTATTACAGAAAATTAATTTATTTGAAATTTTCTAATTAGTTAAGTGCCAGTCACAGTGATTTCGATTCGAACGGCACGTTCGAATCGAAAAGAACCGTTCGTTTCGAAAAGAAATTATAGTCACAATGTATTCGTTCCGTTTATATAAAAAAAATATGTTTTATCTCTATTTTATGTATTAAAATAAATATTTTCTGCATTTATTATACAATACTGGATGCTTCTTAACATTTTCAATAAACTCCTCCATAATAATTCAAAAAATTTAAATTTCAAATGTATAATTTATAGGTTATGTCATTCGACCCATCAGGCAAAGTTAAAATATTTTTAACTCTTTTCGAATGAATTCATTTCGACACGTTCATTGTGACTTGCAATCCGGCATACCATATAAAATATATGGGGTTGTCAAAATTTGAAATTTTCGATTCGAACGTGCCGTTCGAATCGAAATCACTGTGACTGGCACTTTAAAAAGAAATACTTTCTGTATTTTAATTTAAGCTCAATTTTATTTTACTAAATTTATAAACTTTTACTTAATTTTAAAAAATTAAAGAGAAATTTTCTAAAATTAATAGATTTACTAGGATTCTATTTCAAACAAAATATATCAGGAATTTTATGCTCTACATTATGTAACCACTTACAACAACATTACTTCTTTATATTACAAAATTCATTAGATTTTATTTCACTATATTTAGTTCTTGTAAATATGCTTTTTTTCTGTGGAAATTTCTAAAAAGAGTTACAAAAATTTCAAAGATTTATCATAAATTTACTTTTTATTTAATGTTTTCTGAAAAACTTTGAATATCAATTACTGTGATGTGATCATATAAATATAACTATAAAAGAAATATTAAAATGAACTTTTTATGATAATTTATGTAGTCCTACAAAAAAAATTCCTTTTGTATACCATTAAATATGCTTTTCAATAGGAAACCAGTAAATATTTTTGATTAAATGTACGTCATATGCAGAAACTTTTGAACTTCATTTAAGATAAAATATTTCAATGATATACACAAGAAAATTGCTTTTTAAAAAAAATTCATTAAATTTCAAATAAACATATAGAAACAACAATAAGAAATTTCATAACTTTTGAATTCTGAAGTAAATTTTAATTTAAAATTTATTATAAATATAAATTTTATATTAATAATAGCTTTGAAAACCAAAATTTTCTTGAAGTTATAGAAATATTTTATTATATTTATATTTTCTAGTATAGCTCATACTTTTTAGTTTAAATATTTACATTTTAAGTTAAATATTTTTTTGAATAATTCATTTCCTTTTTCTATGGTACAAAATATACAAAATATAATCAAAATTTTTATAAACTTATCTAGAAATATGTCTGTCTATATCAAATTTCGATATATTTCCATATACTATCAACATTTCATTATCGCAAATTGATCATAATGAATTGATTTTACATTATTGTGAATAATTTTTAAGGATATTTTCATTATTACAATTTTGATTTGTTTAGATATTTAAAATAAATAATTCTTTTTATTTCGAACAAATCATTTCAACTTATCATGTCAATCAATTTTAAATAAAATAAATCAATATCTTATGGTAATTTTTTTTTTAATATTTATTGATGAGTTTTTAATTATCTATTATTTTTGTTATGTATAGTAAAGAGTCTTGAATTTCTTAAAATATAATATTTATTACTAATTTAATTTTATTTTATTTTACAACTGAGTTGCGCTTCAAATAAAGTGAAATAATTACAATGTTTTTTTTCTGAAAATGGGAGCATTATTTAATTTATATTCAAAAATATAATTGACTAGATATTTATTATTAATAATAAAATAATTGTTTATAATATTTAAAATTTAAATTCTATATTAACATCAGTAAAATGTATTTAATTTTCATGCCAATTACTTTAAAACTATACAAAAAATTCAAATTGTTAATAATATGGTGAAATTTTTAAACTACTTTATTTATATCAGCACGTTTTTATCTAAAACTAAATAATTTTATTATCCTTAAAATAAACTTTTACGTACATGTTGAATATACACAGCTGTTCTGTGAGACTTTTTAATAACTTTTCTCCAAAAAGAACCAAAATATTAAGAGAAAGAAAAGTATACAGCTCCGATTTGAGTTACCAAAATTTAAAAATTTAAATAATTCAATAAAGTTTGGTAAAATATTTCTAGAATTAGAAAAAAATAATATTACATAAATTGATTAAACCAAAACATTATTATAGAAATAATATAATATGAAAAAGGATAATTAAGCTGTAGTTTTATAATACGTGTTACAATCAATTGTATAATTCATTAAATTGCATATTATATTTGTACATGTAGTAGTTTTGTTCTTTTTATTCGGAAATGCGTACATCTAACATAACTGTAAGACTTTTTTTTATGAATTAATGATTAAATAATTTAAAAAATGACAGTTATAGCAAAAAATCTTGAAAAAAAGTCTGGAAATAGGGAGCCACTTTCTGCATATTCCAATTTTAAGATACAATAAAAAATCAAAGAGATTCTTAAAATAGAGAGTTCAATCTTTAATTTCGTGTATAGAACATAAATATCAGACAAAGATTTTCCCAATTCTATATTTTTAGCCAACATGAAAAAAGAGTCCTTGTAAAATAAAAACAAAATGTATTCTGTTTTTTTTGGCTATAATTTGGGCAAATTAAAAGATTTTTTAACTGATAAATTTTTCAATATTTCTATTTATAAATTTTACGAGCACCATAAACACATTTAACTAAAATATTTGTGTCACAAATATAATAAAATCCTATTTTTATTCTATTTTTAGGTTTTAGCTAAACCATAATCAGTATAGTAGTTATAATCTTCAATAAGCTTCCAAAAATAATGAAAGGACTATAAAAATTTTCTGTTTATTATATTACAAAAGATATATACAAGTATAATACACAAAACTTTCTACAATTTGGCATCCAACCAGATTTTTTTTTGCACCCATATAGTAATTTTGTTTTCTGTCATTTAGTCGCCGTTTCAAATTTCGATTTATATAAACAGAAACATTAAGAATTTCAAAGTTTCATAAAGGAAATTTTCTAGTCAATACAATTTCTTACGATAATTGGACTCCGAAAATGTTGTGATCGAAATATTAATCCTTTATTTTTTCGGAAATCTGGACGCCTTAAATTTGTAATCAAGAAAAATTACACCATTTTTAGGTTAATTGGATTGTGTATGGGAATTGCTTAAAAAAAAGAGTTGTATATATTACATCTGAAAATATTATCAACGAGTTTTTCTAGATGTAAAAAATATTTTAGCAACAATTTTCCCAATTTCTCATTATGTACGAACAAAATGAAGGCCGTTAATGGAATATCCTTTTTTATATTAACATCCAAAATAAGTTTTCATTTATCTATTCTATAAATCTATTTTTAGAATGTATGTACTCGTATCACCAAGCTATAAACTAAACGTGAAATCGATAGTTATGATTATTATATATGGATAATTATTTATGTATAGAAATTTTAAAGGCGATGTGATTAAGCACAGAAACTAGATTATAAATAAATATTAAACAGAATAAAAAAATACATACTTTGATTAAGATTATACTAAAGATACACTAAATTTTTTCGTAAATATGTATTTGTTTTTTGGGCTGACAGCTCTTTTGATAAATTTCTAATATAATTTTTTTTTGTATATTATTTTACTTCATTTTATCAAAACCGAAAATGATTAAAGGAAATGAAAAAAAAAGAATATGTAAATATTTTGATTTTAAATTATAAAAAAATGTGAATTGTGAAAACATTTTTTTTTTATATATTTATACTTGCCTCTAAGCGCAATTTTTGGTTTGTTAAATTATTAAAAAAAAAATTAGTTTTATTGCTTCACGAATATTTTCAGAATTTTATTTTACGAATTTTTACAAAAAAAAATATACATATGTATATTTATTTACTGAAATTCATTTTCTTCTAAAAAAAAATTTTTGAAAAAAAATGTTTGCATTTGAAATATATGAAAATATTTCTTTGTAATATTTCTATAGTAATCTTCAAATTCATTTATAAATAATATAATAATATATTAATATAATAATAATATAATAATATAAAAAAAATTAATAAAATAACTAAAAAAGTACCAATTTTCCAGTAGTCGAACAACTACGGTATATTAATAATTTTTTTTTAGATAATTATTAATATTTTATAAATAATATCAAAGTTATTTGTTTATTTATGCGTTCTAAGAAGATTTACAAGAGATTATTACTAATTTCCTCGTTTTTCTCGAAAGCTGTTCGGTTACTGGGAATGTTCGGAGAAGGGAAACACTACCCTATTTATTTATTGAAATTCATTTTCTTTTCATTTTTGAAAAAAAAAATGTTCGCATTTGAAATATATGAAAATATTTCTTTGTAATATTTCATTGTAAAGCTATGTACAGACAGAAAGTGAAAAGACAAAATAAAAAAGAAAAGCCAAATTTAAGTCAAATTTATTTATTGTAAAAAGTCAAATACATATAATGTTTTTTCTTCAAACTCATATTCGTCTAGCAACATAATCGTTTTCAATCATATTGAAATTGATAATTCAGTAATTCATAAAATTTAAAATGTTTGAAAATAAAAACGTCAAAATATTATTTTTTTAAATTTTTCACGTTCAATTAAATGTACAGATCATTAATATAGTTGTGAAAAATTTGATTATTTTAAGGTTCATGTCTCTGATAAATAATTTTCATTTCACGTCGAGTATGTACTACTTTTTGAAAAAAATTTCAAAAAAATTTCCCGACTTTTTCACAACATGAAAATTTATATGGGAAATCATCATTTCATTTTCTGTCTGTACATAGCTTAATCTCCAAATTCATATATTTCTTATACCGTACATACAATTATTAAATTCAAAATTAATATAGAAAAAATGTTCTTTTAAATCTATCAAAATGGAAATAGTAAGGGTTTTTTTTTTAAATTAATAATTTTATATTATAAAAGTGAGTTTACAAAATGTTTTAAAATAAATTTTTAACACATAAACATATAAAAATCTGAAATTTTTCATATTTTATTGATATATAAAATATTTTATAAAAAATTTTACATTAAGTATTTAAGCCTTCAGTCAGCAGCTTTAGTGCCTGAAAAATTGCTTAATACCTGAAAAGTTATAGGATTATGTGAATACGTGCGTTTTGCTGTTATATAATATTTTTTTTTAATAATTTCATTAATTTTTATGTTATATAAAGCATTTGATTATAAATATTTAGTTAACATTGTTTACATAAAATTGATTGTATATCAATTTGACAAGGCGGCATACCAATAGCATATCAAAATTTTAAATTAACCAAAATACTTTCATTTCTTTAACAAAAAAAAATTTTTAACACGAAAACCAAATTTATGTATATTAAATCTATAATAACTTTTTTTTAGAATGTCGTAAATTCTCTATATAAATTTTTAACATAAAATATTTTCATGTAAAATAATTTAATTTTACACAAACACAGTAGAAAGAATCAGCAAGGTAAACTGAAATTTTTTTATTAAGTGTTATTTTCCCCATTTTCAGGGTGAACTTTTAATGGTTTACTTGAAGAAAATTTTAATTATCAGGTAAAGAAATTAAGGAATTTGAAATTTCCTTAAAAGTGCTAAATAATCATTGTCAGAAGAATATAATTTCACCTTGGTATTTTAAATATATCAAAAAAGAATTATTTTTTTTTGTTTTTAAATTTAATTTCAAATATTAATTTACGAACAAAGTGTTTATTTATTCTTTAATTTCTATATTTAAAAGTTTTTAATGTGGAAAAAAGGATATTAAGAAAAATTACGACTTCTCAGAAAGCAAAAAAAAAAGGAATTTGAAAAATTTGTGATTATAAAAAAAGCGCTATGATCCAAAAACACTTTGTAATGTGTGTTAAAATTTGTACAATGAAAATATTTCTTTTACATTGAATCATTTTGTATAATTTAATTCTGAAATATTTCATAATATATTTCTCAATATTTTCCATATATGTATGTATATGTACATATTATTTCTCAAATATAGACCACCTAATTAAAATATCCATTTTATTTCCATATAAGTACTAAAAATATATTCATACTCGTACCACAAGCAAATAGTCATGGTTTGCGGCTACTCTTAATTAACCAAAATTTTAACAAAAATATTCTTATTGAATTTACAATTGTCGAAAACATTTTCTAATTATTATTTATTACATCTTACTTTCTATATTTTATAATAATTATTAACATCATAATGTTAATAAATTATTTGCCAACTGTTACCGAAAACATAACATTTATTTTCATTTGAATTTTATATAATATAAGATTACCACAAGGATATTATGAATTTTGTATTTGATAACTTGAAATTAATTATACTAATTTAAGGTTAACAATCTAGCATATTTATTTGAGGTAAACTCATATATTTTTAAAATATATTTTACAGGAAGAAATTAATTAATTTTTATAGGTTTAATATTTTACAATATGAAAATCAATTTAACAGTTCACTATATTACCTATAGAAAATATAAATTTTCTTTAAAGACATTTTCAAAACAACAATTAATACATATTTCTAAATAATTTCCATGTAAGGAAAACTTGTACAAGAATATTTAACATTTTCTTTTGGGAATAAAGTGAAATAAAGTGAAGTAATTTGATTAGAAAATGTGTTGAAAATGAAATTGTAATTTAACATTTTTTGTTTAAAATTGAAAATTATTCAATTTACTTTATAAAAAAAATCAATTTCCTAAAATTGTCTTCAATCTAATCGAATTGCTCAAATTTTGTATAAATTGTATAGTAATAAATATGCCTTAAATTATAAAAATATTATAGTTATTTCAATTTACTTTCTTAGATTTAAATATTCAATTTTTATTTAAAAATTTACGACAAAACTTTGAATATTATCAATATTTTATGTTTGTAACATAAAACCACAAAAGTCAACAAATTATTTACCGGAAATAGGAAATTCAATATTTTTATTACCTATAATTAAATTATAAATAGAATTCTGTGGTGAAATCTATTTACCCTAAGTTGTTCCTTGTATACCATATTAATTTTTAATGGAAATAAATAATACGAACATTTTTTCTGTAATTTGTCAGTTCTGTCGAAACAATCCCATTCCACACAGAATTTACATTAAAATTTTCAAATCCTTAAAAATTTTATGTTTCCCAAATAATTACTAGAAATGCCAAAACAATATATTTTGCTTTCTTGTTTCTGTTACACCGAAAAAAAAAGTAAATTATGTTGCCAAATATTTTTTTTGTCCAAAAATGGTGTACAAAAAAAAGTTTATAAAACACTTCAAAAATTTTATTATTGATTTTTACAATTTATTAAAAGATATTTCCACAAACAAACTTTTTATTGAATTTATGTTAATTTAGTACATTTTTGAGGAAAACTCTGCGTATGACAAATATTGAAATCTTTCACTTAAATAAACAGAATTTTCCTTACCAAAAAACAGCTTAATTTACAAGGATTTATATAAGTGAACATAAAATAAATTATTCCAAATAATGTAAAAGTTTTTTTTATAAGTTTAACGATTACATATTGAGGCAAACAAGTTGGTCATGTACCACGATCGTTTGTTTTTAAGTTCATAAAATTTTAATCATCAACTTAAGTTTTTTCTTTTAAAAACTTTCCATTTGCAATTGACACTTAAGTAATTTATATATTTTTTATCCTATAGTCTTCGCCACGTACAAAAATATATATTGTATGTATATTAATAGAAGTCCTTTTTCTCTCTATTTATTGTTTGTTTTAATTTTAACAGAATTGAAACAAAATTTCATTTTTATAGAAAATGGTTAAAAAGTACACGTGTACAAAATTTAATTTATGAAATAGAATGAAACCTTAAAGCAATGAAAATTTCTTTTATACATTCTCAGTTTTTCTTACACGATTGAATATTTGCAACAACTTCAATAAAATTATGTTAAAAACATCTTTTCAGATTTTTCCATATTGTTTTTGGAATTTAAGTTGGTGTAAATGAATCTCAACAAAGAAGAAAAAAATCATAATTTAATTTGATATCAAAATAAACGAAGGAATTATTTTTAAAAATTTATTATATGTTCATTTGAAAATGAAGATAAATTTCAATGATGATTTTCCAAATGATAGTTTAAATTATTTATTATTTTTATTAAAGGATCTTAAAATTAAGACGAGTTTTTGAAAATCATAAATCATTTAGATCTGTAAGATTATTTTTAATCTAATTCATTATCGTGAATTAGATAGTAGCATTATTTGACCTACAAATAATGCTACTATCTAATTCACGATAAGAGACTAGCTAAGCATTTTACTGCTTAGCTAGTCTTTTAAATTATTTAAAATTTAAAATTTTAAATAATTTATTTATATAAACTTAAATTTTTAAAAAATTAAAATGTAATTAGACAAAAACATTATTTTATCATTATTGATAATTTATGTTTTACAATATTTTATAATGTACAAATATAGATTTGACAATATTATCGTTGGTATAATAAAATTATCCTTAAAATTATAATAATATGAAATAATTTATCTATTCATACTGTAATTTTATAATGGTCTAAATTTATTATACAAAAAAAGACCAAAATTTCATTGCTTAATTACACCATAAATCAGTATGATTCATATGTTTTGGTATAATATACATATATTTATGATAAGGAGCTTCATTTGAATGACTGAAAGAAATTAATTTTGGAAAATTATGTGAAATTAATTTTAGTTATAAATTTTTTTTTAGTAAATATTAGCAAATAAAATTTTGTAGTTAATCTTATTAAAGCAATTATAAAAGGAATGTGATATATTTTATATATGCTTTGGAGTGAAAACTTTGTTGATTTCAAAACAAAGCATTTAACAAAGTATTTTAATTTTTTTTTTTTTTGCAGAAGGACATTTCCAATTATATTGCTAATTAAGTACATATATACATTAAAGAAAACATGCAGAACAAATTATACACTAAAAAAAGTAACATAATTTTTGCTATATAAAATAAAATGCTTTGCAAATAATTTAATTTATTGGCGAAAATGATCAAACTTTTCCATCAAAAGCATCTACTTTCATTACACATTATTTTTCTTGTAATTAAAGCTTATAATTGACACAATTTATGTTGCAAAAAAAACTGTTGTTAGCTTGCATATTGTTAGGAATTCGTAAATCAAATTTTGTTTAACAAAGATACTATGCTCAAAATTAATTAATTTAAATATTTTTAGATTCAATCGTTTAACAATAATGTTAAAATTAATTCAGTATTTATTCTCTTTCTTTCCCCATTTCAAAATTTTCCTAAATTAATAATGTACTATAAATGAATTTTAGATAATTTCACCAACATTTAATGAACCCGAATTTATCCGATAAGACTTTTCCCACCTTTTATAATTCTTTTCTGGATAAAAATATTTCATATTTAAACAGAATGTTACAAGTTATAAAAAAAAAATCTTGAAGAATAACAAACAAAAAATCAAATATCATAGATATATTCTTTATGGTAAAGAAATTTTATTTAAGTGCAAAACGCATCAAATAAAAGGACATCGATATAAGAGGTTTAAAAACATGTATAATAATTCTCTCGAAAACATAAAAAGTATAATCAAAATGGACAAGATTCTTTAAGCACTTCTAATTTATACATATTACTAAATCATTATAAAATTTCAGTATTTTAAATATTTAAAATCAGATCAATAAATTAATGAACAAATTACTGAACTATCAAATTTTCATCTATGTAGAATCTGTAGATGATATGATAAGTAGCTTATTATTATGTTCTAAAAATTTCATGTAATCATAAAGTTAATAGATTTAAAATTCCAGTGAATATTAATGTTATTTGATTTAATTATGTGGTATATATTAATATTACATATTTGTGAGACATCAAAATAAACATTATTATAAAAGGTTCCAAGTTACAAATTTTTACTTATATTTTCAAGGATTATCATGAAAATTATTTACCCTAAACAAATATTTTCTATTATTTATTTACTTAAATTTGTTATGTTGAATATGCTAAAAAGTATTTTACATATGTATTTGTATTTTAATCATATTTAAATTACAAAAATGATATAGAGAGTAATAAAATTATTGAATTTTATATGAAATTAATAAAATATTACAGGGGTACTTATAATAGAAAATTTATTTAAAGTATAATATCATCTCATGGATTCGCTCTTCATCGTTCATCTGAATTTTTCAAGATTAACTCAGGTCTTCAGAACTTTTACTTTTCCATAATGACCAAATTTATCTATAAATTTTCAGCAAAGTTAAAGTATAAAAAACAAATATATTTTTAATTTTATATAAATTTTAGAAAATAGTCCAATAAAATTATTAGAAATCCACAATAAAAACTCTCTTACATACTAGATTCAGAAAAGGAGAAATAATCTTTATAAAAGCTTTCATTATAACAGATTCCACTTTTTATCCAGCAATTTCCCCACCCGGCATTATCAAATCTTTCATAGTTTATCAAATTCAACCAGTTGATACGAAAACATCAAACTGTTTATACACTTTTACAGATGCCTAAATAATTTATGAATAATTTTGAAGCTAAAAGTGAATGAAAATTATGATAGCTTTATGAAAAAAAAACGCTTGGTAAAAAAAAATTATAACCTTGGGCAAAATATTGAAAGATTTTGTTCTGTTTGTAAATATGATTTTCTTTTGAAAAAGAGTGACGAGTGAAAACATTTGTGAATTTTCTAGGATTTCAAAAATAAACATCAAAATAAAATTAAAAATTATTATTTTTTATGAAAGATTTATTAAAAAAAAAAAAGATTTTTTCTTCCGGTTTTTGTAAAATCTGGTTTTTATGGTAATTGTCAAAAATCAAATATCCTTTAAAATTAAACTTAATTATTTTTTCTTAATTATTTTTTCTTTTAAGGAAGTAAAATAATTAATTACTGGTGAATTGATGAAAAATTTCCATTCCTTTAAGTTATGGTTCGTAATTTTTTCCTTTCCACAATTGAAATAATTTCTTGTATAAACAGGATATACCAGAAATTATTATACCAGAAGTAAAAATAACTTGCGAACATTTATATATTTATACATGAAAATATGCTAAGCAAATAAGTAATCTTTGATATATAAACGCAATTATTTTGATTTTCATTATCCCTTGTTTTTTTCTAGTATAATAAACTAAATTCATGATAGTCACAGCAATTTATTTTGTATAATTAATCTTAAGGATTAAAATTTAAGAATATATTAAGTTTTGCCAAAAAGTTTAATTAAAAGGTTAACCAATTAATTGTTAGACTTGCCAGAAAGAACGTTTTAAAAGCTTAAATTGACAATAATATTTTTAAAAATTAATTTTACATTTAGAAGATGATAAATATGAGATTTTAATTGGTATGTTATCAATATAAATTTAATTTTAACCATTAATATACCATAAGATAATCTTGAAACTATTACATATACAAATATATTCTTCAATTTAATATCAACTAAAATTTATTTAATAAAATTGTATTAAGAAATCTTTAAGAGGCTTATAAGTTTTCAATAATAATTTATACATATAAAAATTAATAATATTAAAATGAAAATTTTTAATATTTCATTGCCTATAGTCTTTGATAAATTTACCATCAGCCATAAAAAATATTAGGAATTAATCTTTTAGATTATCATAAACTTTATAAGTTTTATTTTCTCTCCATAAATATATTTTTATATTCAAAATTCAATGTTGGCCAACAAAATTTATTAGCGAAATTTTATTTATCTTTAACTAATCTGATAAATCAATTTATTTTGTAAATATTTTAATGGACAAATTTATGGAATCTATAAATTTCAATAGTAAGAACTTTGATATATATTAAATTATATTAAAAGCATCAATAAAATTATTTTTATTATAAACTCAACGTTTTGTATAATTTATGATTATTAGTAAAATAAAATTTATATTTTACTATATACTTTTCTGACCAATACTAGACTCAGTCCAGATGAAATTAAATTACTATTGAAAATGCCTAAAAAATTATTAAAAATTCCTAAATTAATTATTATTTTAATTATCTGTTTTCAAAATGTAAATTATTTCAATCAACTTCCTGACATTAATTATTCATTTAAGCTCTTTAAAATACTTAAACTTCAAAAACAAATTTTCAATATTTTGTAAAGAAAAACATTGACTTATTACCAACTCTTCCACATCATAGAAATCACAATTTAAATATTGTATACTATAAATATAAATTTTCTTTAAATTAAATTGAAATTAAAATTTATTTCATTTTAGAATTTTGTATGATTTATAAATTACCGAATTTATATTTTGAATTTATTTATGCGGGAATTATATTTGTCATTCGCAGCTAATTGTTTAGCTTTGATTAATATTTTACAATATACTATAATATAATTTTGTGAAAATTTTTGTAGTTAATGAACCTTCTCTACACTAATGAGCTGTTGAAAATTTATTTATAGCATCCGTTTAATCAATATAAATTACGTACACTATATTTAATTGCTAAGTTTTATGTTCAAAATGTTCATTCTTCCATTTCTTTCAATTATATAATTTGATGAAATTCATTTTATATAAACAATATTGATTTTTTTTTAAATTTTGTTAAAATTTTAACAAACAATTTAATAATATTATCCAGTACGAATATTTTATGAAAAATTTATGGTATATATTTAAGATATCAATAAATATTTGAATCAATTTAAAGATGAATCAATTTCAATATAATAATATAATTCAAATAAAGTTAAATTTGAAGAAAATAAGAGTGGTACCTATATAAAATTAAATTTATACAAAATATCTTTAATCTTCATTATTAAATTATTTGAAATTAGACTAATTTATAAATATTTTTCTTATATAGGTAAAAGTAATTAAAATATTTTATTGCAAAAAGGTATTATACGTGATTGTAAAACTAATTTATATTTTATATAAAAAAAGATTAATCACATTATAAATTAACTTTAATAACCCTTAATTGTCAATTATATAAATATTTCCGAAGTTTTCTAATTTAAAGCACGTACAAAATAATATACCTATCACATATAAATCATTGAATTTGAATGATCCTTTTAGAAAATTAAAGTATAGTTTCCGTAAATAAATTATATAACTATAAAAAGAATTTAATGAATAAATTATAATATAAAAAGAAGATTTTAGCATATAGACAGGCAGATATAAATTTTCAAATAGATTTTTATCTATGTAGAAACGTAAAATCGTTTTAAAGATTGAAGTAGGAATTTAATTTGTTTTGTATAGAATAGAGCAAACTTTTCTTCTTGACCAAACATAAATAATTATTTCTAATCTAACAAATAAATTATTTTCTAAAATATTCTTTAGATTTTCTATACTTTTTCTAATACATATATCCTTTTTTTTTAGAAATATACCAAAGATTCACTGAAGAAGAAAAATTAGATTAAATCTATGTATTATATGCATTATTTTTCTATATCACCATAAAATGGAAAATTAATTGCTATACAAAAATGATGAAAATAAAATTCTTCCTTCTATAATATAAATTATTTTTATCGTCAGCTTTAAAGCTTTATTTATGATTCGTCATTTTTTATACATAGCTAGAAATTTTAACAAATTCCCATGATGACTATTTGAATAACAATCAAAAAGTAATTATCATTCTTAAAATATTTTTATATATTAATTTAATGAATCTTTTATTATGTTAAATAAATAAATTAGCTAAGAAAAAAAAGAACATAAATATGAATTATGATCACTATACATATATTTATAGAATAGATATTTTAAAAGTGTCACCAAGTATTTTTTTTTGTTATCTATTATATAATAAATTCATAATTAAATTCAAATTAATTTTCTTCAAATCTAAAAACCGGAAATTTAATTTAAAATTTTCATAAATTATTCATTTTCAATTTTAATTAATTTTTGGTGGTCATTACTATCGTAAGTATAATGGTGAATGGTGAATGGTGAATGGTGTATGTATTCAGTCATTTACAGTTGATAAATGGGCCAACTTATATTGTTGAGTTGATATGAGAAGAATTCAAAACATATTTTAAATTTACTATTATGTTATTTGCAGGTAGTGAGTGACTTTAATTTTGTATCTTTTTTTTTTTGATTTAATTGGATTCACTATGGTGAATAATTTATGTCACATAAATTAAGTTATAAACAAACACAAATGTCACATAAATTACAGAATAAAAGATACAAAATTCTAATACATATTATTTAATAAGTTTTAATAAAAATAAATTGAAACATAAATGAAACATAAATTATATTGAGTATATTTTTGATATTTAACCTTTTTTTCAATTAATCGATTCATTAAAAGTTTAAACAGAAATATTTCTCAAATTTCATTTAATTTCCGATTACACAAAAATAATATTTCTGGTTAAGTAAATGTTGTTTGTCGGAAATGATTTGTAAATATGTTAACTTATTTAATATTACAATATTTGTTACTAATAATTATAAATGTTATTCAGAAAATTGATTACTAACTGAAAATAAACAAATTGGAATTTATTTGTTTATAAAATTGTAAGTCAATTAATTATTATAGTAAAAAATTAGTTAGTAATTAAGATTATAAACTATAAATGAATAAAAATATTTTTTGTAATATCATTCTGCAGCATTTCAACAATAATTATATACCTATATATGCTTAATCATTTCTGTTTCTTGTATTAATAATCTATTTACATTATATTTCAATTATATATAAAGGATAATATTACTTTGATAGGTCAATTAAATTTGAAACATATAATATATATGTTAAATTAAATATTATATCCTTGTGGTAATAATATATCTTCACTTAAACCATTATATTTTCAGTTCGATAGGTAATTATAAATTTGTTTAACAATTAATTAGGATAATGATTCTATTTAATTGTTAAACAAATTTATAATGAATTTTCTCAACTCTTGGAAAAACTAATATTAATTTCACTTTAAAGAATTTTTAATTAGAAAATGAGAAATTTAGAAACACACACACTATATTAATTAATTAAAGAAGAAAATACAATTAAATTATGTATATTGGAAAAAATACTATCTAATTTGTTCAATTTCTTTATTTTATAAAAACTTTTATTATAGAAATTATTTCTATTCCTTTCCTTATGGAATAACAAGTATTTTACCATCAGGATAAATTGAAAAAGTAATTAATTTTTAAATTAATTCTCTTGAAATGTGATAATATATAAGATTAACTATCAGAAAGTGAGTAATGATTCTAACAAAATATTATATAAAGGACATTTTGTATATAATAAATACTTAGATATAAATAATAAAATAGAATAATTTAAATTGTATAACAAAAGAAGATAAATGATTTATGAATGATTTAATTTCGATAATTAATGAAATTCCGGATTATTTCCAATTAACTTACCTTTTTTCTTATTATACAATTGTGTAGTACATATTAAATTGGAATAAACATTAACTCCATTGCGAATTTTAAAAGCAATTCAAATAAAATTTATTTCTTAGCTTTTAGTGACAATGATTTTCTTTAATTTACAATATTTATCATATTAAAGATAACTGAAATTGCATATTTTTAGAAAATATTTAGAAAATATTTCGTTAAGCTTTGGTGCTGCAATATGAAATTTATAAAACCAATAATATTTTCTCTTGATTAACAAAATACATAAAGCTTAGCTACTATTATAAATATTCTATTTAATAGAAAGTTCAACCCGCCCTAATTAAAAACTCATCAATAATTTATGCATAATTTATTTTATTAGAAATTTATTTCAATATTTTTTTTTTTCATATCACTTTCATATTTTTTTTTTCAGTTAAGCTTTTATTTACGACCTCAAATTGATTGACAAGTTAAGCTAAAATGATTGGCAATACAAAAATGAAATTCTATTTAATTTAAAGAAATATCAATTTATAAATTTGAGAAATTGATCAAAAGCGTTTACAAATATTATCTCTCAATATTTTATTAGGCTGAAGGATTTCTTGATTAATTTTTATAAATATTTATACAATATTTTTCATCTTGATTTAGAGAATAAATTAATAAGAAGAAAAATGAAAAGGATATATGGATGGGAATATTATGTCTTAACATTATTAACATGAATTATGAATTTTAATATTACATACATATATTGCAGCCTCCAAGAAATTTTTTTCTTTGAAATTAAAAATTAACTTCAATTTTTATTAAATTTACGAGAAATTTGATTTTCCAAAAGTTATATAAAAAAAACATATTTCTGATATAAAATTTAACACCATGGTGGGAATTGTCAAAAATCTGTGGTGTAGGGAAGTGTAAGGTGTGAAAAAAACATACATACTTTTATTACACCCTGACAAAATTCTTTATAATTTTAAATTGTTATACTTTTTTTCATAATTTGCGATTAAAACATTATTTAATTGACGAATAGTATATATTTCCACCTTAAAAAGTTAAAAAAAAAATTAATGAAATCTTCACTTTCTACACTTTTAAATTTGAGGGTGTAGAAAAGTGTACACTTTTTCTAGGCGCCGATTTAAAAAAAGTGTAGTCAAAAGAACGCAAAATTTTTCTACACCATGGAGGGTGTAAGAAAGTGTAGGAAAGTGTAAGAAAGTGTGTCTGAAAAGAAATTGATGTTAAATTCAAATTAATTTTGAATTTTTATTTGATCCTTTTTGATTTGTTGCATTATAGAATTTAATCCTTGTGGATTGTAAAGAAAATTATAAAATATTATACGCAGTGTTTCATTAATATAATGTTTTAAATTACAAAAATTTAAAAGATTTTATTAATTAAAAAAATATTGTGAAATAATTATAATAATGAATTTGTTATTAATAAATAAATCCAAAAATAATATTTCCATAAAATTAATCGTGTCAGTTCATAGAATACATTTATAGTAAACTAAACTGGGATAGTAAAATATTTACATTACAAAATTTAATCATATACAAATTTAAGAATTTTGTTAAATAAAAATTAAATCATAAATAAAAAAATTCTGTAAATTTTAATAAAAATAAAAATTAAACAATATTTTTTTTTCAAAATTAGAAAAGTTCGAAATATTTTAATAGTGAATCAAAAATTACAATCACTAAGTACGGTCCAAAATTTTAACAAAAAGGCTCAATTTATATTGTAATGATAAAATAAATTTTCCTTTAAATAATTTTGTACAAAAAATTTAAGATTGTTCATTTCCTTTTTTTTTTTTGTTAATAGTACTAATAAAGAAATTTAATATTTAATTTATTCAAATAAAGTCTATTAATTTTACATAATTTTTACATTTCTTTTAGAACCAAAAAATAAATTTCTTTATTTTCCTTTATTTCTATTCTAAGATCAAGCAAACAAATTTTAAAGGAAACTATAGAAAAATTTAAAATGGAAATTATTTAATCAAACATAATAATAATAATAATCAAAAACAACTATGGCGTCAAAAGGGCTATGGCGTCAAAAAGGATTAGAAATTATTCTTTTATAAATATTTTGATTTAAATTAATTTTTTTCTTATTGATTTTTAAGAAAAAAACAAAAATAAGAAGTGAGTCGTAACACTTTCCAGTTACTACGAAAATACTTTATACAAACTATAAAGAATTTTTTATTACTTATACATTTTGTAGTATTAAAACTAACTATAATATATCGTATACTGAATCTTTTTCATTTCCTTTACTAATGTACACTTATAAACAGATATTTTTAGTTGAATGTTGTACGTGATTTAAATTTAATATTTTATTCGATTCATTGATATTTTCACTATGTAAATATATTTTTTTATTAATTTTATTTACTTTAATTGTTGCCATAAAATTTGGTATATTAAATTTTTAATTTAATAAAAATGATATACGAATTTTGTAATATTCAATATTATATTCATCATTCAAAGATTTTATGCTATAAAATATTAAATTAATCAAACCACTCTTAAAATAAATAAATTTGATTTAATAAATTTACTTTATTAAATTTGATATAAAAAATATTACTCCTCCTATAATTTATCACTTATTAGTATAACAAGATTTTCATTCAAATTCGACATTATTAAATTACGAGTATAAAAAAAATAAAATGAAAAATTATTATATGCAAATATTTTCTAGGAAATGTCCCTAAAAATTCATGAATATTTTTAAACTTACTATATACGAGAGTATAATAATTTTTGGTAATTGCGATGAGGGATAACATTCAATCATCTTGTCTCATTAGCTGACAGAATCCCCAATATTATTATGATAAAATTTAATGTATAAAATATCTAAAATATATATTTGATCCTGAGGTTGAAAAATATATTCCCAAAAGTAAAGTATATGTCATATAAATAATAATAAAACTTTAAGGATAAATTTTTTTTTGGTATATCCAAGAGAAGCTTAATAAAGTTTTAAGAAAAAATTGTTTTATTTAGATTCGTATTTGGTTTCCGTATATTTCGGAAATAAAACCTTTTTGTCCTAATATATTAAATTATCCTTTTTTAAAAAAAAGAAAAAATATAATTGAAAGTTTATACATTTTCAATTCAAATCCATAATATTAAATTGTCACTCAATAAACTAAAAATCTTTGACATATTTTTTTTTTACTTTTATGATTAAATTGTTAGTTTTTTGGGTTAGTTACTATAGAGAAGAAAATTAATTATGTAAAATTTAAAATAATAATTTTAAATTTATCCGGAAATTGAAATTCAGTAAGAATATTGTAGTTTGAAATTTATGAAAAAAGGATATATGTACTATAATACTTCTATTGTCCTTTCGACAATATCCTTATTTTATAGGCACATATGAAACTGAAAGATAATTGCTGTTCAATTGAAACTTATTGGAAAATTTCAATTTTAATATTCATGTAAATTTTCTAGATGTAATATCAGACATAATTGCTAATATTTTATATCCATTGCCTATTTTATATTTTTGAAATATATTTCATTGAACGAAGATTGTTTTTAGTCCTGGGCATACAACTAAGTCCATAAGAAAAACTCATACAATTAAATCTTCCTCTTTCAATCCTACAATATTTCTGATTGATCCTTTCAACTCATCAGTAATAATATTTATGTATATACTTTCATTATAGACCAATTTCTCGTTCGGAATAATAAAAGATTTAAGAAAATGTTTCCACAATGAAAATAGCTATAGAATCTATTATTATTATTATTATTAGTGGAGAGAAATATACGAACGAAATTGGATGTGATGATGAAAGCCTATAATTTAATTCTAACAGATGAGATGAATATAAAATATTTTTTTAAATCCCAAAGACACAAAGAGATATTGTAATAATAATAATACTAACAAAAATTATTTTACGAATTCAAGACGCCATAAAAAATAATAATTATATTTGATCTTTAAAAAGGTGACATAAAAAGGATTCACCATAGATATACAATTTACACCTAGGAGGAGAATATAATTTGTGTTAACTTTGTTCGAAAAATAGAGAACAAAAAGAAAAAGGACACAAAAGATTATTGCTTTGATAAATAATATGAAATTCAGGAAGAATAAATTGTATATGTAATTTTGTCTGGTAAATTTTGATATCAATTTTTAAGGTACATTTAAATTTAGTTAACATTTACGATTTTTCAGTTTAAATATGTAGACTAAGAATTTAAAGTATCTACAAAATATTTAAGCTATAATTTTTTTTAATCAATATTATTTTTAAAGTCAAATATCTTTTTTATCTTCAAATCTAAATTACATATTTTTATTTTTATATATTTGTTACTAAACATTAATAATTCGTTGTTATTCTTAAATTTCCCAAATGTAATAAACCTTTTTCCACATTGATTGACTTAGATATTTTGTATTTTCATCACAAATCATCAAAAATTTAATCTGGTTCAATAATTTTTATGTTTGTTTCCCTTTATTATTATTTTTTGGTACTCAGAAAATTTAATCAACCAATAAACCAATCAAAATATTACATATATTATTAAGAAAAATTCAATTAAATTTAAACTAAAATTTACCTGAATGAAAATACTTTATAAATTTTTAAATTATGGTATACAAGTAATTCTTATATTAAATATTATTTATATATAATTCAAGTCCTTGATTTCAAATAATTCCATAGAAAATGATATATAAAAGATAGTCATATGATGTGATATTTGTATGTACAAATATCGAAAATATCTTAAATAATTTTATAGTAATAATTAAATATTAATTTTTCAGTCACTTTCAAGCCTTAATTAAATTAAAACAAATTATTAAAATATAAATAATTATTCAATCAAAACATACACGAAGCAATTGATTATAAAAAAATAGCGCACATGAATGTAAAATGTCTGATAAAATAACATAAGGAAATCTTTAATTTTTTAAAACATATTGACAAAAATCAAAATTAATATAATTTATTAATTTAATTCAAAATTAATATAATTTATGCATAATTTATTTCTCATTTGGTTTATTTGTTTATACAATGTAAATATTTACTTAATGGAAATTTGAATCAATAAACAGAATAAGTTTTTTTTTTTGGCAAACCATACAAAATAAATATTTACCTTTATATTATTATTCCAGGATCACCAAATTGGATAATTTGAATTTGTTTTATATTTAAGGATATTCACATTTTCGTAAGAACTAAATTAAAGTCAATAAAAATAAAAGAAAAAAAAGGATAAAGGTTGAAATTTGAACAAAATGTAGGCAAACAGAAAAAAAATTAGGTCACTTTATAAAAACTTTTTTAATACATACTAATAGTACCCAATTTATTGAAGACCCAGAGAAAATTTTTATTTTTTTTGGAAATACATAAATGTTAATATAAATTTATAATATTAGTGAAAATTAGTGAAAATCAATAATTGACATTGCGAAATATTGATTTTTTATTGGCGCCAATAAACAAAAAATATTTTCTTTACCACAATTTAAATTTACTGAAAAATGTTTAATGGCAAGGTCAAATTTTTATTATTACAATAATAAAAATTGTAGAATAATTTAAAGAAAATTTATTGAGATAATTATGGGAAAACTTATTTCAATGAATTTAATTGAAGGAAATTTGAACGATAGTAAATAATAAATGTTTATTTGTGAGGATTTTCTGTACCACTAAATGTTATCTATATGTTATATCACCATTTGCAATATTGAAATTTCAATACCAGTGTAATTTTATTTATTTACCAAATGTTTACTATATGCAAATATGTTTGTTTTATATAAAACGTTTGATATGGAAATCAAATCCAGTAAATGAAATATTTAATAAAATATTTTAAAGTATTGTTATTTGACTTAACCAAACAATCAACAAAATACTTTTAATGTTAAACGCCTTCATGGCATATTAAAGTGTTATAAAAATATTTTTTTATTTAAAATTAATCAGTCAGATGCATTCAAACCTTTTTAATGTTGAAATTGCAATAAATAAAATCAGTAATTATCTGAAGAAATTTCATTTCAATTTAATTATTTCACTTTCCAGACTGTACTAGAAACATTTAAAATTTTAATTGAAATTCATATTTTTCTAATTTATATGTGTCATTACATAAAATATAAAAAATTATTACCACAAAAATTCTAAGATCCCCTTTTCAAATCTCAAAATTCTTTTTGATTATATAATAAATAGGTTTCCGATTTCTATTCTGTCCTTTTTAGTAAATCTTTCATATAAATTTTTTACCCACAAATAAATTTATTCAATTTTGAAATAAATAATGTAAATTTGTTTTTACTTTTACATTAAACCCTTTTTTATAGATATGCTAATTTTTCTATGGTTTCAAAATCTTGGACAATTCTTTTCCCAAATAAATGTTTAATTTAATTTTTGTGTTCGTTTCCTTAAATATTTCCTTCTTGATTAAGTATAAATATAAAGAAAAGGTAAAACCAAGGTTTACAAAAAATAAATAAATATTTATTATTTTTTATTAGATTTTAATGGTAAATAAATTACTAGGATATAAAATTTATAGTGAATGGAAATTGGGAGGAAATTTTAGAAATAAAAATTTAAGGTCACATAAAAAAACTCATTTTGCTCTGGACTCTGAAAATTTTGGTAATTATAATTCTTCAATTTACATAGAAAATTAATTAATTAACAAAGAATTATTTATTTATAAAAAGCATAATTAGAATTTTTGATTTATTTCTTATTTTTTAATAAATTTTTATGTCTGTAATATGTAACATACAATTAAAAGTCTTAAGAAAATTACTTCAACTTTTATTATGATCATAAGAAAAATATTATTATACAAACCTAATAAAAGTTTCGTAATTTGGTGAAACGGATTTTTAATTTATTAACCAATTTTTAGCAACTATAATTAATTTTAAATTCAAATTTAAAATGTAATTAAAAATTTCTCCAGAATAATTAATTTTTTATATTAATAATTTATTTTCATAAATTATTTAAGCTTATTAAAAATTTGATTCATTTTTTACAAAAAAAAAAACATCAATTTTCGATTAGTTCTAGTTTATGTTACGATTTAATCTCGTGAATATAATTAAGTGGAATTATTAAAATTAAATGGACAATTTTTTTCAGTCAATGCATAATTTCATTCTGTATCATTAATAAATCAATTTCTTCCTCAAAAGTAGTAAATTTTGAAAAATATAATAATTTTTCTATCAATTGGGTATTTCATGAAAATATGTAGCATCTAAAAGAAAAACAAAAAATATTGAAAGTACTTTAAGTACTCGAAAAATTCTGAATTATTTATGAAATACTTGTATGTGATGGAATTTTGAGACATTTTAACTAATTTGGTGCGACATCTTCGTTATATAAGTTAGCAGTTATCAGACGTAGGTACTCAAGCATCTACTGATAAATTGAAACAAGAAAAGTATTTTAAAATCTTATCTGCAATTGACACTAACATAATTGGATAAGTTATTGTAAATTTAATAGACAAAAAGTCTGAAAAACTTCGTCTGAAATATTATAAATATACTTTTGTTTTAGTAAAGATTACATAAACTTGAATTACGTTTATATAAAATTTTGATACTTTAAAATATTGTCAAGTTAAACTTTTTTAGTAAATTAATCGATTTTCGTTGAATATGTCCTTAGGCTGTTTATTATTTCATGATTTCATCCTTGATTTTAGTTAAACCATTTTTAAATATTGTGAATTCTTCAATACACTTTTCGTAAATCGTAAAGTTCATAAATATATATTATTATTTTGAGAAGAAATGAAAATTCTGAGTGTCACAAAGATGCGTGAAGCGCATAAATTTCGAAAAATATATAAATAAATCTTAAAGAATTTGATTTAAAGTTCATATATAATTTCTGTCTAGAAAAATATGAACTTAAATTCCAATTATCTTTGTAAAAGTAATAATAAAAATTAATTGAAATTATATTTATTTATTTTATTTACTAAATTTTATCCAAAAATTAAATTTGATTTAAATTAATTATGTTATAAAATGAAATTTCAATTAAAAAAATCAATTTTTTATACCCAAATCATAAATTTATTGAAACAAATTTAATTTTCGGAAAGAAATTTAATTTTCGGAAAGAAAATTAAATTAACATTTTTATTATTTTGAAGAAAAAGTCAAATATGATAATGAAATTTAGTAATGATATGGTTTTGTAATTGTAGCTTGATTAAGGAAATTTTAAGTATTAATATAGATTTAATATTTAAATAGTAAATTAAATTGTCTTAATTTTATGATCTTGGATTGCAAATAATAATTTTATTGAATCAATTTCTGCTTTTAAAATTAATAAACTAATAATTTGAGACAAATTTTATTAATACATAGTACATAATTCAATTTCTAATTTACTTACTATGCAAGCTTCCCCATAGAAATAGTATATAACAGCCTCCACACACAATGTTAATAATTACCAATGTTATTTTTAACATATCACTGCTAATTACATAATTTCACATTATATATTATTTTCATGTCGATTTCGAAGAGAAATGTCTTAATATAAATATAAATATTTTGAATTTTATATAATTAAAGTATAATATTCTTGCGGTTAATATGAAATAAGCATGAATATGTACTTATTACCGAATCAGAATCAATTTAACATTCATTGATGAATTTGATAAAAGAGAAAAGATATGTATAGAAATTAAATAAAAGAAAATTATTAAAGACAATTGTTCCTAAAATTGTTAAGAAATATCCAACAGATAACAATATTAAATATGTCTTCTAATATAGAATCATTACTTAGGTCACTGTCCTTATTTCTCTAACTCAGCGTTTCCCAAAGTGGGTTCCGCGTAACCCTGGAGTTCCGTGGACTGATAGCAGGGGTTCCGCGAACTTTTTGTAAATAAATAATTTATAAAAAAAAAGATTTATAAATAAAGATTAGTAAATAATTCTCGATTTTATACGATCCAATTTAAAATTCATTTTTAATTCCATTGATATTGCCTTCAAAAATGCATTTCCTTTTCCATTCTATTTCATATGTGCCAATTCCATTTCATTCACTATATAAAAACTAGATCTGGCAACATTTGCATTGCGCGAACAATCTTTTTATTGCGGTTATAGATTTTAAAATCAATAAAACAAAAAAGGGAAACCACAGTTTTTTTATTTATATTGTTTTCAAATACGCATTAAAAATACGAATTTAAAATTTGTTTTAATAATATTTGAAAAAAAGGTAAGTTATTTTTTCAATTTTTGAAAATAATCGTATTAGTATTTTTTTTATTATCGATAAATTTTGTGAATAGTTAACCCAAATTCTTGTGGTGATGGAACGTTGGTTAAAACAAGGGAATTTAAAAAATAAAAACACTTCAATAAGTGCACCTACTGCTGAGAACAATACTGCTGAAGATATTTCTGAAGAACCGCAGCCTAGCACTTCTAAAAAAAGTGATCATTCTCAATTAAAAAGACCAACAAATGAGTCAATCTTGTGTATAAAAAAACGAAAATATGACATTAGTTATTTGTCGTATGGATTTACAGGTATAGGAAATAAAGACACACCTAAAGCGCAGTGTGTTATTTGCAATAAAATATTGTCGAACGCTTCTCTTGCACCAACTAAACTTAAAAGACATCTGGTAACGAATCATCCCGACCACAAAGATAAACCATTAGATTTTTTTAAACGAAAACTTGAGGAATTGGAAAAAACAAAGTTATCCATGCAGAAAATTGTAAAAACAAACAATGAAAAAGCAAATGAAGCTTCGTACAAAGTAAGCTACCGTATAGCCCTCGCTGGTAAACCACACACCATAGTAGAAACACTTATTATGCCCTGTGTGAAAGATATTGTATTGTGTATGTTTGAAGATGAAAAATCTGCAGAAAAGATTGATATGGTGCCATTATCAAACAATACAGTTGCCCGACGTATTCAAGATCTTGCAGATGATATTGAAAAAGAGCTTATTTCTCGTTTGCATTTGTGTGACGCTTATTCGTTACAACTCGATGAATCAACTGACGTAGCAGGGCTCGCCGTTTTGCTTGTTTTTGTACGTTATAATTTTGGCAAGTCAATAGAAGAAGATTTACTTTTATGCAATTTTTTAGAAACAAATACAACTGGCGAAGAAATTTTCAACAGCATTAACAATTTTATGAAAGAACATGATATTAATTGGCATAAATGTATTGATGTTTGTAGTGATGGAGCAAAATCAATGGTTGGAAAAACTGCGGGCGTTATATCAAGAATTAAAAATATTGTACCAAATTGTAGCAGCAGTCATTGTGTCCTTCATAGGCACGCTCTTGTATGTAAGAAAATTTCTATTGACATGAAAACTGTTTTGGATGAAGCTGTTCAAATTGTTAATTTTATTAAAGCGCGACCACTGCAGTCGAGGCTCTTCAAAATTATTTGTGAAGAAATGGGAAGTCAACACACCGTTCTTCTTTTACATGCAGAAGTAAGGTGGTTGTCGCGAGTCAAAGTTTTATCCCGAGTTTTTGAACTACGGCGAGAGCTTGCTATGTTTTTATCAGAACAAAAACATGAACGGTTTGCTGTATTGACAAACTCTTGCTGGCTGATGCGACTTGCATATATCACTGATATTTTTTCAAAGCTAAATGAAGTGAGCCTTTCTCTACAAGGAAAAAGTGTAACAGTATTTAGCGTTAAACATAAAATATCGGCATTGTCACAAAAATTAAAGTTTTGGATCAATTGTGTTGAAACTAACAATGTGAGTTGCTTTTCAACACTTTCTGATTTTTTAATGGAAAATGATTGCCTTCTGGATGAAGATATAAGTCTTGATATTGTGCAACATTTACGTGGATTATATGATAATCTTCAAAAATATTTTCCTGCATCCAATAATGAATTCATGTGGGTTGAAAATCCCTTTATCATTAACGAAAAACCTGATTGTTTATCAATCTCGGAATATGAAAACTTGATTGAAATAAAATCCGACGAACAATTAAAATACATTTTCAACACTGTCCACCTGGCAACATTTTGGGGAAATCTAATTTCGGAATATAAAGTTTTGGCTGAACGTGCAATACGGGTGCTTTTACCATTTTCTACTACGTATTTGTGCGAAACTGGATTTTCTTATTATACTTCTACGAAAACGAAATATCGTGATAGATTGAATTGCTCGGCAGATATGCGTATCCAATTATCAACAATAAAACCAGATATAACAAGGATTTCCAAGGAAAAAAAACAACAACACTGTTCACACTAATAACATTCATAAGTTTAATTTTTTTTTATATTATTAATCAACAATCAAATGTATTTATTTTATTTTTTGTATTATTGTTTTGTTATTATTTTTAATAAATACTATAATTTTCTGTAATACTATAGCTCTTATTAATATTCCCGATATTAAAATTCTAAGAATTTTGTAAATAGGGTTCCGTCAAAAATTTGAAATCAAAAAGGGTGCCGCGGTGAAAAAACTTTGGGAAACGCTGCTAACTAAATCATTTGTATGTTCAATCAAAATTAATTACAATAAAAGTATTTAATAAAAATTTTTAGAACTGAAACGTTAAATCAAAAACTATGAATAAAATTTAAATTAGTTTTATTTGTTTACTTTGTAATTTCCCTTTGCAAATTAAATTTTAAATATGTGGCTTAATAAAAATGATGTATCACTTCCACATTTCTTCATAAATGGTAAATAATTTAAGAGCTTCTAATTTTATTTATACATATATACATTTTCAATTGTCAAATATTGAATTTCTTATGTTCTCATTAAAACAAAAACTCTATGTGGTTTTGATGTTTATAGGTAAATTTATCACCTAGTTTATATAAACAAAGTCTGTCTCTGTACATAAAAGATATTCAAATATTTTTAATTACTTATATTGTACAAATTTCCAGGCAATTATTTTTTAATAAAATATTTGTATAACAAATTTAAAAAAAAAAGTGGGCCGCGAAGCTTCACCCAATAAGCATATAATACGCATGGCGGTGAATTGCCATACTTAAGGCAATTATTATTGAAACAAAATAATGTAGAATTTTTGAATCAGTTTTAAAACCATAATATATCACAATTCCTGTTAATATAAATATTTATAATTTAAAATAAAACTAAACTGATTTTCTAAAAATAGTTTTAATTACAAAATTTAACATTAATTTAAAAATTTTTTTTTATAGTTTCAAATATAAGACATCACATTTACCCAATTTAAATAATGAAATATTTGCGAAATGTGAGATCGAATTTTGAATTATAAAAAATCCAAATTGTCTTTTGAACATAGTGGCACTATCGCTGTCGCTGTTACTGATTTCAAAAGTCAACTATGTTAAATGTTGGAATAATTACAAAAACTTACTATACTAATCGCTGTACCGCTGTACGCTGTCTCTAACTTCATATTAACAGTATATTTGCATCATCAAATAATACTGACATTGTACACAAGGGTAGTAATACTGCTGTCATCATATGTAAAAGACAATTTTTAAGTTCTTGGTTTCTCATATTTTTTAATTATTATTAATTTATGTAAAAACAAATTTTATTTTAATTAAAATTTTACTCTTTTTTTAATAAATTACAAAACAATTTTTATTATTATTATTAACACTGTTATAAACTAGTAATATCACTTTCTTGTTTTTTTTTAACAATTAAATTAATATAAATACTTTAAATTTAGTATATACAAAAATTATTACTATATTTTAAAAATAATTATATTAACAACCATCTTTTGGCGGAAATATTACAGTTGTTTCAATTAATATTTGTAATATAATAAATACTGCATATGAAAATAATGAAATAGTATCCATAAAATACAAGTTAAATCCAATGACATAAATAAATGTACATGAATGCTTATACTGCATCTTAATGACCTAAATTTAAAATATAAAAAAAAAACAAATTTATTTATTTATTTCGATATATAAAAAAAAATATTTTACCTAAATCCTAAAAATATACATAGTGATAATATTAATGTTATAAAAAGGACTAAAACAATTTAAGTTATAGAAAAAAATTAATATCCTTATGCCTTTTATTAAATCTCTCCAAAAGAAAATTATACTATAACATTTTATTTTTATATCGCTACCACAGTCCTCAGTTAACCCAATTAACCCAGAAAAAAAATAGAAAATTATATCTATCCTAGCCATATGAACATTAACCCACTTTATCCGTTTATTATAATATCAATAAAAGTTTATATATTTATTATTTTTTTACCTCTAGGTCTTCGTAATCAATGCAACCAGTATAATTGGACCATTCATTATTGGTAGCTGGATGTCAATACCATTAACCATTCTCCAAGCACCTACACACCATAAACATTAAATTGATTATATGATAAAAAATTAAATAGGATAAAAAGTTTATTCAATTAATTTAAATTAAAATATTGTTAAAAATGATAAAAATTTATTTTAAAATTGAAATATTAAGTAAAATTTTAATTTCATTAAAATGTATAAAAAAAAATATAGAAAAAAGTTTTTATATAATTACGTTTTATGGGCAAATAAATTTTTAAATCCTTCAACAAAATCAGGACACAATTGATTGGCAACTGTACCAGCATTTGTTTTTTGCCAACATAGATAAGCATCAAAAACTTTTGGACAATAAAGTTCAGTAATATTATTTTTACTATTATCAGAATTTTCTGATTCCTCAGTTTCCCACCAATTAGCTGCAAGAGAAAGGACGAAATTTTATAATAAAAAATTTAACTTTATGCATAACAAAAGTTTTAATTACTTTCGGTTGTTAACTTGTATTCATAGTCATCATGGGAATTTGTTGTATTTCTTGGCCAACCATAACATTCATATAAACGACGAGTTAATAAAGCCTTAAGCTCAGGATCAGTATTGTTCGGTATCATTTTTCAATTATTTAAATATCATTTGCCTTTTGATTTAAATCATTTATTGTTTAATATGACATCTTCAGGTGAAAATTGTAAATTTATTGGATATAAATTTCCTTTTGAGTGCTGCATTGAAATAGTTGTATGTGTAAGTTGTCTGAAAAAAGGTATATGAAATTATATTAAATATAATATTGGTAATACTACTACATATTATTATTATTTTTATTTTGATATTACGAATATATAAATTAATTAAGTTAAATTGATATTAACAATTCAAATTTTTCATTTTCCACAAAAAGGCGAAGAAAATTATGAATTTGATTTGGTAGAGAAGAAAATTTGATTTGAGAATAATAAATGGTTTTCAAAAAATTACTTAGCTTTTCATTACAAAATAGTTTTCAGTCTCTCTATTTCTTTCCATATATTTAAATGCTCTATACTACTACACTACGTAGACATTGTATATACATAATTTATTCATTAATTATTTTATTATAGGATTATGTAGATAGACTTTAATATGCTTAAATCATATATATCTATTTGTATGTCTTATACACGTGATCTAAGTACGAAAATTCTGAATTTATATTAATTGAGAATTAAAAGGTTATAAAAGTTTATGTTTAAAACCAAATGCTTAGTTCATTTTTATAACATTACGAGCACTTATTAGCTTTTAACAATAAAATTTATTTAATTATGTTTATTATACCAATAAATATGTTATTCCAACTTTAGATAAGTTTTGTAATTCCATTAAATTTTATATAAATTATAAATTAAAATAGAATTTTGTATCATTTCTTAATTATTAATACATATATGAAAAATTATCAAATTTACCATCTTAAATGGACTTTCAAAGGAAAATTAAATTTCTACATTTGTTTGTTTGGCTAATTTAAATTACAACCGTCCAACTATTAGAGGAGGCTTTACTATTGTTTTACATACTGGAATTCAGGAAATAAATCATGTTTTACTAAAATTACTTTTACTTGTTTTTAGATACTTAACATATCATTTTAATTATTTATGGCAAATCTAATATATATTAAATTGGTTTTTTTTTTGGGAAAATATAATAAATTTGATATAAGTTTTTATTGACATTTTAATTGAACATATATATCTAGCTACTGGAAAGCATTTCAGAATTATTGACATTAATATAATTTAAAGATGATATTACATATTTATCTATATAATTTACCATTAAAATTATCGTGTTTTGTGTATAACAAATTTTATACATTATCGTATATTTACAATTAATAAAATATTTTTTTTATATCAAATTAATTGTAAGTAATCAATAAGAATTTAACAAAAAAAATTATTTTTTAGGCTTTTTTTAAATAATCGACTGTAGATGCATATTTTGAGTATATGTTATACCCTCTAGTGGCAGAAATTAAAATTTTAATAACTGTGATTTTTTACTACTACCTACTACCTTTCATATGCGACATTAAACCTAATTTTTGGGGTTAATTGACTATTGGAAATCGCATTTTAAAAATTAACATTTTATATATTTTAGTATTCAACGCCTCTAATTTGAAAAACGGTTACTGGAATCATGTTCTACTCTTAAATACCTTTCCAACGAGTGGTCAAACTTTATTTTTGGTGCACATTTACTATATCAAATTAAATTTTTATTCGGAAAAAGATGTTTTGGCAAAATGCGAATAGCGCCGTCTACCGTCCGAATTTTAAAATTCTATCAATTACATCTGGTTCTAAATAAATAAAGCTTTCCATCGGTGGATCTATCATAAACTTCCATGTACAGTAACTATATGAAATAACTGGTTTTTATTGTTTACATCGAACAGACAGACGGACGGACAGAAAAGCGTTAACATCCATAATTAAAGTTATTGCCTCGTATCATAATAAACATTAAATTTCCCACGAAATTATACAAATTATCATAATTTAAATGTCAAATATACTATTATAAATTTACGAATATTTAATGTAATATACCATTTACAACAAATTATTAATGATTTATGACGGTTGGTCAGGAGTTTTATTTTGTATAAAGTTTGTTAAGAAGGTCCTTATTTTTAGAAATAAAAAATTCAAAAGAAAATATTTAAATAATTTTATATTTGATTTATTTGAACATTTTAATAACTGGAGAAATATACGTTTTGTTTTAAATTGAAGTTAAATTTTGAATGTTTCCTTTTTATGTTTCTCAAGTGGTATTCAAATGAATCCTCTTGGTGATTTACTTAAATATAAAAAATTTAAATTACAATTTTTATTTATACTTTTTATATTCAAAATTAAATTTGAATTAAATGGTCTGTCAACTAATTTTTAAATAATAATTTTATAATAACATTATATATTTTTAGACATTTTCCAAAATAATTGAACTAAATTAAACTGTAAATTGATATATATGTATATAAAATTTGGTGGAATGACAATATAGCAAGCTATTTCTATTTATCAAAAAAATGTAATGTCCTGTCGAAGTTTTCTTTTATTTTTCTCTTCATTCTTTTGTTTTGTTATATACACACGAGCCTGTATATGCGGACTTGACAGCCAGTATATATAATTTTTTGTATTTATCTGTTAAATTTATGTTTCTGCTTGAGGTTTATCTATAAATAAATTAGTATAAATTTATGTATTTTTGTTACGTAAGGGAATATAATTATATTATAAAAAATAATTTGTATTAATTTCATAGAAAATTAATAATAATTCAATGATAAATAATTCTATTTTTTTGATTTATAAAAATAATTATTTAATTTCGTGAAAATTTTAGCATACCAAAGATTTGTAATATCTCTTTAATTATACTAAAACTATTCCAAAATTAATTTATTAAACATTATGCTGCAAGAGTCTCTTGGCAGTTTACAACACAATCTCAACACAAACTAAAAGTAAATTTTTTTTAAGTAGACAAATTTATCAAGGACTAAGTAATATTATTCCATAAAGTATTCTATATTACAAAGTTCCTCTCTAAGCAACTATATTAACCTGTAATTATTATGTTAAGTATTTGTAACGTGAAGAAAACTTACCAAGGTGTAAAACTTTTGAACATTTTTCAGTATATTTTTCAAAAATTATGTTTCTTTACAGTCCTTTTTGTAACTATATAGTAAGTTTTGATAATAAATTAGAAAAAAGTTTTACCAGAGTTTTCCTTCTTCTTTATAAACATAAATAAATTAATGCACATTTTAAACACAAATAAATTAATGCACATTTTTAATGTTCTCAACAACGTCAGAACTTTTAATGCTAATTGAAATTCTTAAAATTCAATGCACATATTCTTGGGAAAATTATGAAAAACAAAATAATTGTTGAGATAGCATATTACTTATTATTATTTTGAACATTTAACAAGATAGAAGATAATAATTTTCTTATTCTTATGACCTTTCAGTTTTATTTTTATCTTTTTATAACTAAAAAAATTGTAATAAATTTCTGTTATATAAAAGTATAATTAATCATTTACTTAATGTACATATTATAAATTAACTTTAGTTGGTGTGAAAGTTCAATTGAAATATTATCAGTACAATTATTTTGAAGTATACCCTCTAACAAAAATTTCAACACTATTCAACAATTTTGTTCATGAAAGGTTAAAAGGATATTAAACACTTGTTTTTTTTGTTGGAAAGATTGATTTAAGGAAATTGTTTGGAATAATTTTTAACCTCTGTCAACGAAAATTTTTTTGTATTTAATATTATCCAGAAGCGCAAAGTACAAAACTTAATCGAAATTTTTCCAGACATTTTATTAATTTTTTCAAAATAAATTCTTGCAATATTTTGATAAAACATATTTTCTTTACGATATTCAAATTTATTATTTTTATTTTTAGTGGGAAAGTTTGCAATTTAAAATATAAGAAAATAAAATTTTTCATTTTTATGTTCTAATTTTATTTCAAGATTGCAAATTTATTTAATATTTTTTTATCAAAAATATTGCTAGAAGGGTTTTTTGGTATTAGTAAATAGTAATTCACAATTCTTTGAGATTTTAGGGAGAATTTTTAATGTTTAAATATTTTTAAGTACAAAAATTATACAAACTAAAAATGTTGAATTTCAGAGAAATATATATACATTATTTATGTGATCAAGAAAAACTTGATAAGAATTTAGTTTATGTGTGGTAAAGAATATGTCTGATATTTTTAATTTTAAACTAAATTTAGAATTAATTAAAAGTTTTTTAAAGCAATTAGGAAAAGAATTTAATTTCTGTTCAAAATCCCGTATACAAAAATAAATTGATTAATTTTAGACTGATTAAATATACTTTCACCTTCATTTATATTTGAATTAAATATTTACGATAGCAAAAATTAAATCTATAAAGTTAATAATAAATTGATTTTCAAGTTTACTATAAATATATTTAATGATTATAAACAAATTTAGTTTTGGGATTTTGAATTTCTCAGTGTTTATTATAGTAGTTTATTGACCATTACTACATTTTGTTTATAAATTTAAATAAAATTTGAATTTTATAAAGTTATTATTGGTATATGAAAAAAATTACCTATGGTTTAGGAATATTTATTGATTATGAGTATTTGTATATAAAATCAATGGTACTTAATATTGTAATTTCCGAAAATTTTCTGCCAAAAACGCGGGCAATCGAAAGCGTAAATTATGTACTACAAATCAGTGTGAACTGCATAATTTTTATAATTAAAATAATTAAAAAAAAAAAATAGACCAAAGTTAAACTAAACAAAAATTAAAATTAAAATTTATTTTCATCATAAAAGTATTTTTTGTTGTTGAAAATTGAATTTAATCTGTTAAAAGTACAAGGGTTAAGAGTCAAAATCATTTGAAAATTTCTTCTTTAAATTTATATAAATAATCTTTTTGATGTTTGGATAATAATCCCTGAATTTCGTATGTTTAACAAATATTCGTGCTTATATTAATTTAATTGGATTTCATTTTTTAATTATTTTGGCTCATCTTTTAAGCTTCTTAAATGTACTATAAATATAAATTATAATATATTTAAAGTTGTTGTGAAAGAAAATGTTAAATTATTAAAATTAATAAATTTATATTTATTTACAGATTGATAAATTTAGGAATACTACACTACACTACTAAAAGGATATATTAACGAAAATAGAAACAATATCAAAAATTATATGAAAATAACCAAATTTTGTGGTTATAAGTGAAATATTAAAACATGTTGTACGTGATTATCTTCTTATTTCTTTTTTGGATAGAAAATATTATATTTTATTTATTAAAACTTCTGGCAAATTTGTCAAATATGAAATATTGAAGAATAATATTATATTTTTGGGAATATTTTTATGATAAAAATTGTAAAAAATTCTGGTCTTATTAATGGAAATGTGATAATTTTGTTACAGTTTTCTATAGTTTAGTATTTTAGAGACTTTCGTAAGTCTCATTTATTTATATTTTTTAGGATAATTATTGGATAAAGTAGAGAAATTAATTCTACACCAATGAGGACAAAAATTAATTAAATATTCCTCAAAAGATAAAAAAAAATAAAAATATTAAAAAAAATTTACAATCATATTTCAAATTATTCCATTATTTAGCATAATTTTATATAATTGCATAATTTTAGGTGCTTGAACTTTAATTATACTATATTATACAATGATAATTATATTCTAAAAATTAATTTTTATAAACTTTGTGCTTTCGAGCATAAAAGAATGAAATTTATAATTTCAAACCATATAATTTTTTAACACCGCAAAAATTTATAAATTAACATTTTCATTGTACTATATTAAAGAAAAATAATGAAAATAATATTTAATTATTTATTTATTAAAAAATTAATATACAATTATTTCAAGTAAAATAATATTATAGAAAATTAATTATATTTAAATGTTCACCAGGCATAATTTACGTATAATTTGTGACATAAAGTAATTTTGTTAACTAATTTATAAATTTAAATGTGTAAATAATTAATAATCATTTGAAAATTATCTTGTTTTTTATTGCAAGTAAAATATTTCACAAATTTCACTTAATTTGATAGATCACATTTTTTAATATTTTTTTGGTTTTTGAACCCAGCAAACGTAGAACTACTTCTACAAGTACTACAAGACAAGAGTACGCCGGAAAAGTACTTTTCTTCCAGTGAAAAAAGATAGAGACTTGGGCAAAAATTCACTAGTTTACTATGACGCGTCTCTATATATATATGATTTTTTTTACGTATTACTCATAGAGTTATATTCAAGCACGCAAAATTTTTATTTGTGTTAGTAACTACTTCCCGAACCGGAATCTTATATCCATACTAGACTTCGCCGGCGTACCGCCTTGGTGGACCGAATACGGTAAGTTTGCGATTCGCCTGGCCCAAGTACTTTAGAATGAAAAACGGAACGCCACAACGAACCGAATTCGTATCGCTTTTGCGAACCGGAAAAGAACCGCCCAGGCGTGCCGCCGGCGTATCGCCTCGGCGAAATGAAAACGAATCGCCTTTGGTTAGAATCGATTCTTATTATTCCAGCAATTAAAATTTTATTTAAATTTTAAAATATTAAGAATAATTTTTTAAATAATATAGTATAAAAATTTAATAATTTAAAACAAAAATCGAGTTTCATTTAAAATTTTAATTGCTGAAATAATAAGAATCGATTCTAACCAAAGTTTTTCTTTAACTAAATTCATAAATATTTTATTTTTTTTTATATAAATATTAACAAAGTAAGAAGTTATTTAAAAATATAAGATTTTGTTTTAAAAATTTTATATATTAATAATAACTACGTCTAAAATTATGCATATGTTAAACTACAGAATTTACTTTATATTTATACAACTATAAAATATTTATTTATTTATAACTAAAATAATACTTCCAACTAAACAAAAATACATTTACTTTTTTGAATAAATTTTTTTAATAATATTTACCACAAAATTATGCCTTTTTTTATGAACTTCCAAAAAACAATTGAAAAAAAATATAAATAATAAAAAGTTTTTTAAAAATACTTTCCCTTAAAGAAATATTCAACTAAAAAGTAATAAACAAGCAAATAATACCACATCAATGTACTTTCCCGTTGAGTTTTAGCCACTGTCAGCAATAGTAAGGGTAAGCAGACCTCCTTATAAATGGCATTAATTCTGATAAGGTCTACTTTCCCTTACTATTGCTGACAGTGGCTAAAACTCAACGGGAAAGTACATTGATGTGGTATTATTTGCTTGTTTATTACTTTTTAGTTGAATATTTCTTTAAGGGAAAGTATTTTTAAAAAACTTTTTTTTATTTATATTTTTTATTTTACACTTTTTAGTCGGTCAAATATTTATTAATTTGACCGACTAAAAATATTTAAATACTTTGACAACTTGGGAATGATTTGTTTGAGCTCCTCATGGCCAAGCGATTTGGAATTCCACATGTGGCCGATGTTTTGGGCCTTCCATGGCCCCCGGTGCCCCACATGTTTTTTTGTATAATTGGCTCCACATGACCCAGGGTACTGCTCGGACTACTCTTCAAGACCTTTCATTTGATGCCCCACATGATTTTTTTATGATGGGCCCCCACATGAAACAGGTTTTGGGCCCTAAAATCAGGTACGAAACCCAACGGACTGCGCAACGGGATGTATTCTTCAATACCTTTTATTTGATACCTCTCATGTCTCTTTGCATTATGGGTCCCACCAGACCCAGTGTACCTCTCGGAGTACTCAACAAGATGTCCTCTTCAAGACCTTTCATTTGACACCCCACATGATTTTTTGTATTACAGGGCCCAACATTGCCCCCGTTTTGGTCCCGACATGACCGACGGCGCCCCCGGACTACCCAACAATGTGATGCACTCGTCAAGACCTTTCATTTGATACCCCACATGTTTTTTTGTATTATGGACCCCACATTGCCCCCGTTTTGGGCCTGACATGACCCACGGCGCCCCCAGACTACCGCTCAATGAGTTGTACTCGTCAAGACCTTTCATTTGATACCCCACATGTTTTTTTGTATTATAGGGCCCAACATTGCCCCGGTTTTGAGCCCTACATGACCCATGGCGCCCCCGGGCTACCGCTCAATGAGATGTACTCGTCAAGACCTTTCATTTGATACCCCACATGATTTTTTGTATTATGGAGCCCCACATTGTCCCGATTTGAGCACGACATGACCCACGGCGCCCCCCGGACTACAGTCCAATGAGATGTACTCGTCAAGACCTTTCATTTGATACCCCACATGGTTTTTTTGGTACATTCAAAAATTAAACGGCCCTCCGAGCTCCCTTCCCCGCATCAAAAAAATTTATATGGTACCAAGCCTTTGATGGCACGAGCTCAACTTCCAAATTTGAGCTCAATCGGTCAAGCCGTTTAAGAGTTATGGCCAGGTGAGGAGATATATATATATATATATATATATACAGGTTTTGCACTCCAAATTCAACCTTTTGCAAACCAAATTCAACTTTTTGCAAATCAAATTCAACTTTTTGCAAATCAAATTCAACCTTTTGCAAATCAAATTCAACCTTTTGCAAATCAAATTCAACCTTTTGCAAATCAAATTCAACCTTTTATAAAAACATTCGAAAAATTAATTTTTACCTTAAGTTAAACAATTAATAATTATATAATTTATAATCCAAGTAAGCAAAATAATATTTATTGATGAATCTGGATTTAATTACCATCTTCGCAGAACAAAGGCACGTTCTACAGTCAATACACCGGCCCGGGTAATTGTACCAACTATTAGAGAACGGAATGTATCCCTGATTGCAGCGATAAATACTCAGGGAATAATATTCCATGATATAATTGCACGATCTAATGTGAACTCGAATATTTTTTGTGATTTCCTTCGTAGTTTAAAAATTTAGAAGAACATGATTGTAGAAGCGTGGTTAATTTTAGACAATGTTCGGCTCCACAAAAGTCTGGAAATTCGTGAGCTTGTGGCGCGGACAAGACATACTCTTGTATTTCTGCCACCATATTCACCAATGATGAATCCCATTGAAGAAGTTTTTTCTAAAATCAAATTTTATGTGCGTAATTTATTAGCTGAGTGTGTAAATTCTTATAATTTAGTAGAAGTTATTGAACAAGCTGTGGCAACTATTACCCCCGAAAATTGCAATAATTATTATATACACATATGTATATGCAGTTGCCATTAGCCGCTGCAGGAGAATCACTGTAATCATGATTTATCTATACTTAATTATTAATTAATTTATTTATTTCAAAGAAAGTAAAAAACTCTAATTATTAATATATTTTTATAATTTGAATTTATTTGATGTTAATTTATAATCTTCATAGAATCATTTAATTCGGTTTTTTGCAAAAGGTTGAATTTGATTTGCAAAAGGTTGAATTTGATTTGCAAAAGGTTGAATTTGATTTGCAAAAGGTTAAATTTGATTTGCAAAAAGTTGAATTTGATTTGCAAAAAGTTGAATTTGGTTTGCAAAAGGTTGAATTTGGCGTGCAAAACCTGTATATATATATATATACTGGAAGTGTGAATTCATAAAAGGGAAAGTAAAATGGCGTTAAAAACGGAATGGCGTTTATATTTAAAAAGTGGTGCCATAGCGTTTCGTTTTCATTTCGACGGCGGTACAAAATTTATATGTCAAGTAAAACATCAAAAAGGTTGCACATATAAATATTCAAATGCACACCGTGTTTGCATAAATTAAGTGCCAGAAAATGTTATACACAATTTTCGAATGAAATAGGAAATTTAATTTTTAATAATTGATCCTATAGTCTATATGTATATAGTATCCATACTCTAGGATATTTTATTAGCATACATTTAGATTTATTTATTACGTTATGATAGAAGGACATTAGTTTATATATTTTTATTTAGCTTTTCAAAAATGAATATCCTTCCTGCGACTCACAATTATTAATGATAGACAACTTTTAGAGACCAACTAAATTTTTGATTTTTTACATTAGGCAAATTTAATTTTTAGAAATATTTTTGATAATACACATTTAAACATTTTCATATTTAGTTACTATATCTATCTTTTAAGGATACTGTAACTTTTCCCCTTTTATAGATACATTAATTATGAAAGATTAACTTTATTTGTATTAAAGAATATTTTATTTTCAAAGTCTTTATGTATAATGTTATGCTAAAAAAAATCTTTTCTTTTAAACATTTTTTTTTTGCTATTTCTTATATATATTTTTTTATGGTAAAAACTTTTATGAAACATTAAATTTTACTGGTATAATCTTTTCGACCTCTCATGGGAAAATGTATAAATAATATATTATAATTTAATTCTTTATAATAATAAATTATTATAAATATATATATGTATATTTAAAACAACTTCGTTATACAAGAATATATTAGAAGCCTTAAGGCTACAATAATCTATTTACCAAATAGATATAAAGATTTCATTTCTATAAATATAATAATAAAAATTTGAATCAATTATTTTATATATTTAATATATAGTAACTTTATATTATTCTAGATTTCGTATATCAAATTTGTTATTTTACGATTCTGTATTATCGATCCCAAAAGAATATTTTTCTATAAATAATTTAAGTAAATTTACTGAACTACTATAGACTATCAAAATAGCAAAAATTGTATAATTAATATACGTGACTCAGAAAATTGATCACGAATTCTTGTATGGCAATAAAGTATTAACTTTTTAATAACAAAAAACCAAATATTATTAATTTGTTTTTTATTAATAATAAGTATACTGTTATAAACTACACAATGAATTATAAATATTCTATCTTCTATAAGTATTATTTTACTTCTTAATTCTGTTCAATTTAAAGAAAAAACTCAACGTGATCAATTTTGTGTCTTGATAAAAAAATTAAAGTCTGGTAAGTAAATTCATTTAATTCTATATCTTAATCGGTTATAATTATTATTTTTATAATTTTTTGGATAATTTTAGTCATGGTGAATAAAAAAAATAAATTGGCTGAAAGTACAATTCGCCAGGTAAAAGAATTTTTAGGTAATGGGAAATCACACCAAGAAATAGCCAAAACTCTAAAAATATCGGTAGGTGTGATCAGCAAGATCCGGAAAAGTGCACCTGAACTTCCGAAATTATGTGCAGCTGGAAGAAAAAAAACTAAATGCCCAGCACGAACGGCTGATCTGATAGTACGAAATATACGATCATCGAAAAATGAAACCGCACCAGAAGCTGCAAGGGAGATGAATTTCTGTCCGCCGGACCCTTCGAAGTGCTGGCCTCCACGGTAGAGCCAAAGTTAAAAACCTAAGCTGACGCAAAGGCATATAAATTTAAGATTCAATTTTGCTAAAAAATTTCAAAATTGGACATTAGCCGATTAGGAAAAAGTAAGTGCAATAATTACTAAATTCTATTTTTAAAAATTTTATTTTTTGGTTATTAAATTCAATTTTACTCTAATTTAAGGTAATTTGGTCTGATGAGACCAAAATAAATAGAATTGGTTCTTGGGGAAAAGCTGGTTGGACTTGGAGAAAAGCTGGTGTAAATTTTGAATAACGAAATATACAACCATGCATTAAATTTGGCAGTGGCTCTGTGATGATTTGGGGTTGCATGATGTCCAGTGGTGTTGGTGTGGCATACATCATAAATGGAAGGATGACGGCCAGTTCCTACATTGACATTCTACGGAATGAACTCAATTATTCAATGGAGAAACTGGGATTTTTAACACCCGAGATAACGATCCCAAACATACAGCCAGAGCCACCAAATTATGGCTGGATGAAAATGGGTTCAGAGTACTGGATTGGCCACCGAATTAACCCAGACCTGAACCCAATTGAACATTTGTGGGTAGCTCTTAAGAGGAATTTAATAGAAATTCAAGAAGATGGTGAAACCATTGAAAATCTAAAAGAAATACCTTGATAGTATGGGAGAAAATTTCGGAGAATACTTGCAGGACATTAGTGGAAAGCATGCCACGGCGTATCGAAGCTGTATTAAAGGCTAAAGGTGGTTATACCAAATATTGATGAAGCCTCACAAAATTGATCACAGTAAGTCGTTGAATATTTTGTATTACATTTTAAATAATAGATAATTTTTTTTTTTACAGATTTTATTATGTAGAAAATAAAATTAAAAAATTAAAAATTTTTTAACAAAATAAATTCTGAATAATTATAACTGAAACTGACGTAATAATTAATATGGTTTTTATGGTAACTTTAATATTTTATTTGCTATACATACTTATATTTTCAAAACAACTTTTATTAATTAAATTAAAAATTCAGACATGAAATTATTGAAAAAAATATATAACTTTTTTTTGAATTTCATATGTGCCATATTTACCAGAGAATTTCTAATTATTGTACAAAAGTTTCAATGATCTGTAGAAAATAGTACTATTAAAATGTAATCAAATATTAAAATTATTATGTGATCAAAATTATATTAAAATTAAATTAAAACCTTTGACTATATAATATATGGACTGCTAATCGCTTATAATTTCCTTTGCTGTCAAAGAAAAAAATACTATTATGACTGGTAGCGCATAGCACCAGAGATGGCCAATAAAAGAACTAAAGTTATGGAATTCTGAATTAAATCCAGTAGAATTCTCAAGTAAAATCTATGGAATTCTCATAAATGACTTAGTTGTTTTATTGGCCGTCAAAAAGGCGAGCGTCGCCAAAGGCAATTCGGAATAGTTAGTTCCTTTTTTCGCCATCTCTGGTGGTATGCGCATAGTCGGTCATAGCTACAGCAATAAAGTTGGTTACTAGCAGTCGATATATTATATAGTCAAAGATTAAAACTGAATATTTTTATTATCACTTGCTGAAAAGTAAAATTAGAATAAATCTACATTACAATACAAATATTGGTTTGTATATAATTTTAATGAAATACTATGTTAACCAATATAATATTTTGATAATATTAAAAGTAAATTATCGTTAAGACTATTTACGAGTATTACTTTGTTAAATGCAAAATTACTAAAATGTTTTATGCAATTTTTGTTAAAACCAAGAATGTATAATAGAAAATATCGAATAAAATGGAAAAGCTCATAGCAAATATATTTAAAGAAATAAGTATAATTTAATAGAAACTTTAAATATATTTAAAGAAATAAGTATAATTTAATAGAAATTTAATTTAAATATTTTTATAGAATTTCTTTAGTATACCAATATTCAATTTCTCTTAGAGGCCATTTGAGAAAATTGATTATAAAATATGTAAAAAAAGGATATAATTTGTTATCAATTTTAAGTGAAAAGCTTCTAAAGTCAAAGTGATCTTTGAAAAAATATGAGTTACATTTATTATTACAGAAATTCGAATTTCTATAATTTTCTTATGTACTTCCGTCACAGTTCCCATTTATTTAATTGGAATAAATTAAAATCGCCTACCTCTTAATAGACTATATTTTAGACTTTAAGCTCGCCCACATTTAAACTTTAAAGTAAGTATAATTTATTAAATTAAAAATATGAAAATTTAATTAGTAAATATAAATAATAGATGTAAGTTAAAATATTTAAATTATAAAAAATTGTCGTAATATAATAAGAGAAGAACTCTGAAATGAAAATTTTTATAAAAAAAAATAGTTTCTCTTAGAAAATTTATAATAATCTTTTTAATAATAAACACCTGGAAAGTTTTAAATTTTTTAACAGTTTTTTCAAAGTTAATTATAATAAACATTTTGCATCTAAACACAATTTCGCATTAGTGTTTATTGTCTTTGGTATATTTAAGTTTTTGTCATGAATACTAAAAATTTTCTTTAGAAATTTTACTTCTCTAGTTATCAACATTTTCTAGAATTTCCTCACGTTTTTTACTAATTTATCATAAAAAAATTATTGAATTAAATTATTTTTTTTTCACTTAAAGTCTAAAAGGAAGATGAAATATTATTTATCTTGTATAATTTTAAAAATTACAATTTTGGTTAAAAAAAAAGTTTTCTTGTACCAAACCAAAACAGTTTTTACTATGTAGTATATTTATGAATTTATATTTTCTAATTTGAATATTTTCTTTGTCATAAGAAAAGTGAGTTTTACTTTTTTTGTTTTAAAAAAATTATCAAAAGTAAAAAATATGCAAATTTTTGCTAAAAAAAAATTAAAATTATTAAGGGTTTTTAGATTTATCTTGAGATTTAATAGTACTTCTCAGAAAGAATTTTAAAACATTTATAAGGATAATTGAAAATTTTGAAGTAAAATCCTAAAGGAATATATATTTATTGAATTTTGAGTTTAAGATTTTGAAGAAATATTAAATTATATTTTAAATGTAAAATGATATAAAATTAACTAAAAATTGAAAAAGTGATTTAGCAGTTCATGTGGTCCTAACGATTTAGTAGGAAATATATACTATGTAGCAGTTCATGAGGTCCAGGTTTCCATGTCGTTCAATATTGATTCAATTTTAAATGAATATTAGAAGTAGAATTTTTAGTACGTACTATTATAATTCAAGATTATTGGAAAAATACTAGAGATCAATTCGATCAATTCGACAGCAACATTGATTCAATCATTTTGTACAATTATTAGTTTCTTTTGCAATAGATTAAATCCATGGATCGAAATATATATAAAATGATCCATATTGTACCAGTATGTGGAGGGAATTTCTATGACACCCTTATAAAGCAGTTGAAGATGATAAAAATTGAAAAATTTGTTAATAAAATTTAATATTTCGGTCATTTTAATTAAGTCCACGCATATTTTGTGCTCACATTTCTTATGTGCATATAGTCTCGACATAGTCTCGACAGGGATTTTCTCTGGTACCTCTGTATGGATTGGGCTGATATTTGGTAAACACAATGATTATAGTGTTCTATAGCTAACAATGCCAGTGCTCCTCCATTTGCTCTACTTGGAAGATGGTTATATGTTGAAAACGTGATTTCTGATATTTTGTGGGAAATAATGGAGGAGCACTGGCATTGTTAGCTATAAAACACTATAATGATTGTGTTTACCAAATATCAGCCCAATCCATACAGAGGTACCAGAGAAAATCCCAGATGAAAGTATGGCCATTCATCATTTCATCCAGATCACATTTGCTCTACTTGGAAGATGGTTATATGTTGAAAACGTGATTTCTGATATTTTGTGGGAAATAATGGAGGAGCACTGGCATTGTTAGCTATAAAACACTATAATGATTGTGTTTACCAAATATCAGCCCAATCCATACAGAGGTACCAGAGAAAATCCCAGATGAAAGTATGGCCATTCATCATTTCATCCAGATCACTAATTTGAATGTATTTACCAAACTTTTAGCACAATCCATCCCAAGGTGCTAGAGAAAATCCCAGATGAAAATTTGGGCATACCTAATTTCATCCAGGATAATATACATACATACATATATTGATATTTCATTGATAAAAATTTTAATACTTACATTTTCATTCAAAATACGCGACTATATACTTGCGTATCCCAAATATATGAAAAACGTTTCATTCTTTCGATATCACCGAATAACAAAAAACTGCAGTGACAATACAGTCTTCCATTAAACGTAATTGCGATTTGCAGAATAGCAAAAATTGAAATACGACAGTATTTGAAATACGTCGTTTTGTAGAATAACCCCCAATATTTTTATAGAATTCCGATAATTGTGCCGGTGATTATGAAAGTGGTCTAAGTCATATATTTTGCGTTTCGAGATATTTAAGGATTTGTGTTTGGATAAATTGAAAAATACATATGATTTTGATAAACGAACCAAAAACTAAGCCAAGTTAACGGTTCGCTTTCTACGCATTCTCTATGATTGTGCGTCAGTTCACAATGTTATAGTATTCTTTACGCAAAATAAGCAAAAAATGATTTTTTTTGGATTCTTGACTTAGATCACTTTCATAATCAACGGCACAATTATTGTAATTTAACATAACGATAAAAAAATTCAAATTTTCTTTAGTTATGCTGAGACTTTTATTTGAACTTTCTTCAACAATGTTTTAAATTTTTTAAACAGAAAAATAAATAATTTTTTGAAATTAAGGCTGTGTGCCAAAGGGTTTAAATTTGTCGTTTAAAATTAAATTATGACTGATGAAATTAAATTACGACACTAGCGTGGTGAATATAGAAAGTCAAAATTTAACGACCTTCCAGTAGCCCGTTTCTGTAACTGAATCGAGAAATACTCGATTAATTGTGACGTCACACATTCTCTACCAGGTATTCTCTATCAAAATGTTTTTAGTGTTTCTGTAACTTTCAAAATTCACCAATCGAGAATTTAATGGTGAGTATCTAAAATAAAAACGAAATAGGGGAAATGAAATCCGTATTTATTTATTTTGACATATTGTATTATTGTATACTATTATTATTATTATTGAGTGCGTTCACTTAACGACATAATGTTACATTATGCCACATAATGTAAAAAAAAATCGTTCCCTTAGCATTATGTTATGCTATGTGACAAATTTTTTTGACAAAAAAAACATAGAAAAGCGTTCACTTAACGACTATGCTATGTTGTTTATGTAACATAATCGAAAGATGCTTTGTAGGGTATAATAATTCAACATAATGACAGTTTACAAAAATTCAGAATAATTTTGAATTTTGAAGAAAATAAACGGAATAATTTTGAATTTTTTTTTGTGTATTATGTGTAATTATTTGATTTATCTATTATAAGGATTATTTTGTTTTAAAGGATATAAGATAATTTTACACAAAAATGGTTGTGTTGTTGAATATTATTTTTTACTTTGACATTTATCACATAATTCAACAAAACAGCGTTCACTTAATTTTTCAAACATATCATAGCATAGTGTAATATATCTTCTGTCTCTTTCTTTTTGAAATTTCTGGCATTATGTAACATTATGTCGTTAAGTAAACGCACTCAATATTATGTACTCCTAATAGCCTCTACAAACTGGGCGCCTATAACATGATATAGAGCTATAACATGATATATACATGTTAATGTTATAGACTAATATTTCCATATAAAAAATGTGTCAATCTATATTACCTCTATAACATGATAAAGCGTATATCACCTAATTTTTGAGGGATTGACATAATAAAATTTCGATACTTTTGTAATATTTCGATGTTATCGGTAATATTTTCAGGAATTTTTGCAACCCTAGACAGCAATTGTCAATTTATTGTTATTTTTATTATTTTATTTGAACTTTGAAAAATAATTGTCGAGTGTATATTTATTACCTAGCGTTCCCATTGAAATTTTTAGTTTTTAGTTTTACAGGATTGTATGAAAAAAAACTTGACGAAAAATAAGAAAAAGAAAAAATTAAAATCAATTTAACTTTTTCATAATTTTTTTCATAAAAATTCAATGGGAACGCGATTGTAAAAATTATGCGAAAAAACTATGTAAAATTCAATGGGAACGCACTGTTATACTATATTTATTTTTTGCATATATTTGCTCTTTGAATAAAATAAAAAATTTTCAGAAATTATATACGTCAAAATATATCAAGTATTTTCAGTCTGAATTCGTTTTTCATAACATGTTATAGATGTGATATACAGGTGTTATAGGCGCCCAGTTTGTAGAGGCTATAATAATATTATCAAAAATATTATTAGGAGTACATAATAATATTATTAGAAATTCCCCTATTTTAATTTTACATCAAAGATTACAATAAAAATTATTAATAAGAGCTCTACCTAAACACCGGCGTACGGCGTATGGCGTATATACGTCGATACGCTGATACGCCAGCGTATCCCGAAATAATATGCCACATTTATATACATTAAAATTTTTTTGATCAATGTTTCTTTTTGCTAAATTTCAAAAATCAAATTAAAAATATTTATACGCCCGTCAAAATTGGAAATTCCAATTCTCGGCGTACGTACGTTTTTCGGGTGCTCCAATACAAAATGTATGTACCAATATCGTTTTTGACAAACGCCATACGCCGTACGCCGGTGTTTAGGTTGAGCTCTAAATATTAATAATTTGTTCGCCAACTCGATTCTCCTTTAATGAAAAGGTAGTGAGAAATACTCGATTATTTTTAACGTCAAACTCTATTCCCCACAGATACAGAAACACTACAATAGAGAATGACGTCATAATGACGTGTAATCGAATATTATCAGTAGAGAAACGTTCTCTATTGGGTTACAGAAACGGGCTACAGATTTTTTATTTACGAGCCCTATCTCATATGTATTGATACATTCCCATATTTTATGTTTTTTTTAATGTTTTATACTAGAATTATTAATAAAAATAAATTTATTTTTTTACAAGAAATTAAAGAAATATTAATAATAATAAAAAAGGATTAAAAAAAATGTTATATCAATTATAAAGTATTGTAATGGATCAATACATATGAGATAGGGCTCGTATATATTTATAATTTTATTTTTAAAAAAATTTAAAAAATTTTAATTTTTTTTAAAAAATAAGGCTGTGTGCCAAAGAGTTTAAATTTTAAATTTTGACACAAAAAATTAAATTTTTTTTGCTGGTGAGTTTTTTTAATATTTACTATCAAGTTTGCTGTGCCAATTGGTTTAATTTTTAAAAAAAGATGGATGACATTTTTCTTTTTTTTTTGCTCTCTAATTTTTTTAAAAAATAATAAAAAAGGATTAAAAAAAATGTTATATCAATTATAAAGTATTGTAATGGATCAATACATATGAGATAGGGCTCGTATATATTTATAATTTTATTTTTAAAAAAATTTAAAAAATTTTAATTTTTTTTAAAAAATAAGGCTGTGTGCCAAAGAGTTTAAATTTTAAATTTTGACACAAAAAATTAAATTTCTTTTGCTGGTGAGTTTTTTTAATATTTACTATCAAGTTTGCTGTGCCAATTGGTTTAATTTTTAAAAAAAGATGGATGACATTTTTCTTTTTTTTTTGCTCTCTAATTTTTTTAAAAAAATTAAAAAAATTTTTGAAATTTTTTTAAAAAATAAAATTATAAATATGTACGAGCCCTATCGCATATGTATTGATCCATTACAATACTTTATAATTGATATAACATTTTTTTTAATCCTTTTTTATTATTATTAATATTTCTTTAATTTCTTGTAAAAAAATAAATTTATTTTTATTAATAATTTTATTATAAAACATTAAAAAAATCATAAAATATGGGAATGTATCAATACATATGAGATAGGCCTCGTAAATAAAAAATCCGATATATGAATATTAAATAAATCAAAATTTAATCTGAAGTGTCAAATTTAATGAGGTCTGGAAGGTCGTTAAATTTTGACTTTTTATATCTGGGTTATGTTGTTGTTGTTTTTCGTATAAAAATGAAAACCTTGACCCAGACCCGTTTGAAAAAAACACAGCTAATATATATATATATGTAATAAATATTTTGATTTTTTTTTAAGAAATAAAAAAATGTTTTTTTTTTATTTTAGTTTATATCTAAAAAATCCTAAACAAAAATTTATTTACCTATATCCTTTTTAATAAATGTTACTTATAAATTAATTTTCATATTTTATAAAATGAATACGCGTTTTTTTTAAACCACAATATACACTTTTTTCACAACTTTCACCTAAATTTTATAATTAGCCAAAAAAGTAAATTAAAACCCCAAAAAACTAATTAAGTATTATTATAGTTTGTCGATATTCTAAAGAACTCAACAGCCTTGGCACTTCTAACACAAAAAAAATATTTATTTAATTATTTAACAAACTGGAAAATTTCAAATTTTTTAAATAATTAATAATTTTACTTTTAAGTTATTGACAATTAACACTATTAAGTTATTGCCAAATTTATGATTGCTTTTAAGTATTTTATAATATGATTAAATAAATTGTTATCACTACTTCAGGTAATAACAGAAATAAATTATTCACAATTTTTTGTTTACTAACAAATCCAAACATTTTGAACTTATCTTTAATATTTTTATTTACAGAAAAAATTAGACAATTTTTTTATTAATTGAAACTAAAATATATTTTTTTTTACAATTTAATGTCCCAATAAAATTTCTTTAATCAAGACCAAAAATTCCTTATCTCTGCATCAAAAATGTAGGAAACACTTTGACGACTTGATATCAACTGGTTGATTTTTTTTTAAATAAATTGGAATGTTATTTAGGGAATTTTTAAAGATACAATATTGATGCTGAGCTGGGGAAATATTGAACTTAAAAGTATATAGTGGATTCTGTTAACCGAAATCAACTGAAAGATACACAAATGTTAATAAGCTTTCAACAAAGAGCTTTTTTATGTTAAATTGCTTAACAGAACCTGAACAGAATCTAAACAGAACTTGTAAAAAAAAAGTAAATATACTTCAAATATTGAAGACGATTTTGGGTTTGTAATTGCGAATTATTTATTATTACGTAATAATTTCTTATTTATTATTGAACTTTCTTTTTCCTTTTTTTACAACGTTTTTTTTTTGGATATAAACTTCATAAATTTTGGCAAAGGAAAGAAGGCCACCAAAAAAATATAACATTAAATATAATTATTATTATTAAGAATTGATGATTTTTTCAAGGATAGAATTTATGTTATTTTTATATTATTTTATTACTTACTATGTTTTATTATGTTTCGTTAAAACCTACTTAAAAATATTATATTGATATTTTTATGATTTTACTTACATAAAGTAAAAATTATTAGACTAAACTAATGCATAATTAATTTTGATTATAATTTTATAATACTAATAAGATTTTATAAAAATTTAAAAGTTATTTATACATTGGACAGTAAATTCTCTGTTAAATTTGAATTTTCTTGAATAACGCGATCGATTGAATTATGATTTTGAGAATTTTTGGTATACATTAAATTTGCCCTTTATTACCTTTGACGAGATATCTGGAAAATCATCATGAGGTTCAGAATAAGAAAACCTTCTGATCGTATAACATGTAGAATATCGTTATCGACGTCCTGGAATTCACAATAACTCTTACAGGATATAGTAATGGTAATATTATTTTTGAATATACTAATATTTAAATTATCACTAAATTTCTATTATTTTAAAGAACTGTAAGAAATCTTTTGGGAATAAGAAAATGTCAATGACTTTTTTTTGTCTAAATTGAATTTATCTGGAAAACAAAATTATTTTCTGTAAAAAAAATCATTGAAATTTACACTTTTATTTACTTGATAGCCAATTTTATATAAAAAATATTTTATTATAAAAGTTTTAAGAAAATAATTTTTAAGATATAATTGTACTTGGGAAATTTTATCTCAATTTTGATAAAATATTAAATAACGATATAGAAGAACTGTTGAAAATTGTTATATAATTTAAAAGTTGTTTTCACATTTAAAATTTATTACTAAGTCTTTCTGTTTTATAATAAATTCGTGAATTCACCAAGTTTGTCTTCAAAACTCTATTAATATAATATAATAATAAAATAAATTTGAAATAACAATTCTTGTGGTTATCATAAAATAATTATACATTTACAACATTTGGAATTTTATTTGGAGAAATAATTTTCTATGAATTATTATACTTGTTTGCCAATCATTTACTATTTACATATAAAATATGTTGTGACAATCCTTTTTCATTACAGAGTATTTTGTTTAGGTAAAAAAAAATGTTTTCTTGATAAAATCTAAATATAATCCTTTGAAATTCATGGAAAAATTTTGTATTTTTAGTCAGTCGCGATCCTTGGAGATTAAGAAAAATTATGTATGTAAATGTAATGTAATATATGCAATATTACACAAAATTACGTGGGGTTTTTAAATATATATTTTTAAATTGAGAATTTTTAAGTTGCTTTTTACTATTCATGGTTATAAAGTTTGAAAGATTTTCATTTTGTAAGATTACAAATATTTCTGGTAACTGATCAGAATATTATTATTTTTAATTTAAAGATTTTAAATAAATAATATTCGAAAACAGATTTCGTTGTTGATAACTGTAAATGTAATACCAATTTTTATATAAGTATTATCCTAATTTCTTTCTATCTAATTTTCCCATTATTAATAATGTTAAAAAAGCGGAATAACTTCTAAAATTTTTTTATCCCAAATAGTAGTCCTTTATACTATAAATTCGCGTCAGTCTTGTCCAATACCATAACATGGTCTATTGCTGTCATAAGCAATATAATAATTATTTTATAAACAAACTAGAAATTTTTTTTTAAACCATTCCTTCAGGCCTGTACGGAGGTCGAGTGAAATGAAATTTTCATACAAATTTAACATCGTGAAATCAGAAATGAAAATTTACGCTTATGATTTCGCTCTGGTGGTACGCAGTTCGCGTGAAAAAGTTGTGATAAAAAATGATTTTTTTTTTATAACAGATGGCGCGCAAAAACTCTACAATTATTTTTCATCGTGAAATAATGTTCAGAACATTATTTCACGATGAAATTTTGACATTTGATAGTTGATCAAATTTTATTTACAAAATATTTTTCACAACTTTTTCACGGCTATTTCACAGGAGAGTTTGTAGAGCTTTGGAGATCGCGTTAAAATTTCATTTCACTTGACCTCCGTACAGGCCTTTAGATAGAATTTGTTTTACAAAACAAATGCTCATTCAACTTCAATATTTCTTGTATAAAGGATACATATTTTAATTATATTATGAAAATTAAATATTCTCAGTGCATAATATTATTTTTTTTGCACAAGCCTTATGCTTAGTTAATTATTTTCTTTGACACAATATCTTAAGGAACATTGTTTCTAGAAAATTAATGTGAAGGATACAAATACAAATTAGACAAGATTATAAATAAGTAAAGGAACTAAAACTAAAATAAACATTATATCCGATAAATTCACATTATTAAATACATAAATTTAAAGCTTTATGATTATTAATTTAAAATTTATCTAACTATTTATGAATAAATTAAATTTTAGTTATAATTTTCCTTAATTATTAAAGAAAATAGAAACAAAAAATTTTATAATTTAATATATTTTTCATTAATAATAAACAAAACAGCAAAAGGAAGATTAGAATTTTGTTAAAAAAAATTCCTGTACATATAACAAATAAAAAAACATATAATTGTCCAGAAAATAACATTTGAGCCGTTTATTTTGAAAGTGCCATAAGTCACCTTTATGTTATTTTGAGATATTTAAAGGTTTGCATTTCAACGTGTTTAAAAATATGAGTGCAAAGAATGGAGAAATTTCTGTAATAATTGTTACCCCAGTGACTTATATTTTACTCAGAAAAAAAAAATGTAGTAAATACAGTAAAGTATCGGTATTTTTCACTACGGTAAAGTGACTTAAGCCACTTTCAAAATCAATAGTTTATCAAAACGAAGGAAGAACCATTAATTTTGAAAGTGGCATAAGTCACCTTTATGTTATTTTGAGATAGGTATTTAAAGGTTTGCATTCAATGTGTTTAAAAATATGTGTCCTTAGAATGGAAATTTCTCTAATAATTGTTACCTGGTGACTTATATTTTGCTCAGAAAAATATAATTTAGTAAATACAGTAAAGTATCGGTATTTTTCATTACGGTAAAGTGACTTAAGCCACTTTCAAAATCAATAGTTTATTAAAAAGAAGGAATTATGTTGTTTTTGTGCAATTTGTTTTATTTGAGTTAGGTGTATATGTATATCAGTAGTATGAAGTTTGGTGTATAGCAGTAGTATAGAAAAGAAAGTAATTCGCATTCCAAGGAAGTTGTTTCTTCGTGTGATGAAATAATTCGCAAAGTTATTTTTCTAGGGTTAACACAATTCATATTGTAGAGAAAATTTATACACAACAAATGTAAATTGCCAACAAATATTTATGTATATAAAGAGAAGAAAATTTGCCTGAAAAACTGTCTGATAAAACATAATAAAAAACTTATTCGAATCTGCTCACTATTTTAAAACTAGAATGTATTTTTTATTTAAAAAGGTATAACATATCTTGGCCTAATATTATTTATAGATCTTTATTCTACTGTCGAAGAATGTAAATTGAAAATACATATAAACTGAATATGTAATATGAAAAATTATTTTTGTATTAAACGGGGAGTTCCCAAAGTATTAAAAATTTATTATTTTTTGATACAACATCTGTTATCAATTTATTGCACTTGTAATAGATCTACTTGGTTTTCATATCTAAAGATTTTACTACAAAACATATGGATTATCCCTAAATTTTTTCCTCGCATACTGACCACTTTCAAAATAAATATTTTTGCAATATTGTTTACCAGTAAAATTTCTATGGATGAAATAATACAGAATTTTGAAAGAAATTAAAAAAAAACAATAAAACATGAAAATATCATACGTATTTGAAATCATAATAGCTTTAACTCATTTTTCGCAAAAAGTGAGTTATGCCACTTTCAAAATAAACGGCTCATTTATGTACATACATAAAAAATAAATATTTTCCGGTGTGTGTATATGACAAATTTACATAACTAGATTCAGAGTTTTTCATTTGTTGTATAAATACCATAACATTAAATTCAGAATTTTATAACGAACATAGAAATTTTTGAAGAGGGTAAGCATATAAAAACGACATCATAAGCAAATCATAAAAATGTATATAGTCTTGCATTTTCCTAAGGATATTATGATATTTCGCATTCCTTCCTGATAAATAAAGTATAATTTTATTTTTGAAATAAGAAATTTAAGGAAAATATTTTGAAACAAAAAAAAATTAAGTATTTAAAAGGAAAAATTTAATATTTTTGATATTTTATCAAAATTTAAGATAATAGAGAGAAGTGTTAGATTATGACACTATGAATTTATGCTATTTAATTGATAAAAATTTTAAATTTAAATTTTCTTATGTTTGTTAAAAATATAAATATCACAAACACATAATTTCATCAATAATTAAAAATCACTAAATTTTGATGATCAAAATTTTGAAGAGGAAATGTTTTTTTTTTACGATGGTAAATTAAATTTCTTTTACCTATATAAATAATTAAGTAAACTTTTAATATCATATTTCACTTATCAGTAATTTCTAAATAAGAATGTCAAATAATTCAATAAAAAGTTTTAAAAAAATTTTTTCAGTTCTTATTTATTTGAAAAAAATTGAATTTACAAAAGTAAAAATTTATTAATTTCATTTATTTTTATAAGTATATTATATACGAGTATAGACCATGATAGTGTGTGGCGTAAGCCGCATCGAACAACAGATAGCAGCAGAATTAAGTAATTATGACATGATCTAATATTCATATAGATATGGTATTCATATAGTTTAATATTTATGTATTATTTATGTACATATTGTGATATAATTTAATATAATTTAATGATGGATAGTGTGGTGGTGCAGCATAGCTGGGACAAGCTCCTAGCTCCCTTAACTTCTGCAGTAGAGCTCACTTAACTTCTAAGTAGGTGCTCAGAATAAGAAATCCTTCTGATCGTATAATATGTAGAATATCGTTATCGACGTCCTGGAGTCCACAATAACTCTTACAGGATATAGTAATGGTAATATTTTTTAATATACAAATATTTAAATTATCATTAAATTTCTATTATTTTAAAGAACTGTAAGAAATCTTTTGGGAATAAGAAAATGTCAATGTCTTTTTTTTTGTCTAAATTGAATTTATCTGGAAAACAAAATTATTTTCTGTAAAAAAAAATCATTGAAATTTACACTTTTATTTACTTGATGGCCAATTTTATATAAAAAATATTTTATTATAAAAGTTTTAAGAAAGTAATTTTTAAGATATAATTGTATTTGGGAAACATTATTAATTCATGAAAAGAAATCATTGTGTTCCCAATTTTCAATTTTTAGAAGTCTTGCGATTATTGTCTCAATCTCAAACGTATTCTTTCATCATGAAATTAATTTTTTATTAAGGAAGTTTTTATTTTAAGGATATTTAAAGATATATAAAGTATTATAATATATATAATCTGTACGAATTAGAGGTAGTTAATGAATTGTATCAATAAAAAAATATTTACCTTAATTTTCACCAATTTTGATATAACTTAAATTTAAATATAAATATAAAAATAAATAATAGAATACTTAGTTTTTGGATTTAAGGACCTTTCTTTATAATTCAAATAATTTTATATATAATTTAAGAATATTTCTTACCAATTAAAATAAATATTTCAGAAATTATAATTCAATTTAATTTAGGATATTTAAAGGATTTTACATAAATAAAGAACAATTTTTCTTATATATTAACAATAACCTTCTGAGAATTTTGTAAAATTAATTTAAAAAACTATAGTATAAAATTTTATGAATTACAAACAAATATGACAATTACGAAATTAATCAAATTAAATTTGATGTTTTTGGTCATTTTAATGATTTATTTTACAATTTCTCTAATTTATTCAAACTATTAAAAATAAATTGAGAATAGCAAAATTTAAAATATGAATATTATTTATGATGGAAACAAAATATTGGACCATAAAAATTTTTATTTAACATATAAATTAGCAATAATGATATAATCTGTTGTCCTGGAAAATATTAAATTATTAAACTGATAAACTTTATGTCTTTTTCTGATTTATAGAGAATAATATAATTTTCTGAACTTAGTCAATTATGTTTACTGTCTGTGAATTAATGTGAAATTACCATTTTTCAATATAGTCGAATAATTGTGAGTCTGCCTAAAAGATTAAGTCCAATACATGTAAAAGTTTTTAGCATAATATGAATTATTAATATGAAATTTATATCAGGACCGATATATCGTATACAACAAGTAAAACATAATCCAAATAAAGGAAATTTAATATTGTATAGAATTCAATTCAGTTTTGTAATGTCGATAAATTTTAATGTGGTACGTATGTAAGTACATTTATCTTTCAATTATACGAAATATTATAATTAAATATTGAACTTTATTAGTATTTTCTCTATTAGGACAGAGACATAATAGCTTAATTGCATTTCAAATTTAAAAACAAATTTATTATTTTCAGTTTTTTTCACATATCCTTTTTGACATCCTTTTATATAAAAATTTAGAAAAATATGTCTTTCAGGTACTTTAAAAATTAATCAAATAAATTTGTCATTAATATTTATAGATATTTAAAAATGTATAAAAATTTTTCTCAGAATATTCTTCCATAGTCTGATGATTTATATTCATTAATATTTTATGGTAATACATATATTATTATATACAAAAAATTTATATGTTTAAAAGTTCAAGAGACAAATTTCTTCTTTTTTTTTACAAAATTTTTTTTCGTTATTTCCCTTATTACTTCAACATTTAAATTCTTTCCATTTAAATGACTTCTTAAGAGAGTAATCTAAAAAAAGAAGAAAAAGAAAATTTAAATAACAATCATTATTATTTTATGTGAATTTAAGTGGAATAAGGATTTTTGTATTCTATACAAGAAAATTTGTCGCATTAAATTGGTAAATTTATAAAATATGTACAAAAAAAAAATATATATTTTAGTTAAATTTCGAATATATAACTTAAATACTTTTTAAGAGACAGTAAATTGAATCAAAAACGTTCTGCGGTTTAATTTAAGTTTAATCCTTTTTTCAATAATTTCCAAAATCAGAAATAAAAATTTAAAAAAAAAAATCACGAATTTGTGTACAAATATTTTTTTTGGTGACAAATGTTTTCAAATAAATGTTGTTACATTTTATAAAATCGCTTTTCATTGTAAAATAAATTCAATGATAAAAAAATTGAAAATAACCCAAGGATATACAAAATGATTACCTAAAATTTTTTTACAAATATTTGTGTTTTTTTTTTTTAACTTTAGGGTTTTATTCTTTTTCCATTTTTGAATAATTTAGAATTTATTATTTGGAATTTTACGATATTATCCGATTTAGTTAAATTCTAATTTTTAGTTAAGTTTTGTTAAAAGGGATCTGTGCTAAAGATAGATACAGATCGCAAAATCAAAATTTACATAAATTTTAAATTTTATGACATCTCGGTTGAAGAATGTCTATAAATAAAATTTCTGATCCATTAAGTTTGATGCATATAAAGAAGACTGAAGTCAAACATTATCTATATACTAATATTGTTCCTGTATAGTCAGTTGAATGCAATATGATAGTTTTTTTCAAGGATATTCAACTTATTATTTAAGGATGTATAGATTATTTTACTGGCACTCGTTTAAAAATGAAACTTTTCAAGAATAAGGTTAATCTTTTTTTAGTTGAGAATCAGTTGTGGTTGGTTTTCAGTTATACAATTTGAATTTATTTATAAATGAAATAATTTTGAGAATATATTTTGAATTTCGAGGAATCTAAGTTCCATCCAATAAACATAAGAATAATCTAAAACTTTCTATGGAACTTTTGTAAATAAATTTTACCTTTAATACTAAAACAGAGGAATTTGTAGTATATAACATTTGATATATGAGGCATTCAGGGGACGTGATGGCAGAGAAGCTGCCTGATCTAGTCCGGGGATGGCGTGTTTGGTTCGTATAGTCACTACACCTGCAACATGTCCAACCGGCGTGGAGCTGCCGCTCCCTTGTACCAGAACACTCCAAAATCTCAAGTGCATTTTGTGCACCCTCTGACTGCAAGTCCACCGACGTGATGGCAGAGAAGCTGCCTGATCCAGTCCGGGCTGAAATGCAGTGCTCAGAAGGACCACTCCTACCACTTGTCCAACCGGCGTGAGTGCGCAGCGCGCGGGGGCGGTGGGCCCCGTGAGGGGCCGTCCGGCAGGGGGAGGGGAGTCCGCAGGGCTCCTGATGAGAGGCGGCCCCATATATAATATATAATATAATATACTAAAGTATATCTATATTAATATAATATATACAACATTAGTATATATAACATAGTAAACTATAATATATACAATATATAGAATATACTGAAGTATATAATATGATCAATTCATAGTACAGAATGTACCAGAATTTACCATATGACACAAGTAGTTGGGGCCGTGAGGCCAGGTTATCGGTCCAAACGGACCAGTCCAACTGCTCATCTACCTAGTTGTGTGTCTAGAGGCAGGTCGCAGACAGGCAGGTGGACACGTCCACCTTCAGTTGCTCTAGTTTCTTTACATCATTCATAGATTTCATCTATACATCATATATACATTATATACTTTGTAGTATATAACATTTGATATATGAGGCATTCAGGGGACGTGATGGCAGAGAAGCTGCCTGATCTAATGACAATAGTAATTGTTATAGTAATAGTAATAGTAATAGAAATAGTAATATTAATAATGACAATAATAATAGTTATAGTAATAGTAATAGTAATAATAGTAATGACAATAGTAATAGTTATAGTAATAGTAATAGTAATAGAAATAGTAATATTAATAGTAATAATAACAATATTAATAATATAGATAGTAATAGCAATGATAATAATAATAATAATAATAATAATAATAATTATAATAATAATAATAATAATAATAATAATAATAATAGTAATGGTAATAATATCATTAATTGTAATAATAATAATAATAATGATATTAATAATAATGATGGCAATGTTCCAAATTGCACTAGTAAATTAAGTTTATTAGAATCTAACAGTGCATCAAATAGTAACATTAGGGGTAAGAAATCGCTTACTAGTTTAAAAAATAAAATGTCTAAAAATGTAAAAAAAATTCAAAAATTTGTACAGGGTCCTACATTAAATCCACTTATCCCAGTTAATGATATTCCATTTGCATATAGCAATCAATCAGTTAATCCCATCATATGTAAAGATACTACTATTCAACAGACTTGTGATACTCCTATTAACTCTGGTTTAACTCGATTAACTCAACAGACTTGTGATACTCCTATTAACTCTTCTTTTTTGGATCCTCTAGTACCACCTGTTGTGAAAATGACAATTAATTCATGTAATAGCTTGGATAATCGTTACATATTATCTCGACTAAGAGATAAACTAATTTATAACAATGTGAGACTCTATCTTGCTTATTTGCATGACAAACCTAATACTGTTTGTATAGAAGGTAAAACAAGGACCAGTCTTATAGTTGCAATTGGGCAAGAAGGGTTACCTACTGATGTTAATACTCTATTACAACTATATTATAAATATAATGAGCATTTAAATATCCCTTCAGAAGAAGTAATATCTGACCTCACTTGTTATGCTTCCCATATTAACTCTAAGAGGATTTCATACTTACAGAAATCACGAGAAGATTCTAGTAAGTTTTTTCGTGCCCTACCACAAAAGAAATCCCCTTTCTGGTAAATCTCAGACTTCTTCTTCGCTACGTTTCTTCTATCATAATTGCGGTGGCATAAGGGGTAAGTTAACAAATCTCTTTGTTATGGCCAACTCCTCTTCTTTTGATATTATTGTCATAACAGAGACCTGGTTAAATGACTCATTTACTAGTGCAGAAATTATTAGTAATGACTGGACAATATACAGGAAGGATCGGGACTATGAATTGACTGGTCTTTCTAGAGGAGGTGGTGTTCTAATTGCTGTACGCAACACACTATCACACGAAATTATCCATACCACTCCCGCTCATACTTTTATCAAACTTCGCTTTGATAACAAATTTGTTTTCATAGGGGTAGTCTATATCCCTCCTAACTCAGATGAAAGTATATACTGTCAATTTTATGAATCGTTTTCTACTATCTTCTCTACATTGAATGAAGTCGACAACATCTTCGTGTTCGGCGATTTCAATCGTCCTAAATTATCCTTTGTCGTCGATGAGTCAGATAGCCACTTGCTTCCAGTCAATTGCACTGATGATATAGACTTTGGTCTTATTGATACTTTTTACGGAAATGACTTGCAACAGATTGTGCATAATTCTAACCTCAATGGTAGATGGCTTGATCTTATTTTCTCTAACGCCTATGACGATGTGGTTGTTGGTCCCGCCAGTGATGATGAAAATCTTTTTTCAAACACTCATCACCACTCAGCATTAGTCGTGGAGCTAATGAACACAGATAATTTTATCACCAAATCTTACAACAATAAAGTTGTATATAATTTTCAAAAAGCTGACTACGACAGTATTAATACTGCTTTATCTGAAATAAATTGGGCTGATTTATTTCTATCTAGTGACTTAAACTCTACTGTTGCCTCATTCTACTCTTTATTATTCAGGGTTATCGAATCATATATTCCTAAAACAATTAAAAAAGATAAATTGTCTGAACCATGGCTTGATAAAAACCTAAGGTCACTACGAAATTATGTTATAAGTGACATGTTTGCTGATCGCTTTTATGAATGCTATAATGCTCCAAATTCTGACTCGACCGTCGGTGATGTACCAATAACCTCTCATTACCCTATCCTAGACTCCTTATACATTTCAACTGCAGAAATAATTAATGAACTTAGTAATATTGATATACAAAAGGGCGCTGGTCCTGACCTGCTACCTCCCTCCTTCCTCAGAAACTGTGCAGACCAATTATCTGAACCTTTACAATTTATTTTTAATAAATCCCTTTCTTCTGGTACTTTCCCATCCGCCTGGAAATCATCACATCTTATTCCTATTCATAAAAGTGGTAACAAATCAAATATTGACAATTACAGAGGTATAGCCATATTATCAACTATACCCAAGATATTTGAGAAAATCATCTGTAACAAAGTGTCACCCATAATTTTACCTCTCCTTAATGATCAACAATATGGTTTCCGTAAAGGACGCTCCTCCACCACCAATCTAATTGTATTCACTTCTGACTTGTTGTGTAGTATGGAGAAGGGTTACCAGATTGATGCTGTCTACACGGATTTCAGCAAAGCCTTCGACAGAGTGGACCACAATATTCTTGCATCGAAATTAAAGAAGATGGGAGTGGCTAACCCACTCTTGAGTTGGATCACCTCCTATCTTAGTGGTAGAGTTCAGTCAGTAATGTTTCAAGGTGTAAATTCCAAATATAACACGGTTCCCTCAGGTGTGCCCTAGGGCAGTCACTGAGGCCCCCTACTATTTAATATCTTTATCTGTGATTTGTCGGAATACCTAATGGATATTCCGCACTCACTATATGCTGATGACTTGAAACTTTATCACATAATAAAAAATCCTGTAGACACCGAGTTCTTAGAATCTAAACTAAGTATATTGGGGAACTGGTGCTCCAAAAACAGATTGGAGCTCAATGTCAGCAAATGCCATATAATCAGCTTCTCTAGAAAGAAATGTGTACTGTTGCACAACTACCATCTTAATGGTACTGAACTCAACAGAGTGTCACAAATTAATGATTTAGGCATACTGTTAGATAGTAAATTAAGCTTCAATCTGCACTACGACAAAATTATTTCAAAAGCCAATAAAATGCTTGGATTCATCAAAAGACGAGCCACAGAATTTAGAAATGTATGGGTTACAAAATCTTTATACTGTTCTTTAGTACGACCGATTCTTGAATATGCATTTTCAATCTGGCTTCCTTATTGTCAGTTGCATACTAATAGAATCGAATCTATACAAAAAAAAATTTCTTCTCTTCGCTTTACGTGATCTTTATGACCCTCGCGATTTTCTAAATTTACCTTCCTATCATAATAGACTTAAAATAATCAATCTTATTTCACTTTCCTCGAGACGCGACGTACTTACTTCCTGTTTTACTCTTGATGTCTTAAACAAGATCATTGACGTTTCTTTCATTAATGATATAATTTTATTCAATAATGACGTAAGACAAACAAGACATACACCATTGCTGAAAGTTTCTGCACACCGTACTGAATATGGCAAAAACGAACCCCTCAATAAATGTAGTATTATATTGAATAAATTCAGTAAGTACTTTTCTCCCTCTATACCCAAAACTATTTTCAAACAAAGAATTTGTAATATCCTTAATTAAGTCCTTTCATATTCCTTTATTTTTTATTAATAGAAATAATTTAAAAAATTAGTCATTAATGTTAGATTTCTATTATTATTGTTTATTATAGTTAATATTAAATTTGAATTAACTTTATATTGTTATTTTTTTTTTTTTTTCTTAATTTTTATATATTAAATTGTTAATTTATAAATCTAAGTATTGTACCTTGTTTTGGTTAATAAATAAATAAATAAAAAAATGATCTAGTACGGGGATGGCGTGTTTGGTTCGTAGTCACTACACCAGCAACATGTCCAACCGGCGTGGAGCTGCCGCTCCCTTATACCAGAACACTCCAAAATCTCAAGTGCATTTTGTGCACCCTCTGACTGCAAGTCCGCCGACGTGATGGCAGAGAAGCTTCCTGATCCAGTCCGGGCTGAAATGCAGTGCTCAGAAGGACCACTCCTACCACTTGTCCAACCGGCGTGCGTGCGCCGCGCTGGGGGGGGGGCGTCCGGCAGGGGGAGGGGAGTCCGCAGGGCTCCTGACGAGAGGCGGCCCCATATATAAAATATAATATAAAATACTAAAGTATATCTATATTAATATAATATATACAACATTAGTATATATAACATAGTCAACTATAATATATACTATATATATAGAATATACTAAAGTATATAATATGATCAATTCATAGTACAGAATGTACCAGAATTTACCATATGGCAAAAGCAGTTGGGGCCGTGAGGCCAGGTTATCGGTCCAAACGGACCAGTCCAACTGCTCATCTACCTAGTTGTGTGTCTAGAGGCAGGTCGCAGACAGGCAGGTGGACACGTCCACCTTCAGTTGCTCTAGTTTCTTTACATCATTCATAGATTTCATCTATACATCATATATAAATTATATACTTTGTAGTATATAACATTTGATATATGAGGCATTCAGGGGACGTGATGGCAGAGAAGCTGCCTGATCTAGTCCGGGGATGGCGTGTTTGGTTTGTAGTCACTACACCACCAACATGTCCAACCGGCGTGGAGCTGCCGCTCCCTTGTACCAGAACACTCCAAAATCTCAAGTGCATTTTGTGCACCCTCTGACTGCAAGTCCGCCGACGTGATGGCAGAGAAGCTGCCTGATCCAGTCCGGCCTGAAATGCAGTGCTCAGAAGGACCACTCCTACCACTTGTCCAACCGGCGTGCGTGCGCAGCGCGCGGGGGTGCGGTGGGCCCCGTGAGGGGGCGTCCGGCAGGGGGAGGGGAGTCCGCAGGGCTCCTGACGAGAGGCGGCCTTCCCGGGTTACTACCCATTGAGATGTACTGTTGAAGACCTTTCATTTGATACCCCACATGGTTTTTGGTAAGATGGGGCCCAACATTGCCCCCGTTTTAGCCATACATGACACACGGCGCCCCAAGAAATACACCTCATTGAGATATACACTTCAAAACATTTTATTTGATACCCACATGATTTTTGTGTGGTGGGGTCCAACATTGCTCCCGTTTTGGGTCCCGGCATGCTTTTTTAGGTACATTTAAAAATTTAAGCGGCCCTCCGTGCCCCCTTCCCCCTCATCAAAAAGACCACAAATTTATAGGGCACCAAACTTCCAAATTTGAGCTCAATCGGTCAAGCCGTTTAAGAGTTATGGCCAGGTGAGGAGATACCGAAATACCGACATACTGGAAGTGTTAATTTATAAAAGGGCAAGTAATAAATATACTGGAAGTGTGAATTCATAGAAGGGAAAGTAATAAATTTTACATTTTTTGTAAAATTTTTAATTTTCTGTTTAATTTTGCATTTTGCAATATATTTTACATTTCTTTTAAAATTTTACATTTTCTGTTAAATTTGCATTTTCTGTTAAATTTACTTCTTCAGTTAAATTTTACAATTTCTGTTAAATTTACATCTGCTATTAAATTTTACAATTTCTGTTAAATTTTACATTTTTCTGTTAAATTTGACACTTTCTATTATATTTTCATTTTTCTGTTAAATTTTACATTTTCTGTTAAATTCCATATTTTCTGTTAAATTTTAAATTTTCTGTTAAATTTACATTTTCTGTTAATTTCAACATTTAACATTTTCATTTTCTGTTAACTGGTCTTGGGCCCGTTTGACCTAAGATGTACTCTTCATGACCTTCCATATGATACCCAACATGATTTTTTTTTATTTTAGGCCCCACTTGACCCACGATGCCCAATGGACCACCCAACGATATGTACTCTTCAAGACCTTTCATTTGATACCACACATGATTTTTGTATGATGGAGCCCCACATTGGCCCCGTTTTAGGCATGACATGACCCACGGCGCCCCCCGGGCTACCGTTCAATGCGATGTACTCGTCAAGACCTTTCATTTGATACCCACATTTTAGCCCCTACATGACACACGGCGCCCCACGAAATACACCCCATTCAGATGTACACTTCAAAACCTTACATTTGATACCCCTCACGATTTTTTGTAATATGGGGTCCAACATGGCCCCCGTTTTGGGCCCCGGCATGACCCTCGTCGCCCCCCGACTACCCCCATTGAGATGTGCTCTTGAAGACCTTTCATTTGATACCCCACATAATTTTTTGTATTATGGAGCCCAACATTGCCCCCGTTTTAGGCATGACATGACCCACGACGCCCCCCGGGCTACCGTTCAATGCGATGTACTCGTAAAGACCTTTCATTTGATACCCACATGATTTTTTGTATTATGGAGCCCAACATTGCCCCCGTTTTAGACCCGACATGACCCGCGGCGCACCCCGGGTTACCGCTCAATGAGATGTACTCGTCAAGACCTTTCATTTGATACCCCACATGATTTTTTGTATTATGGGGCCCCACATTGCCCCGATTTGCGCCCGACATGACCCACGGCGCCCCCCGGACCACCGTCCAATGATATGTACTCGTCAAGACCTTTCATGTGATACCCCACATGGTTTTTTTGGTACATTCAAAAATTAAACAGCCCTCCGCGCCCCCTTCCCACTCATCAAAAAGGTTTACCATTTATATGGTACCAAGCCATTGATGGCATGAGCTCAACTTCCAAATTTGAGCTTAATCGGTCAAGCCGTTTAAGAGTTATGGCCAGGTGAGGAGATATATATATATATATATATATATATATATATATATACTGGAAGTGTGTATTCATAAAAGGGAAAGTAAAAAGGAAAAAGTTTTGTTTATGTAAATGTGAACTAATAAGTTTTGTAAAAGCCAATAACACTTGTTCAATATTATATTATTGATTATTGTATTATAAAAGAAAATTCTTTTTCGGTAAATTAAACTAAAGGAAAACTTTTATTTTCCCTCAAACGAATATTTTATTTTAATATTTTACTTTTGCGGTATTCAAAGAAAGAAGAATTTTTTGTTATTTCAACAATGGTTACGCAATAAAAACCTTAAAAAACAGGATTTTTATTTCAAGAAATCAAAAAATTTATTTTGATCAATATTGCGGAAAAGGATATTTGGAAATATTTGGAAAATGATTTTTAGTTTCATTCTCAAATTTTAGTAATAAAAATTTGGGCGAGAAATTTTGATTTTTAATTTTATGGTATGGTATACAAAATATAAATTTGATTTAAATTAACTAAAAATTTAAACGAGTCTTATGATAATCTTATGGTTGTTGTGACTCAAAAAATCTAGTTTTAACTAAATTATTAATGGACAGCTATTTTGAAGAGTCAAGTTTTGAAGGTCAATAAAATTATGTTTATAAAAATAGATTTATGATAGTCTCCGTATACAAATCAAATTAATGATATCCGTCAAAAAAATAATATAGAAAATATTTTCCTCCTGATTAAAAAATTCAATTATTTAATTTGGAATTCTTTATAAAATATAATTTCAATAATGTTCAATGAACCTCCGCAAAATTTATAATTTTATTAAATATTTTATGGAATTTAGAAAATTTACAAATAATAGGTATTTCTCCTACTCATAGAAAATCTAAAAATATAAACAATTCTATGTATAAACAAAATTAATATTTCAATAAACAAAGGCATACAAAATATATTTTCAATAAAAAAAATATTAACAAGGATTTTTCTCAATTTCGTTGGTATAGAAGACAAAAAAATATATATTTATATCGTCAAATATTTATATTTTATTAATCAATAAATAAATATTACTTTACTTAAATTATTATATACAAAGTATATTCAAATAATTTTTAATTTAAAGTATATTCAATGTTGTAATGGTAAATTAAAATTAGACGAAATTTCTATATACAAAAGTTACTATAAAAAAATGTAAATAAAGAAAAGGTTTTTAAAAATACTTTCCCTTTTATGAATTCACACTTCCAGTATATGTACATATATATCTCGGTATGTCGGTTTGGCGGTATGTCGGTATCTACTCACCTGGCCATAACTTTAAGTAGACCTCCTTATAAATGGCATTAATTCTGATAAGGTCTACTTTCCCTTACGCTTACTATTGCTGACAGTTCCTCAAACTCAACTGGAAAGTACATTGCTGTGGTATTATTTGCTTGTTGATTACTTTTTATAGTATTATTTGCCTGGTTATTACTTTTTAGTTGAATATTTCTTTAAGGGAAAGCATTTTTAAAAACTTTTTTTTTATTTATATTTTTTATTTTACATCTTTTTAGTCGGTCAAATATTTATTCCTTTGACCGACTAAAAATATTTAAATACTTTGACAACTTGGAAATGATTTGTTTGAGCTCTTCATGGTCCACGATTTGGAATTCCACATGTGGCCGATGTTTTAAGCCTTCCGTGGCTCCAGGTGCCCCACATATTTTTTTGTATAATTGGGTACTCCTCGCACTACTCTTGAAGACCTTTCATTTGATACCCCACATGATTTTTTGTACTATGGAGCCCAACATTGCCCCCGTTTTGGGCCCGACATGACCCACGGCGCCCCCGTACTACCGTCCAATGAGATGTACTCGTCAAGACCTTTCATTTGATACCCCACATGTTTTTTTTTGTACATTTAAAAATTTTAGCGGCCCTCCGTTCCGTGCCCTCTTCCCAACTCATCATAAAGGCCCTAAATTTATAGGGCACCAATTATCTGATGACACGAGCTCAATTTCCAAATTTGAGCTCAATCGGTCAAGCCGTTTAATTATGGCGTTGTGAGGAGATACCGACATACCGACATACCGACATACATATATATATATACTGGGAGTGTGAATTCATAAAAACGAAAGTAAAATTACTTAAATTTCTGTTTTAATTTGAATTTTTCATTTAGTATTTATATTTAATCGATATATTAAATTCATTATTAAATATTCAAATATGTAATGAAAAAAACTACGTCATTCGACTTTAAATGATCATACGTAGAATTTTGAATGTACCTAAATACAAGTTCATTTATTATGTACACATTTTTTTTATATTTTACATGTTTTTTTCCACATTTTTGTATATTTTAATACCCAAATAGCTAATAAATATAACATGAATATAAGTATTAACCCAATAGCAATAAAGGCTTACACTTACACACTGTGTGTGATACAATTAACCTTGTCAGCAAAGTCCACTCACAAGACTAATTCAATTTTTCTCTCTCCTGTTTAAATTACTTTAAGGAAAAATAGTATAATAAATTTCATTTTCTTTTCATAATTCTTATAAGTCCTTGTATATTAATTTTTGTATTTAGTCACATTCGAAATTACCAACCAAATTTGTGATATTTAAAAAATCGACGACCTTCTTTGAAGTTCTAAATTTAATTATTAAAAAAAAGCTTTGTAAAAAAGTATGTCTAAATTTAGCCTTTAACTTTTCTTATAACTTTTTGTTATCCGGAAAACTTTCTGTTTTCTTAAAACTTTCTAAACTTCTACACCTTTTTGTTTATTTCGCTATTACGTTTTTTAATTTGTGAATAACTTCAAAAAATATTAATTAATTTCATTTTTTTTAATATTATTGATCGAAAAATGTTTGAAAAGTTTCCTGTACAAAGTTTTGTTTATGGTTAATTTCTGTTTTATTAATATTCAGCCTTTTGGGCAAATTTCTAATAAATTAAACAATAAATTTAATAAACCATTTCTTTTATATACCTTTATCTTTTAATAATTTCAGTATAAAAAACCCAAAGAATAAATTTTACTAAAGGATATGAAAGCAATTAAAAAGTGTTTCAAAAGGGAAATTTTGAATGAAATTTTTTTTTTATTCAATTTCATTGATTTGATTATGTTCAATTTTATTAATTTTCATAATTTCGTATCCGCATTAAAATCTGTTAATTTTGGTATTGTTTTGGTATAAATTGGATTTTCGTCAGATTTGAAAAAGGATAATTTAATTTTTCATTATAAAATTATGACAATTTAAGAGAAAACGAAGACGGAAATAATAAAATTAAATAAATTGTCAATTTATCGAAAATAATTAATATTGTAATTTGTTGTGGAACCGGACAAGAGCCTACTACACTATATAGGTGCAATAGTCATAGAGGCACATCCCATTATAGCAAAGACGTTTTAAAATTCTAAAATGAATATGGTATCAATTTGGTTCCAAAAGAGGCCAATCCTCCAAACTGTCCCGAATTGCGGCCAATTGAAAGGTATTGGGCTCTAATTAAAAGAAAATTGAAAATGTATAGAAAACGAGTACTGGAGATCGAAAATTTTAAAAATAAATATAAAAAATGCAGCTAATTCTCAGAATGAAGCAGATGTAAAAAGGCTGATGAAAGGACTTAAATCAAAAGTTATTAAATTTTATAGGAAATAATATTATAAAGTTTTTTTTTAATTTTATGTTAAAAATACAAATATTTTATGAATTAAAAAAGTCTTTTAGTATAAATTTGTATTATTTTATTATTTAACTGTAAAAATGTATGGTCGGTTTTTTTCTAGGACAGTATTTATTATCTATTCCTATATAAAAATTGTCACAGCTTTAACATCAATACTGTATAGTAATAGTGTGTATACTTTCAAAATAAAAAGGTGCCAAGTTGGAAGAGTGCTTCATATCCCCTTTTAGATAAACCTAGGATTTAATAAAAACAAAGAATGAAGTAAAAGTTATAATATTTTATAAAACTATGTTTTTTCACAATTTAAAAGTAAATATATTTTACGTTCTTATATGAAACTTATGATGTTATATATCGTACAAGTTATTCGAATGGTAAAAATGATAAAATTTTTATCTATAACGTATAGGGTTGAATTTATGATATAAGACAATACTCGAATACTCGAGTACTCGGATGCAACACCTTCGCGGGGGACTGGATTGAAGAAATGAGAAATTATTTTCTTAAAAATACTATTTCACACCTTATGCGAAAAATTTATTTCCATTCTTATCACATAGAAATATTACACTTCAAAATGTATTATATAGTTATGAAAATTTAATATTTGGAACATGAAATGACTATAAAATAACCCACATTTTATATATAACCATTCAACTTACAAATTAGGTGCAATAGGTCAGTGCTTACCCAATTCACTCACATTTTAACCCGCTGCTCTGTTTAGGTGAAAAAAAAAGTTATTTGTTTTCGTAAACTTTGACTTTTTGTCCACAAAACATAAAAATTCCCATTAAAATAAATAAATTTTGTCGTTCAAACGATAATAGTTTTTTTTCCATTAATTTTTTTACGAAACACACAAAACTGTTAAATTCGTGGATATACAAATTTAATGTTAATCTTAAGAAACATTTAAATAAATAATTTAAAATGTTTTTGCATACCATTTTCACATTTTCTGTAAAAAATTTACAATAATAAATTCGATTCTATAATTTGACAACAGAGAAAAATAAATTAAAAAAAAAAGAAAATAAAAGAAAATTTTCACCGAATCCTTAAAGGATTTTTATCAAAGTCAAAGTAGATTTATGTACATAGATTCATTCCAATTTTTGTGATGTGAATTTTGTCACTGAAACAAACGTGTATTTATTTTAATAGAAAAAAATTAAGAAATATTTAAGTTACAACTATGTAATTTGAATTAAAATGGGATAAGTGCGAAAATTAGTAGGATATTGCAGTGTTATTAATCTGAAAATTATTATTTAATACGAAAATGTTGATTTAGTGTACCAATTTCATAATTTTATGGTCTGTAGAACTTTTCCGATTGACATTTCGTTATGGAATAATATTATATTATAATATAATAAATTTAATATCGACAAATAAATAATGGAGATAAACATCCTAACTATGAATTTTATATCATTTTCAGATAATTTGAACATATAGAAGAAATTGACTAAACTTTACTTTATACCAATTTTAATCTTATAAACTAAACAAATAAATTGACAAATAATAAATTATGTTAAGCGTATACAAAATACTTTATATAACTATAAATAAAGTCGAACTGACATCCCTTGTATAACATACACTAATACTATACTATACACAATTTGGACTAACTTTCACTCGAGAGAAAGTTTTTATATTAAAGGTATTAACCAAAAAAAAAGTATTGATTATTCTATTTTATACACGAATAAACTTATTATTATAAGATTAAATAAAAATAATCGAAAAAAAAATGTTTGAAAGATAAATTTCATGAAATTGTTAAATTGTTATGTTCAATTAATGAATAAAAAAATGAGAACTTCAAATAAACTTTATCCATTTTTATGTTCTTCTAAATTTTTTATTGATATCTTAATTTATACTTAAAAACTTTAGTAACTTATTTTGGGTATAATCTTCGAATATCTTTTATAATTCAACGAAATTAATTGAATTAGAAAACTTTTTGTTAAACAGTGTGTTTTTTAAATCGTATACCATTCTTTTTCTTGTTTAATGTATTTTAATTATTTATTAATAGTTAATTAGTTAAATTTAATTATTTATTAATAGTTAATTAGTTAAAGTATTTACCTTACAATGATAATTTTATTTCATACCATAATATGCGTTGGAAAATCTCTAAATAGAAATATAGAAAAATCAATAAGATATTTTCCTACTGTTAAAACCACATATGCCTAAGATAATTTCTTTATTGGAATTTGTAAAACATTATAATAAAATCCTTGACATTTTGTCCTTGAAAATTGGGAAAAAAAATTTAAAATTTCTAAATATAAAATTTATTTAAGGATATAATTTTTTTTTTTACTTTCATTTTGGAATTTTGGACTCAAAAGAACATATATATTTAAATTTTATACAGTTAACATTAAAAATTATGTCTTCTTGAAAAAAAAACATCCTTTTGAATATCCTATAAATTTACTTTTCTTTTGTAAGTCCCAGAAGGACACACTTTTCTTGTAATAATGTTCTTGTGTGTTCAGTTTTTGGAATCCTCTTTTTATATAATATCAGCCAAAAATGACTATACTACTATCTATATTGATTTTTCGTTCGTCCTTGACATAAGTGTGTTTTTGATGCCAAGTAACTTTCAGTAATGCGAGAAATTTATTTAAACTTAATTTTAATATGATATGAAAATTTGTCTACTTCAAAGTAATGATAATGGTTTTAGAAAGTGATTTTCATGATGGCTGGTGGCACCAAATTTTGTATAAAATTTGGACTGAATTGTGACTCAAATTCTTTATGTATGTAAAATTTTAACATTTCTTCCTATTTATTGATGAAATTCAATGAAAATGAGGTGCTAAACAAAAATCATGTATTACAATTTCGTAAATTTAATGTCAAAGTATTTGATTTTTTTTTCTTATACTTTTGTTAATTAAATATATAATTAATTTCTTGTTGGTAATAATAATGTGGTTAAAATAATTCAGGATAAACGATTCAATCAGACGGTATACGAAACTAGACAAATACAAATAACCAAATCGAAATCCTATTACTTTCTGATGTTACCGGCTTCAAATTATACTCAATCGTCGCAACAAACAAAATCATATTTTAATTATAAAAAATGGGAAAATAAAAGTTTCTTATTAATTACTGAAAATATGAAAAAATACTTACTATGTATAAATGAAATACAAATTACGCATAAGAAATATTTTCTTTACAAATATAATAAACAAAGCAAGGTTAAATGTAGAAAGAAAGCTTCGACATTCTTGATATTGATATCATCTTTAATACTTCTTGTAATCTCAAAATAAAATCATTATAACATAAAAGCATATGTTAGAAAAAATATTAAAATAAATTTTTAATTAACTAAACAAACAAAATTTTGTGTTTTAAGGTTCAAACTTTTAAATTATTATAAATACAGGATTTTTTCATAAAGGATAATATATTAGAATTTATATGATTAAGTTTATAAAAATTTAAAAAAGTTTTAAAACATTTCTGTTCAAATATTTTAATAAACGTAAATTGAAATCTAATATTCAGATCAGTTCAAATTTATTAAAATTACATTATGGAAATTGAATTAAATTTTTTACAAAACTTTTATTTAAATTATTTAAAATTTTTATGGTAATTTAATTTTAAAGTTTTTTATTTAAATTTCATAAATTAAATATAATATTTTACATTTTAATTTAATATAAATTAATTGAAAATAAAATTATGAATTACGAGTTTGTTGTGAAAAGTGTTTTTTTTATTATGTTAAAAAAAATACAAAAAGTTTTATAAAATATATTTTGTAACCTTAAATTTGTGGTAAATTGTGAAAGTTAGTGAACTTTTCATTTTATACATAATGAATTTTTTTTTTGATATTTTTATTAATATAAAAAATTATTGTGGTTATTGAAATACCTAAGGAATACATGTATATGTATGTATTATGTTATAGTAATAATCAAATATATTTAATTACTTATCATACGAAAACATATTTACATTTTCTTTTCTAAACAAAATGTTTTAATTAACATTTTTCATTAAAAACTTGAACTTAATGTAAAGTGAAATGTTTGTATACAATAATTGGAATATCTTCAAAATTAATATACCAGGGAAATAATAATAATTATTGAACTAAAATGCTAAAAATTATATTAGCAAGATATACAACTCTTGTGATCCTTGTAATAAGATATTTTAAGTCTTGGCTTTGATTGTATACTTAAAATAGAACTAAATGAATTGTAAAGAGTAAATATTTATATATTTTGTCTGGAATTTATTTGATTATCCTTTTTCTTATAATTCTATTGAAGCTCTTGTATTAATTTTTCATTTTTTTAAAAGAAATATCGATTTTAATTATGAATTGAAAATTTTCTCGGAATATTGTAAATGATCAAATACGCAATTCAGTTTTTATAAAATATTTAGAATTACGCAGGTGTTTAGGAAGAGCTCATACTATAAATTTGAAAATAAGCTACTTCATTTCATATATTTTTGAATATTGAAAATTTGATTATTAAAAAATATCAACAAATGTCGCCCACATTTTTTCAATCAATTCTAAATCATATTTGCCCTTTGCTCTACATCGTTTTTTTACTGATTTACGTAGGGTAGCGCAGCGTAAGTGTAGACCCTAAATCAAAGCGTATGGCGTACGATAATTACCAAAACTATGTACAGGTCATAATTTAACCCAGCTAAATATCCTAAAAAAAACGCAGCTTATGTAGGAATAAGGTACAATCACATAATTGTTGCTAATATTATATGATTATATCTGTATCATATTTAAAAATTTAAAATTGATTTCTTTAACTTGTCTTAAGAAATATAGCCTACAATCTCGTTCTGTAATCGGAAAGCAAAAATTAACATAGTGCAAAAACGATAAATCAAACAGGAAATTATAATTTTTTCAAATTACAAATTGGACATTTATTTCCTTTTGATTTTAATTTCCTAATTAATTTAAAATCAATAGAAAATTTAATTTAATTCCTTTTTGATTTCATTTTATTTATCAAATGGACATTTGATTTATCAAAATAATAAATTATGATGGGAATAATTTAATATTAAGATAATTTAATATTAAATTAATAATTTAATAATATTTAATGAATATTATGTACATTAATTTCTATCAATAAATATAAATTAAAATTATGTATAAAGTATTATCCTTAATAACATAATTTTGGTGTATAATGAAATTATAATTTCCTTTGGCAAAATATACAATTTAAATGTTAATGTTCTAAAGGACCTATAATAGAATTTGGGTAACATAATTTTGTATATTAAATGATTGTATGAATATGTAATTATTAAAAAAAATATACTTTTATATATTTAATTAAACTTTTTCAAAAATTACAAATGATTCAATTTGCATATTTATTTATTAATTTTCCTTCTAGTAGTTATACTTTATCTACAATGAAAATTCTAAAAAAAAAAACGTTAAATTAAAATATTTGCTTAACAAAAAATAGTTAAAACTTTTAGAAATTTTTATAGTAAATTGTTGCCAATTCTCATTCTCAGTTAGTTAAAATTTAATTGGAATTACAATAATTTTATTTTCTATAAACTATTTTTGAAATTAAAAGTTAACATTACATGTAACATATTACAAAAATATCCTGAAAATGAAACTGAATCAGCTTGAAAATATATAAGTAAAACTTTTATTTTAATTATTATAATATTTTTGTTTCTAACGAAAATTGTTTTGATTCAATTTAAACTTTAAAGTTTTTTGATAATTTTAATTTTATCTTCTCGAGTGTTTAGTTTAAATTTATTAAACAAAATATTTAAAATATTTTATGTATATTAAGTTCTATCATCAAGCTACGATACGATAAAAAACTAAATTTTATTTGATAATATTTTTGTCCTTGTGAATTTCTACTTCAAATTTTTTGTGTTAAAAAGATTTCAATTGATTCGAAACTTAGGTCTACAAAATTAATAGCATAAAATTTTATGTAAATATTACCAAAAAAAATGAAAATAAATATGTATTTTGTAAATTATGACAAGGGAAATCCTATTAAGCATTTAATAAGCCATTTGGTTTATTGTAATACATTTTTTTATAATTACAGGTAAACAATTAAAATTGTATTATTTACAAGGATGTTTTTCGTCCTTCTTTCTTTAAGTTAGAATCTAACAATCATGTTTTCATTCGAAATATTGTAACCTTAAAAAGGAAATGATTATAAATTATAATTCCGAACATGAATTCGCATAATCCTCTTATTTATCCAGTTTAAGGTATACGAAAAAAAACTTTTACAAAAGGTGATGGTTTAAATAAAATATCAAGGTGTAATGATTTTAAATATTGATGAAATGTAAATAATTCTCAATTCACAGTATTCTTTTTGATAGAAAAGTAGTCGAATAGTTTTAGAAAAGCAAATGACTTTTTTCCAGAAGTAAAGAATAATATTTCAGAAACAATTAGAAATTTTCTAATTTTGCTTGGCCACGTATTAATTTTCTAATTTTGCTTGGCCACGTATTCATTTTCCATTAAAATTATAAATATATATAATTCTTAGTATTCACAAAATAGGACATAAAGGACTTATCGGGTTATAATAATTATTTTATAGAAAATAACGAATTTTTTCTATTTAATAATGAATTTCTTCTTTAATAAGTTATGCTCTTATAATTTGTTATATTTCCTTTAAAATTTTGTATAGAAATATGTTATAGAGTTTTTCATAAATTAATGAATATTATGTACATTAATTTCTATCAGTAAATATAAAATTAATATTATGTATAAAGTATGTCAAATTCATTAAGAAATATTATCACGAACAACACGTTTCCTATCATCACGTTATTTTGTTATTTTTTTTTTAATTTTGAATATATTATCAGCTTATCAAATAGAAAATTTGTCTTAACATACATTCAAGGATTTACATTTTTTGATAACGAGTTTTTTGACTTCGTTAAAACTTTTTAATTATATAATTTTATTATATTTAAATTTTTACTTGAAATTAAATATTGTACAATATTTTTTTTAATTTTTTAATAGAAACTTTGTTTTCATTTTTTTGTTAATCAAGATCCTTGCTATTATTTTATAACCATGTAATTTATATTTAATATAGTCTATAAAACTCAATTATTATCATAAAATCTATTTTCATCTTATATATAGTTTCCTTTAATGTACATTAAATGTATAATAAACTGAACTATAAGCTTCCCAATTTCATATAATTGCATCCAAAAAAAATTATATTGTCAGAGTTATAAATAAATTGTAGATATGCCCATGATGATATTTTCCATTCAAGGAAAACTGTATATCGGTTTTAGGTTAATTAGCTTTTATATGCAAAGTTATAAAAATGAATATAGTATTTACATAAAAAAAGCCTTTACGATATCATACAATATAATTTTTCGAAATTTTGTTGAATTCCCATTGCCAAAACGATGATAGTCAGTTAGATAAATTAACAAAAATATTTTATGTGATTTTTATGGTGACAAGAAGTGAGTTTTTATTTTATTTTATTATATTTGTTTACTATATAAAATAATTTTAGATGATAACTAATTTTACGGTTTTTTTATCAAGGAATTTTGGACAAAATATAAAATAATTATCTACAAATTAGAGAAATTTTTTGGAGGTTTTTTAATATCCACAGTCTAGCAAACAGAGAGATACTTACCAAACAGTCCACAAAATGAATTAGAATTAGAAACAAGTAAGGACTGGGCAAGTGACCCAGATACCACTGCGGCCTGTAGTAGACTTATTGTGGTGCCATTAGGTTCTTAGAGCTCACTAGAAAAGCTCAGACTATTGATAATTAGAGTAATAAAGTTATATACATTTCATTGGAAGAAATATTTTTATAATTTCAAATAAGTATATCAAATTACTTAACATCCATTTTAAATTAATTTCTTTCCTTCTGTAAAATATGTTTTTCAAAGAGCTTTTTCTTTCATTAAACCAATTAAACACATAAAATTTTCTTAACCTAATTTTGAAATTTAGTAAATTATGATTATCCTTTTTTTATTTAGAAAATTATGATATTAAATTTTTTTAAGTAATCTAACGATAACCAAAAATATAATTAAGAAACATCAGTTATATATGAGTAAGCATATGTAAACTTCATTGAACAAATATAATTAATATTCAATGTGACAATGATAATACACTTAAATATTTATCATCAGTTTTCATAGTTTGCCCTTAAATAATTAATTATTATATAGAGTTTCTCTCTGTAACTGAAAGAATTCCATATGAAAATTAAATTATATCCCATCAAGGACTAATTAAATTTTCTGGAATATCATCAAATGACGAATATAATTTTCAACAAATTCTCATTTTGTAAAGATTTGTTTAAGCATAACTAAAAAGTTTATAAAATAATTTTTTCATACCAAAAAAAATTTCCATTAGAAATGAAAATTATTTGTATCTGACAAGTGGTGGTAAATATAGAATTTATTATTTTACGGATATAAATTTTAATACTGACCCTTTAAATTTTAAATGTTCTCCCATAAATACAAACAAAAAAAACATAATTGAATTTAATTAAACCCAAATCAAACTTTTCCTTTCAAATTATTAAAATATAATTATTTTAAACTTGGAATAATTTATATTATGTATTATTATATTAAAATTAAAAGCCAAAAATTCAAATTAAAAATAATTTTTGTTGAGTGTTTTTTGATGCGAAACTTTTCGTTTGCATTTCTCGTTTTGTTAATTTACAGGAAACATTTTTATTTTAATTAAAATTTTTTGGAATTAGGAAAAAAATAATCAAATTATGTAGATTATATTTGGAGTTATTCTACAAAACGGAGTATTATTGAAATACGTTTATTTATGCGTTTCACTTTCGAATTATTTTGCTATTATGGAAAACGATCGAAGAACATTATCGAAAGTATTGGAAAACTTAAATTATGACATTTTATGTAATTTTTTTTTTGTTTAATAACGAAGACGAAGTAGGTTGTTTTCAATTTACATAATATATACGTATATATGTATATTTATACCAGTTGCTCACAAAAGTATCCGGCCACCCTACTTTTGGTTAAAAAAAATTAATGTTTTTCAGTTCATTTTCAATTAACATCAATTTCTTTTCAGAAATTTTTTTTCTACACCACACCATGGTGGGAATTGTCAAAAATCTGTGGTGTAGGAAAGTGTAAGGTGTGAAAAAAACATACTTTTATTACACCCCGACAAAATTCTTTATAATTTTAAATTGTTATACTTTTTTTCATAATTTGTGATTAAAACATTATTTAATTGACGAATAGTATATATTTCCACCTTAAAAAGTAAAAAAAAAATTAATTAAATCTCCACTTTCTACACTTTCAAATTTGAGGGTGTAGAAAAGTGTACACTTTTTCTAGGCGCCGATTTAAAAATAGTGTAGAAAGTGTAGAAAGTGTAGTCAAAAGAACGCAAAAATTTTCTACACCATGGAGGATGTAAGAAAGTGTAGGAAAGTGTAAGAAAGTGTGTCTGAAAAGAAATTGATGTAAGTATTTTTTTTAATATTTGCTATAATACGCCTTTACTAATGCAGTTTATAATACTAGAAAAACATATGAGAAAAATGAATTAATTATCAGAAAAACTTACACAGCTGTCCGAACTCATAAAAAAATTCACACTAAAGAAAATTCACACTAAAGTATCCGGCCACTAAGTGTGTATGCGTACGGGGGACTTCCCAAAAATATGTTAAGTTACCAAATAGTTTCCACATAGTGCGTGATTCGAGAGAAAATTGCATTTCCGAATTATGTACTTAATTGTTTGGTTGTCGATTTTTTCTGAAGTATATTTATTTTTGATATTTCTATGATTGGATTATAAATTACAAGAATAAATAATGTTAAAAAAAAATTAATTATTTGTTTTCTGATATATAAAACTTAATGTCTAACATTAATTCTATTGAATAAAAAAAGTGGCCGGATCCTTTTGTGAGCAACTGTATATAAATTCGTGTTATTACGTTTTCCATATATTTGTGATTCGCAAGTATATAGTCGCATATTTTGAATGAAAGTGTAAGAATTACAATTTTTATTAATGAAATATGGGATTTTCTCTGGCACCCCTGGTTTACCAAATATAAGCCCAATCCATCCAGGGGTGCCAGAGAAAATCCCAAATGAAAATATGGGTATACCTAATTTCATCCAGGATAATATAAATACATACATATATTAATATTCCATTAATAAAAATTGTAATATACTTACATTTTCATTCAAAATACGCGAATATATTTGCGTATCCCAAAGATATGGAAAACGTTTCATTCTTTCAATATCACCGTATTCCAGAATAACAAAAAAACTCCAGTGATAATACAGTCTTCCATTAAACGTAATTGCGATTTGCAGAATAGCAAAAAACGAAATACGACCGTGATGAAAGGCCATATTTTCATCTGGGAATTTTTTCATCTGGGATTAAAGGCCATATTTTCATCTGGGATCATAGCAAAATAATTCGAAAGTGAAACGCAGAAATGAACGTATTTCAAATACGCCGTTTTGTAGAATAATCCCCATTACTTTTCTTGTAATATTCGCGATTATACATTATACCGATGTTATTCTCTCTATATGCTATTTTGTTGATCTGTACATAATTTAGTTAATTTATCTCGATTTATGTAATTATTCATTTAAGAAAAATTTAAGCTTTTGTGTATACATTTTCTTTAAATTATTTGTATGGCACATCAACTACCCATTAAAAATACATTAACTTTGTTATAATCAAATAATATTTTATTATACAAACAAAGGAATATCCTTTTCAAGAATGAATATATATACAATATGATATTCATATTGACATGCCAATTTCATCATTCCCATATATCCATTATACAGAAAATATCTTAAAGGAAACCATAAAATCTAAACCATTTTTGATTATAAAATGGTATCATAAATGAACTGAACTTCCGATGAATATTTATGATTTTTAGATATCAGAAATATTATAAATGTGCTGCATAAAACTTAATTTCTTGAGATACGAAAATGTATATTTGACTGCAAATTTAAAAGTGGTAGCATTTAAATTCTGTTTCGATATATTTTTAACTAATGCAGTTTTAATATTTTATTAAATCTGAATTACAACAAAAATACAAATTAAATTTTTAACCGGATATCATAATTTAATTTAACGAATTAATTTTAATATTTCCAATAATAAATAATTTTACAAATTTCCATGATATTTTCCGGTTGGTGAAAATAATAAATTTATGAGCAAAAGGTATATTCATAAAATATAAGCCAATTCATAAAGTAAACCCTGCATCGTCATGATCTAATTTTAAATTTGAAAAATTTGTTCTCTTTATATTGCTTATAAAAAAAAATTGGTACATAAAAGAGACATAAAACATAAACATTATAATAGTAATAAAACAAACCATATATTGTATATCCTGTTTTTATGTACCATGTTTACAATTTACCGGATCTGCAAAATCCTTTTACCATTTACGAGATTTCTAAAGGTTCTAATAAAATTTTATAATATTGTATACAACATAATAAGCCTTCCAGAATCATTACATAAAATCATAAAAAAAAATACATACTTTAGTGGTAAAAATAAAATCGAACTTCAATAAAAAGTCGGTTATACATTAAATTAATTTGTTAAAGAAAATTTACCTTTTTTTTTGTGGTCATAATGGCGGTGGTTGTGGTTTTATTTTTTATTTTGGTGGTTTTAATTTTCAATCTCTGGTAATATAAAAAGAATTGCATGTAAAATTATTGTGAAAAAAATTCTGTTTGACATTTTAATAATTATTTTATTTTAACCCAAATTGTCAATTCAATAACTAAAGACAATTTAATATATATTAGGAATAAAATATTATATAATTAATTAAAATGCTTTTTTAATTACGAGTATAGCCAATATTTATGCCCAGGAATTAATTAATTTTAAAAAAATAATTCAAGTGAATTGAAAAAAGGTTGTGTACATATAAATAAAAGTTTAAATTTTGAAACAACTAATTAAAAATATAAATAAAACAAGTTTTTTAAAAATACTTTCCCTTAAAGAAATATTCAACTAAAAAGTAATAAACAAGCAAATAATACCACATCAATGTACTTTCCCGTTGAAATTGAGCAACTGTCAACAATAGTAAGGGAAAGTAGACCTTATCAGAATTAATGCCATTTATAAGGAGGTCTGCTTACCCTTACTATTGCTGACAGTGGCTAAAACTCAACGGGAAAGTACATTGATGTGGTATTATTTGCTTGTTTATTACTTTTTAGTTGAATATTTCTTTAAGGGAAAGTATTTTTAAAAAACTTTTTTTATTTATATTTCATTTGATACCCCACATGATTTTTGTATAATGGGCCCACATGACCTACTTTTGGGCCCCCGTATAATCGAATGTGCCCCACGGACTTCCCTCATTGAGATGTACTCTTCAAGACCTTTCATTTGATTCCGCACATGATTTTTTGTATGCTGGAGCCCCTCATTGCCCCCGTTTTGGACCCGAGATGACTCACGACGTCCTCCGGTTTACTACCCATTGAGATGTACTGTTGAAGACCTTTCAAGATGGGGCCCAACATTGCCCCCGTTTTAGCGCTACATGACACACGGCGCCCCAAGAAATACACCCCATTGAGATATACACTTCAAAACATTTTATTTGATACCCCACATTATTTTTGTGTGGTGGGGTCCAACATTGCTCCCGTTT